>VONZ01000324.1:0-600000 GCA_012976165.1 Labeo catla | reverse complement strand
AAATAACAAAAGAACAGTACTCTTCGGGAACTTCTTGTAGATTGCATGATCTCCAGCAGGAGGTCCTGACAGTATTGTTTCTAGTCATTCATCTTCAAGGCCCCAATATACTTCAAACAAAATGGAAGAACGATCTGATATGATGTAATTTTGAACAAAATCAGGCCGAAATGTAGTTTGTTTTGACTTTGTTTTGATAGTTACGAGACACCTTTGTGCTACAATTGGTCCGTGGCGATTACGCAATCGATGGGTGTGTTCTGAAACTCCACCTTCTTTGGAATGCAATTTTTTTCCCCCAGAGGTCAGACAGGAGAACAAAAGTCACTAGCAACATGACTACACTGGAGTGTCGAATAGCTGAGCTGGTACAAATGTATCTGCACCTGTATGATTGCTCGCGGAGAGACTTTAAAGGTTCAGAGAAAGCAATTAATTCCTACAAAGAAATTGCAACGAAGCTTGGAACCATTAGACAGCTGCAGCTCATCCAGAATGCCGCTGCCAGAATTCTGAGTAGGACCAGAAAATCTGAAAATCATTTATAAATCACTCAGTGGCCTAGGACCTAAATACATTACAGATCTGCTCACTGAATATCAACCTAACAGGCCACTCAGATCATTACAATTGAGTCAGTTAGAAATACCAAGGGATCACACTAAACTTTTAGTGCTTTTAGCTATTATGCTGCCTGCAATTGGAATCAGCTCCTAGAAGAGATCAAATGGCGTTTGGATTTAAATTTGTTGGCGTCAATATGCTGATGATTAAATTTTATATTGGGTAATAAGATTGCCATTATTGCATAATATTAATATTAATATATAATATTTAATATTATCTGTTTGCACCTAGGGTCTGAGAGTAACGTAATTTCAATTCTCTGTATGTCCTGTACATGTGGCAGAATTGACAATAAAGCTGACTTTGACTTTGATATATGTTGGGGTGTGGTTTTTCAATGTAAACAATCACAACAGTTATATTTATGTTACACTATTTACACATATATAAGCACATAACCCAACCCCTTCCCCTAAACCTACCATTTTCAATAAAACACAAGATATAACAGGCAGATACAACTACAGTCATAATTTATTCAAAAAGTAGTAATATTCTAAGTCTTCTGAGGCAAAATGATTGATTTGTGAGAGGAATAAACACAATCATCATCCCTGTCCACCATAAAGCTCATCCTGTTTGCTACAGTCTGTGTGCAAATTCAAAAAAATGCCCCCATAAGAAGCCTTATCTCAGCCTTGGCTGTGAAGTGCTATTGGTTCTTGTGTGTCTCGTGACCAATTGCTTCATGCTACGGGAGTATCTTTTTGAATGAGATGTGAGTGCGTTAATGGAGCAGGATCATTTTCAGTGATTAAATCCATACCTTTTTCTCTCTTCACACAAAGATATTGTACGGCTTCAGAAGACTTGGAATGCAACACGACTTGTTTGTAATGCTTTTATGCTGCTTGTTTATGTTTTTTTTGCAATAAATACCTGTAACTGTACTTATATTTGCATGTTATATGTTACATGTTTAGTTACATGTTTTATATTGTTCAAAAGTGGGTAGGTTTAGGGTAGGGGTGGGGTTAGGTGCTCTAATGAAAGTATACAGTTATATATAAAAGGATTTCTAGTTTTTACGAATGTATGCAACAATTAAATTAAGACAAACAATTAAAAACAATGGAGGACCCTGCATGTCAAAAAATTATGCTAAAATAATACCCCTGTGCATAAAAAGACCAAGCATCAATATATGACGACCTGACAGTGAGAACTTGTTGCCTTGTCCTTGATCAGTATCACTACACAGGTGTCAACATGACATGAAAAATGAAAACAAAAGCAATAGTTTAGAGTGGCCATACACAGAAGGATAAAAAATACTGATGAGAAGTAACAGCATTACCGTCATAAACATGAAAAACCCAGCGACCATTACAGTTGACATTGCTGTTGGATGACAATTCAGAGACTGTCAACAAGGAACAATTGTACGAGTGTTCAAAGTCCACTGTGTCATAGTGAGCCTGCAAAAAAATGAATAAAATAAAAATAAATAAATAAATAAACTGCAGGTTCTAAGCTTCTTTTAATCACTTTTAAATTGCAACAACATTTTGAGACTTACTAGCCATGGTTGTCTTGTTTCAGCTAGAATTCCATAGTTAAACAGGATAAAGGAGTGGTCACCACTGGAGGTTAAGACCACTTGGAATGTAACTACCTGCAAAACAGAGATACATGACATTTAGAAAATTTCAAAGAAAATTACACAGCAATGAATTAGCAATATTAATAGGGTGCAGACAATTAAAAATTAGGGCTTACCCCTTCACCAGAAAAGTATGGCACACTGTCCCAGGTAGCTACAAACACTGATGTAGCAGTAAATGAATGCTGAAGGTTAGGGAAGTATTGCTGTACAGCTGCAGTGACTTGCGCCAGTACGGCACTGCTTGTATCCTCTCTATAGGAGATAGTTCCACCACGTCTGTTGTCAAGGTGAGTCCAAAGAGGAGCAATGATGTCTCTTCCAGAATGAAGAGGGAGGACATGAGTGGACAGTGGCTCAGTGAATATAAGATAGCCATTGTTGTTCACCTAAAATTTAGGACAAAAAGTTACGTGTGGTAAAAGGGAAATAAATGTTGACAGAATGAAGAAGTAGATTTAAAAATTTTTTACAGCTTTATTCAATGACTCAAAAGGTGTCTAAATGTCACATTTACAAAAACCTATACATACAGATATTACTGTCTGAACAAAGTAAAGCTACTGCTTTCATCTATAGAGACTTTTTTTATTTCAAATGCAAGTAACTAAACTACAGCAAAAAATGCCTACAAAGGTCTGGTTATGTGTCCGTCCAAAGAATTTGAAAGGCTGCTGCAATGTAATGGCTTCAGAGCTTCCATTCTCCAAACGCGGTGTTACGGCTTCTCCATTCCCAAAAGGTAGGAAATTAGCTGGCACTGGAAAAAATGTAAGTGACACGGAATCATTTAGCTGTCCTGAGAAACATGAGCCGTAAACCTTACACTGGTCACGGGTTTAAAAGGGGAATTCACCAAGAATGCATTGTGCTCGCTAATAGTCTTGTTTATTTTTGTGTGATCCACATTTGTTTCTTAGGACTCGGATCAATGCATAAATGGTGCCAATAAGGAAACGGAGCTGGAGTATAATGGCCACAAGATTACTGCTGATCAGAATTTGCCCAGGGCAGTCCCTCAGCTCGCGGGCTGCTTCCCAATGGAAGGTCGTGGAGAACACGGCAGACCACTACAATCCGGCAGACTTCACTGGGATTGTAGGGTATGACTCCCTACAGCGATCCAGCAATTGAATTGGCATTTTAAAAGGCCAAAAGCACACTCAAATACAAGGTGCCGGGTAAATCACAATTGCATGAAAGACTGCGGTATTTGGGTTCAGCCACGAGCTGCTACAGTGGCACAAACATTTAGTGAATTCACCCCTGAGTATCTTGTTGTAAACAATAATACAACTCGTCGGCTTACGGATTGGCGACCCATCAACATGGAAAGACCAGCAAGCCGTCACGTTGATATTACTGCTTGATGAGAGTTCAGAGACACTGGCTGCTGGAATTTTGAAAGAACTGACAGAGTCCACGGTGTTATAACCAGCCTGCAGAGACAGAGAAACAAAATGACGCTGTCATTCAGTTTTAAAAGAGAGAGAGAGAGACAGAAAGAAAGAAAGAGAAATCCTTCTTCCGCCTTTTTGAGCGATTCATTATAAATTGCGTATCCTTGTTCATTTTTGTCATTGGTAGGCTACAAGAATCAGAACTTCACTGACCTGCCAAGGTTGTCCTGTTGCAGCATTGTCTCCATAATAGATCAGGATGAAAGAGCGGTGAACATTGTAGGCTAAAACCACTTGGAAGCTGACCACCTTGAAAACACCAAGAGACCGCATTCAAAACCTTCCAGGCAAACAAGACGGACCATTCACTGATATTCAAAGATTACTCTAAGTCTTACCCCTCCACCACTGTGGTATGGCACACTGTCCCAGGTCACGACAAACGCTGTCGTAGCGGCAAAAGGTATGTTAGGGAAGTATTGCTTAACGGCTGCAGTGACTTGTGCCAGGACAGCACTGCTTGTATCCTCTCGATAGGAGATAGCTCCACCCTGTCGATTGTCAAGGCGAGTCCAAAGAGGAGCAATGATGTCTCTTGCGGAATCCAGAGAGGGGTTGTAGGCAGACAGTGGCTCAGTAAACGTTAGATAGCCGTTGTTGTTCACCTAAAATTTAGGAGCACAATTATTCAAAAGCTTTGTAAGGAGCATTTTGAAGAAATGGGGGCGTACGTAAACAACTCGCAGCTTAAATGGCGGAGGGGAATGGAATGCTTACGAAGATCTGATTGAATGTGCGTCCAAAGTATTTGAAAGGCTGCTGCAAGAAAATGACATCAGAGCTTCCATCACCAGCAGGGGGCTTGACTACTTCTTCATTCCCAGAAGGTAGGAAATTGGTTGGCACTAAGAAAAGGATAAGCGAGAATCAATTTCTTTAGCTCTGCTAAAGGAAGAAGCTCACAGATGGTACAGGTTAAGCTCGGGCTTCTGGTTGCATTGGCTTACAGTTGGGTGAGCCATCAACATGGAAAGAGCAGCGGCCATTCACATTGATATTGCTGCTGGAAGAGAGCTCTGGGGCACTGGTTACTGGAATTGTGAAAGAATTGACAGAGTCCACTGTGCTGTAGCCAGCCTGTAGAAGGAAAGGAATCGTTGTTAGGTCTGCAACCTGTTCCAGATATAATTGTCTGCGGGCGGAATGTAAGGTATGAAGTGAGGCAAGGAAAATTCCTTGTCATTCTTCTCATCCGTAAAAAATTACAAGGACCTGTCTTCACTCACCTGCCAAGTTTGATTGGTTTCTGCAATGTCTCCATAGTTGATCAGGATGAAAGAGCGATGGACACTGGAGGCTAAGACCACTTGGAAAGTAGCCACCTTGAAAGTAGCGACAGACAGCATTAAAAAATACCTTTACAGGACACCACAAATTCCTTGATAAACAACAGTTGAGACCTTACCCCTCCACCACTGTAGTACGGCACACTGTCCCAGGTAGCCACAAAAGCCGAAGTAGCGGCAAAAGTGACGTTAGGGAAGTATTGCTCAACAGCTGCAGTGACTTGCGCCAGTACAGCACTGCTTGTATCCTCTCTGTAGGAGACAGTTCCACCACGTCTGTTGTCGAGGTGAGACCAAAGAGGAGCAATGATGTCTCTTCCAGAATTCAGAAGGGGGATGTAATTGGACAGTGGCTCAGAAAACGTTAGATGGCCATCGTTGTTTACCTAAAATTTAGGACGCAGCATTTGTACGTGTTGTAAAGGGGATGTGTATGTTGACAGAATGAAGAGGTAGCCTTAAGCACAATTTTTACTAGCTCATTCTACGACTCAAAATGCCTCTGAATGTCACAATTTACAAAAACCTGTAGATAAAGATAACAAAGACAACAACAAAAAAATGCCTACAAAGGTCTGGTTATGTGTGCGTCCAAAGAATTTGAAAGGCTGCTGCAATGTAATGGCTTCAGAGCTTCCATTCTCCAAACGCGGTGTTACGGCTTCTCCATTCCCAAAAGGTAGGAAATTAGCTGGCACTGGAAAAAATGTAAGTGACACGGAATCATTTAGCTGTCCTGAGAAACATGAGCCGTAAACCTTACACTGGTCACGGGTTTAAAAGGGGAATTCACCAAGAATGCATTGTGCTCGCTAATAGTCTTGTTTATTTTTGTGTGATCCACATTTGTTTCTTAGGACTCGGATCAATGCATAAATGGTGCCAATAAGGAAACGGAGCTGGAGTATAATGGCCACAAGATTACTGCTGATCAGAATTTGCCCAGGGCAGTCCCTCAGCTCGCGGGCTGCTTCCCAATGGAAGGTCGTGGAGAACACGGCAGACCACTACAATCCGGCAGACTTCACTGGGATTGTAGGGTATGACTCCCTACAGCGATCCAGCAATTGAATTGGCATTTTAAAAGGCCAAAAGCACACTCAAATACAAGGTGCCGGGTAAATCACAATTGCATGAAAGACTGCGGTATTTGGGTTCAGCCACGAGCTGCTACAGTGGCACAAACATTTAGTGAATTCACCCCTGAGTATCTTGTTGTAAACAATAATACAACTCGTCGGCTTACGGATTGGCGACCCATCAACATGGAAAGACCAGCAAGCCGTCACGTTGATATTACTGCTTGATGAGAGTTCAGAGACACTGGCTGCTGGAATTTTGAAAGAACTGACAGAGTCCACGGTGTTATAACCAGCCTGCAGAGACAGAGAAACAAAATGACGCTGTCATTCAGTTTTAAAAGAGAGAGAGAGAGACAGAAAGAAAGAAAGAGAAATCCTTCTTCCGCCTTTTTGAGCGATTCATTATAAATTGCGTATCCTTGTTCATTTTTGTCATTGGTAGGCTACAAGAATCAGAACTTCACTGACCTGCCAAGGTTGTCCTGGTTGCAGCATTGTCTCCATAATAGATCAGGATGAAAGAGCGGTGAACATTGTAGGCTAAAACCACTTGGAAGCTGACCACCTTGAAAACACCAAGAGACCGCATTCAAAACCTTCCAGGCAAACAAGACGGACCATTCACTGATATTCAAAGATTACTCTAAGTCTTACCCCTCCACCACTGTGGTATGGCACACTGTCCCAGGTCACGACAAACGCTGTCGTAGCGGCAAAAGGTATGTTAGGGAAGTATTGCTTAACGGCTGCAGTGACTTGTGCCAGGACAGCACTGCTTGTATCCTCTCGATAGGAGATAGCTCCACCCTGTCGATTGTCAAGGCGAGTCCAAAGAGGAGCAATGATGTCTCTTGCGGAATCCAGAGAGGGGTTGTAGGCAGACAGTGGCTCAGTAAACGTTAGATAGCCGTTGTTGTTCACCTAAAATTTAGGAGCACAATTATTCAAAAGCTTTGTAAGGAGCATTTTGAAGAAATGGGGGCGTACGTAAACAACTCGCAGCTTAAATGGCGGAGGGGAATGGAATGCTTACGAAGATCTGATTGAATGTGCGTCCAAAGTATTTGAAAGGCTGCTGCAAGAAAATGACATCAGAGCTTCCATCACCAGCAGGGGGCTTGACTACTTCTTCATTCCCAGAAGGTAGGAAATTGGTTGGCACTAAGAAAAGGATAAGCGAGAATCAATTTCTTTAGCTCTGCTAAAGGAAGAAGCTCACAGATGGTACAGGTTAAGCTCGGGCTTCTGGTTGCATTGGCTTACAGTTGGGTGAGCCATCAACATGGAAAGAGCAGCGGCCATTCACATTGATATTGCTGCTGGAAGAGAGCTCTGGGGCACTGGTTACTGGAATTGTGAAAGAATTGACAGAGTCCACTGTGCTGTAGCCAGCCTGTAGAAGGAAAGGAATCGTTGTTAGGTCTGCAACCTGTTCCAGATATAATTGTCTGCGGGCGGAATGTAAGGTATGAAGTGAGGCAAGGACAATTCCTTGTCATTCTTCTCATCCGTAAAAAATGTACAAGGACCTGTCTTCACTCACCTGCCAAGTTTGATTGGTTTCTGCAATGTCTCCATAGTTGATCAGGATGAAAGAGCGATGGACACTGGAGGCTAAGACCACTTGGAAAGTAGCCACCTTGAAAGTAGCGACAGACAGCATTAAAAAATACCTTTACAGGACACCACAAATTCCTTGATAAACAACAGTTGAGACCTTACCCCTCCACCACTGTAGTACGGCACACTGTCCCAGGTAGCCACAAAAGCCGAAGTAGCGGCAAAAGTGACGTTAGGGAAGTATTGCTCAACAGCTGCAGTGACTTGCGCCAGTACAGCACTGCTTGTATCCTCTCTGTAGGAGACAGTTCCACCACGTCTGTTGTCGAGGTGAGACCAAAGAGGAGCAATGATGTCTCTTCCAGAATTCAGAAGGGGGATGTAATTGGACAGTGGCTCAGAAAACGTTAGATGGCCATCGTTGTTTACCTAAAATTTAGGACGCAGCATTTGTACGTGTTGTAAAGGGGATGTGTATGTTGACAGAATGAAGAGGTAGCCTTAAGCACAATTTTTACTAGCTCATTCTACGACTCAAAATGCCTCTGAATGTCACAATTTACAAAAACCTGTAGATAAAGATAACAAAGACAACAACAAAAAAATGCCTACAAAGGTCTGGTTATGTGTGCGTCCAAAGAATTTGAAAGGCTGCTGCAATGTAATGGCTTCAGAGCTTCCATTCTCCAAACGCGGTGTTACGGCTTCTCCATTCCCAAAAGGTAGGAAATTAGCTGGCACTGGAAAAAATGTAAGTGACACGGAATCATTTAGCTGTTCTGAGAAACATGAGCCGTAAACGTTACACTGGTCACGGGTTTAAAAGGGGAATTCACCAAGAATGCATTGTGCTCGCTAATAGTCTTGTTTATTTTTGTGTGATCCACATTTGTTTCTTAGGACTCGGATCAATGCATAAATGGTGCCAATAAGGAAACGGAGCTGGAGTATAATGGCCACAAGATTACTGCTGATCAGAATTTGCCCAGGGCAGTCCCTCAGCTCGCGGGCTGCTTCCCAATGGAAGGTCGTGGAGAACACGGCAGACCACTACAATCCGGCAGACTTCACTGGGATTGTAGGGTATGACTCCCTACAGCGATCCAGCAATTGAATTGGCATTTTAAAAGGCCAAAAGCACACTCAAATACAAGGTGCCGGGTAAATCACAATTGCATGAAAGACTGCGGTATTTGGGTTCAGCCACGAGCTGCTACAGTGGCACAAACATTTAGTGAATTCACCCCTGAGTATCTTGTTGTAAACAATAATACAACTCGTCGGCTTACGGATTGGCGACCCATCAACATGGAAAGACCAGCAAGCCGTCACGTTGATATTACTGCTTGATGAGAGTTCAGAGACACTGGCTGCTGGAATTTTGAAAGAACTGACAGAGTCCACGGTGTTATAACCAGCCTGCAGAGACAGAGAAACAAAATGACGCTGTCATTCAGTTTTAAAAGAGAGAGAGAGAGACAGAAAGAAAGAAAGAGAAATGCTTCTTCCGCCTTTTTGAGCGATTCATTATAAATTGCGTATCCTTGTTCATTTTTGTCATTGGTAGGCTACAAGAATCAGAACTTCACTGACCTGCCAAGGTTGTCCGGTTGCAGCATTGTCTCCATAATAGATCAGGATGAAAGAGCGGTGAACATTGTAGGCTAAAACCACTTGGAAGCTGACCACCTTGAAAACACCAAGAGACCGCATTCAAAACCTTCCAGGCAAACAAGACGGACCATTCACTGATATTCAAAGATTACTCTAAGTCTTACCCCTCCACCACTGTGGTATGGCACACTGTCCCAGGTCACGACAAACGCTGTCGTAGCGGCAAAAGGTATGTTAGGGAAGTATTGCTTAACGGCTGCAGTGACTTGTGCCAGGACAGCACTGCTTGTATCCTCTCGATAGGAGATAGCTCCACCCTGTCGATTGTCAAGGCGAGTCCAAAGAGGAGCAATGATGTCTCTTGCGGAATCCAGAGAGGGGTTGTAGGCAGACAGTGGCTCAGTAAACGTTAGATAGCCGTTGTTGTTCACCTAAAATTTAGGAGCACAATTATTCAAAAGCTTTGTAAGGAGCATTTTGAAGAAATGGGGGCGTACGTAAATAACTCGCAGCTTAAATGGCGGAGGGGAACGGAATGCTTACGAAGATCTGATTGAATGTGCGTCCAAAGTATTTGAAAGGCTGCTGCAAGAAAATGACATCAGAGCTTCCATCACCAGCAGGGGGCTTGACTATTTCTTCATTCCCAGGAGGTAGGAAATTAGTTGGCACTAAGAAAAGGATAAGCGAGAATCAATTTCTTTAGCTCTGCTAAAGGAAGAAGCTCACAGATGGTACAGGTTAAGCTCGGGCTTCTGGTTGCATTGGCTTACAGTTGGGTGAGCCATCAACATGGAAAGAGCAGCGGCCATTCACATTGATATTGCTGCTGGAAGAGAGCTCTGGGGCACTGGTTACTGGAATTGTGAAAGAATTGACAGAGTCCACTGTGCCGTAGCCAGCCTGTAGAAGAAAAGGAATCGTTGTTAGGTCTGCAACCTGTTCCAGATATAATTGTCTTCGGGCGGAATGTAAGGTATGAAGTGAGGCAAGGACAATTCCTTGTCTTTCTTCTCCTCCGTAAAATGTACAAGGACCTGTCTTCACTCACCTGCCAAGTTTGATTGGTTTCTGCAATGTCTCCATAGTTGATCAGGATGAAAGAGCGATGGACACTGGAGGCTAAGACCACTTGGAAAGTAGCCACCTTGAAAGTAGCGACAGACAGCATTAAAAAATACCTTTACAGGACACCACAAATTCCTTGATAAACAACAATTGAGACCTTACCCCTCCACCATCGTAGTACGGCACACTGTCCCAGGTAGCCACAAAAGCCGAAGTAGCGGCAAAAGTGACATTAGAGAAGTATTGCTCAACAGCTGCGGTGACTTGCGCCAGTACAGCACTGCTTGTATCCTCTCTGTAGGAGACAGTTCCACCACGTCTGTTGTCGAGGTGAGTCCAAAGAGGAGCAATGATGTCTCTTCCAGAATTCAGAAGGGGGATGTAGTTGGACAGTGGCTCAGAAAACGTTAGATGGCCATCGTTGTTTACCTAAAATTTAGAACGCAACATTTGTACGTGTTGTAAAGGGGATGTATATGTTGACAGAATGAAGAGGTAGCCTTAAGCACAATTTTTACTAGTTCATTCTACGACTCAAAAGGCCTCTGAATGTCACATTTACAAAAACCTGTAGATAAAGATAACAAAGACAACAACAACAACAAAAAAATGCCTACAAAGGTCTGGTTATGTGTGCGTCCAAAGAATTTGAAAGGCTGCTGCAATGTAATGGCTTCAGAGCTTCCATTCTCCAAACGCAGTGTTACGGCTTCTCCATTCCCAAAAGGTAGGAAATTAGCTGGCACTGGAATAAATGTAAGTGACAAGGAATCATTTAGTTGTTCTGAGAAACATGAGCCGTAAACGTTACACTGGTTACGGGTTTAAAAGGGGAATTCACCAAGAATGCATTGTGCTCGCTAATAGTCTTGTTTATTTTTGTGTGATCCACATTTGTTTCTTAGGACTCGGTTCAATGCATAAATGGTGCCAATAAGCAAACGGAGCTGGAGTATTATGGCCACAAAATTACTTCAGATCAGAATTTGCCCAGGGCAGTCCCTCAGCTCGCAGGCTGCTTCCCAATGGAAGGTCGTGGAGAACACGGCAGACCACTACAATCCGGCAGACTTCACTGGGATTGTAGGGTATGACTCCCTACAGCGATCCAGCAATTGAATTGGCATTTTAAAAGGCCGGAAGCACACTCAAATACAAGGTGCCGGGTAAAGCACAAGTGCATGAACTGCGGTATTTGGGTTCAGCCTGCTGCTACAGTGGCACAAACGTTTAGTGAATTCACCCCTGAGAATCTTGTTGTAAACAATAATACAACTCGTCGGCTTACGGATTGGCGACCCATCAACATGGAAAGACCAGCAAGCCGTCACGTTGATATTACTGCTTGATGAGAGTTCAGGGACACTGGCTGCTGGAATTGTGAAAGAACTGACAGAGTCCACGGTGTTATAACCAGCCTGCAGAGACAGAGAAACAAAATGACGCTGTCATTCAGTTTTAAAAGAGAGAGAGAGAGAGGGAAAGAAAGAAATCCTTCTTCCGCCTTTTTGAGCGATTCATTATAAATTGCGTATCCGTGTTCATTTTTGTCATTGGTAGGCTACAAGAATCAGAACTTCACTGACCTGCCAAGGTTGTCCTGTTGCAGCATTGTCTCCATAATAGATCAGGATGAAAGAGCGGTGAACATTGTAGGCTAAAACCACTTGGAAGCTGACCACCTTGAAAACACCAAGAGACCGCATTCAAAACCTTCCAGGCAAACAAGACGGACCATTCACTGATATTCAAAGATTACTCTAAGTCTTACCCCTCCACCACTGTGGTATGGCACACTGTCCCAGGTCACGACAAACGCTGTCGTAGCGGCAAAAGGTATGTTAGGGAAGTATTGCTTAACAGCTGCAGTGACTTGTGCCAGTACAGCACTGCGTGTATCCTCTCGATAGGAGATAGTTCCACCCTGTCGATTGTCAAGGCGAGTCCAAAGAGGAGCAATGATGTCTCTTGCGGAATCCAGAGAGGGGTTGTAGGCAGACAGTGGCTCAGTAAACGTTAGATAGCCGTTGTTGTTCACCTAAAATTTAGGAGCACAATTATTCAAAAGCTTTGTAAGGAGCATTTTGAAGAAATGGGGGCGTACGTAAACAACTCGCAGCTTAAATGGCGGAGGGGAACGGAATGCTTACGAAGATCTGATTGAATGTGCGTCCAAAGTATTTGAAAGGCTGCTGCAAGAAAATGACATCAGAGCTTCCATCACCAGCAGGGGGCTTGACTATTTCTTCATTCCCAGGAGGTAGGAAATTAGTTGGCACTAAGAAAAGGATAAGCGAGAATCAATTTCTTTAGCTCTGCTAAAGGAAGAAGCTCACAGATGGTACAGGTTAAGCTCGGGCTTCTGGTTGCATTGGCTTACAGTTGGGTGAGCCATCAACATGGAAAGAGCAGCGGCCATTCACATTGATATTGCTGCTGGAAGAGAGCTCTGGGGCACTGGTTACTGGAATTGTGAAAGAATTGACAGAGTCCACTGTGCCGTAGCCAGCCTGTAGAAGAAAAGGAATCGTTGTTAGGTCTGCAACCTGTTCCAGATATAATTGTCTTCGGGCGGAATGTAAGGTATGAAGTGAGGCAAGGACAATTCCTTGTCTTTCTTCTCCTCCGTAAAATGTACAAGGACCTGTCTTCACTCACCTGCCAAGTTTGATTGGTTTCTGCAATGTCTCCATAGTTGATCAGGATGAAAGAGCGATGGACACTGGAGGCTAAGACCACTTGGAAAGTAGCCACCTTGAAAGTAGCGACAGACAGCATTAAAAAATACCTTTACAGGACACCACAAATTCCTTGATAAACAACAATTGAGACCTTACCCCTCCACCATCGTAGTACGGCACACTGTCCCAGGTAGCCACAAAAGCCGAAGTAGCGGCAAAAGTGACATTAGAGAAGTATTGCTCAACAGCTGCGGTGACTTGCGCCAGTACAGCACTGCTTGTATCCTCTCTGTAGGAGACAGTTCCACCACGTCTGTTGTCGAGGTGAGTCCAAAGAGGAGCAATGATGTCTCTTCCAGAATTCAGAAGGGGGATGTAGTTGGACAGTGGCTCAGAAAACGTTAGATGGCCATCGTTGTTTACCTAAAATTTAGAACGCAACATTTGTACGTGTTGTAAAGGGGATGTATATGTTGACAGAATGAAGAGGTAGCCTTAAGCACAATTTTTACTAGTTCATTCTACGACTCAAAAGGCCTCTGAATGTCACATTTACAAAAACCTGTAGATAAAGATAACAAAGACAACAACAACAACAACAACAAAAATGCCTACAAAGGTCTGGTTATGTGTGCGTCCAAAGAATTTGAAAGGCTGCTGCAATGTAATGGCTTCAGAGCTTCCATTCTCCAGACGCAGTGTTACGGCTTCTCCATTCCCAAAAGGTAGGAAATTAGCTGGCACTGGAATAAATGTAAGTGACAAGGAATCATTTAGTTGTTCTGAGAAACATGAGCCGTAAATGTTACACTGGTTACGGGTTTAAAAGGGGAATTCACTAAGAATGAATTGTGCTCGCTAATAGTCTTGTTTATTTTTGTGTGATCCACATTTGTTTCTTAGGACTCGGTTCAATGCATAAATGGTGCCAATAAGCAAACGGAGCTGGAGTATTATGGCCACAAAATTACTTCAGATCAGAATTTGCCCAGGGCAGTCCCTCAGCTCGCAGGCTGCTTCCCAATGGAAGGTCGTGGAGAACACGGCAGACCACTACAATCCGGCAGACTTCACTGGGATTGTAGGGTATGACTCCCTACGGCGATCAAGCAACTAAATTGGCATTTTAAAAGGCCGGAAGCACACTCAAATACAAGGTGCCGGGTAAAGCACAAGTGCATGAAAGACTGTGCTACAGTGGCACAAACGTTTAGTGAATTCACCCCTGAGAATCTTGTTGTTAACAATAATACAACTCGTCGGCTTACGGATTGGCGACCCATCAACATGGAAAGACCAGCAAGCCGTCACGTTGATATTACTGCTTGATGAGAGTTCAGGGACACTGGCTGCTGGAATTGTGAGAGAACTGACCGAGTCCACGGTGTTATAACCAGCCTGCAGAGACAGAGAAACAAAATGACGCTGTCATTCAGTTTTAAAAGAGAGGGAGAGGGAAAGAAAGAGAAATCCTTCTTCCGCCTTTTTGAGCGATTCATTATAAATTGCGTATCCGTGTTCATTTTTGTCATTGGTAGGCTACAAGAATCAGAACTTCACTGACCTGCCAAGGTTGTCCTGTTGCAGCATTATCTCCGTAATAGATCAGGATGAAAGAGCGGTGAACATTGTAGGCTAAAACCACTTGGAAGCTGACCACCTTGAAAACACCAAGAGACCGCATTCAAAACCTTCCAGGCAAAGAAGACGGACCATTCACTGATATTCAAAGATTACTGCAATTCTTACCCCTCCACCATTGTGGTATGGCACACTGTCCCAGGTAACGACAAACGCTGTCGTAGCAGCAAAAGGTATGTTAGGGAAGTATTGCTTAACAGCTGCAGTGACTTGTGCCAGTACAGCACTGCGTGTATCCTCTCGATAGGAGATAGTTCCACCCTGTCGATTGTCAAGGCGAGTCCAAAGAGGAGCAATGATGTCTCTTGCGGAATCCAGAGAGGGGTTGTAGGCAGACAGTGGCTCAGTAAACGTTAGATAGCCGTTGTTGTTCACCTAAAATTTAGGAGCACAATTATTCAAAAGCTTTGTAAGGAGCATTTTGAAGAAATGGGGGCGTACGTAAACAACTCGCAGCTTAAATGGCGGAGGGGAACGGAATGCTTACGAAGATCTGATTGAATGTGCGTCCAAAGTATTTGAAAGGCTGCTGCAAGAAAATGACATCAGAGCTTCCATCACCAGCAGGGGGCTTGACTATTTCTTCATTCCCAGGAGGTAGGAAATTAGTTGGCACTAAGAAAAGGATAAGCGAGAATCAATTTCTTTAGCTCTGCTAAAGGAAGAAGCTCACAGATGGTACAGGTTAAGCTCGGGCTTCTGGTTGCATTGGCTTACAGTTGGGTGAGCCATCAACATGGAAAGAGCAGCGGCCATTCACATTGATATTGCTGCTGGAAGAGAGCTCTGGGGCACTGGTTACTGGAATTGTGAAAGAATTGACAGAGTCCACTGTGCCGTAGCCAGCCTGTAGAAGAAAAGGAATCGTTGTTAGGTCTGCAACCTGTTCCAGATATAATTGTCTTCGGGCGGAATGTAAGGTATGAAGTGAGGCAAGGACAATTCCTTGTCTTTCTTCTCCTCCGTAAAATGTACAAGGACCTGTCTTCACTCACCTGCCAAGTTTGATTGGTTTCTGCAATGTCTCCATAGTTGATCAGGATGAAAGAGCGATGGACACTGGAGGCTAAGACCACTTGGAAAGTAGCCACCTTGAAAGTAGCGACAGACAGCATTAAAAAATACCTTTACAGGACACCACAAATTCCTTGATAAACAACAATTGAGACCTTACCCCTCCACCATCGTAGTACGGCACACTGTCCCAGGTAGCCACAAAAGCCGAAGTAGCGGCAAAAGTGACATTAGAGAAGTATTGCTCAACAGCTGCGGTGACTTGCGCCAGTACAGCACTGCTTGTATCCTCTCTGTAGGAGACAGTTCCACCACGTCTGTTGTCGAGGTGAGTCCAAAGAGGAGCAATGATGTCTCTTCCAGAATTCAGAAGGGGGATGTAGTTGGACAGTGGCTCAGAAAACGTTAGATGGCCATCGTTGTTTACCTAAAATTTAGAACGCAACATTTGTACGTGTTGTAAAGGGGATGTATATGTTGACAGAATGAAGAGGTAGCCTTAAGCACAATTTTTACTAGTTCATTCTACGACTCAAAAGGCCTCTGAATGTCACATTTACAAAAACCTGTAGATCAAGATAACAAAGACAACAACAACAACAACAACAAAAATGCCTACAAAGGTCTGGTTATGTGTGCGTCCAAAGAATTTGAAAGGCTGCTGCAATGTAATGGCTTCAGAGCTTCCATTCTCCAGACGCAGTGTTACGGCTTCTCCATTCCCAAAAGGTAGGAAATTAGCTGGCACTGGAATAAATGTAAGTGACAAGGAATCATTTAGTTGTTCTGAGAAACATGAGCCGTAAATGTTACACTGGTTACGGGTTTAAAAGGGGAATTCACTAAGAATGAATTGTGCTCGCTAATAGTCTTGTTTATTTTTGTGTGATCCACATTTGTTTCTTAGGACTCGGTTCAATGCATAAATGGTGCCAATAAGCAAACGGAGCTGGAGTATTATGGCCACAAAATTACTTCAGATCAGAATTTGCCCAGGGCAGTCCCTCAGCTCGCAGGCTGCTTCCCAATGGAAGGTCGTGGAGAACACGGCAGACCACTACAATCCGGCAGACTTCACTGGGATTGTAGGGTATGACTCCCTACGGCGATCAAGCAACTAAATTGGCATTTTAAAAGGCCGGAAGCACACTCAAATACAAGGTGCCGGGTAAAGCACAAGTGCATGAAAGACTGTGCTACAGTGGCACAAACGTTTAGTGAATTCACCCCTGAGAATCTTGTTGTTAACAATAATACAACTCGTCGGCTTACGGATTGGCGACCCATCAACATGGAAAGACCAGCAAGCCGTCACGTTGATATTACTGCTTGATGAGAGTTCAGGGACACTGGCTGCTGGAATTGTGAGAGAACTGACCGAGTCCACGGTGTTATAACCAGCCTGCAGAGACAGAGAAACAAAATGACGCTGTCATTCAGTTTTAAAAGAGAGGGAGAGGGAAAGAAAGAGAAATCCTTCTTCCGCCTTTTTGAGCGATTCATTATAAATTGCGTATCCGTGTTCATTTTTGTCATTGGTAGGCTACAAGAATCAGAACTTCACTGACCTGCCAAGGTTGTCCTGTTGCAGCATTATCTCCGTAATAGATCAGGATGAAAGAGCGGTGAACATTGTAGGCTAAAACCACTTGGAAGCTGACCACCTTGAAAACACCAAGAGACCGCATTCAAAACCTTCCAGGCAAAGAAGACGGACCATTCACTGATATTCAAAGATTACTGCAATTCTTACCCCTCCACCATTGTGGTATGGCACACTGTCCCAGGTAACGACAAACGCTGTCGTAGCAGCAAAAGGTATGTTAGGGAAGTATTGCTTAACAGCTGCAGTGACTTGTGCCAGTACAGCACTGCGTGTATCCTCTCGATAGGAGATAGTTCCACCCTGTCGATTGTCAAGGCGAGTCCAAAGAGGAGCAATGATGTCTCTTGCGGAATCCAGAGAGGGGTTGTAGGCAGACAGTGGCTCAGTAAACGTTAGATAGCCGTTGTTGTTCACCTAAAATTTAGGAGCACAATTATTCAAAAGCTTTGTAAGGAGCATTTTGAAGAAATGGGGGCGTACGTAAACAACTCGCAGCTTAAATGGCGGAGGGGAACGGAATGCTTACGAAGATCTGATTGAATGTGCGTCCAAAGTATTTGAAAGGCTGCTGCAAGAAAATGACATCAGAGCTTCCATCACCAGCAGGGGGCTTGACTATTTCTTCATTCCCAGGAGGTAGGAAATTAGTTGGCACTAAGAAAAGGATAAGCGAGAATCAATTTCTTTAGCTCTGCTAAAGGAAGAAGCTCACAGATGGTACAGGTTAAGCTCGGGCTTCTGGTTGCATTGGCTTACAGTTGGGTGAGCCATCAACATGGAAAGAGCAGCGGCCATTCACATTGATATTGCTGCTGGAAGAGAGCTCTGGGGCACTGGTTACTGGAATTGTGAAAGAATTGACAGAGTCCACTGTGCCGTAGCCAGCCTGTAGAAGAAAAGGAATCGTTGTTAGGTCTGCAACCTGTTCCAGATATAATTGTCTTCGGGCGGAATGTAAGGTATGAAGTGAGGCAAGGACAATTCCTTGTCTTTCTTCTCCTCCGTAAAATGTACAAGGACCTGTCTTCACTCACCTGCCAAGTTTGATTGGTTTCTGCAATGTCTCCATAGTTGATCAGGATGAAAGAGCGATGGACACTGGAGGCTAAGACCACTTGGAAAGTAGCCACCTTGAAAGTAGCGACAGACAGCATTAAAAAATACCTTTACAGGACACCACAAATTCCTTGATAAACAACAATTGAGACCTTACCCCTCCACCATCGTAGTACGGCACACTGTCCCAGGTAGCCACAAAAGCCGAAGTAGCGGCAAAAGTGACATTAGAGAAGTATTGCTCAACAGCTGCGGTGACTTGCGCCAGTACAGCACTGCTTGTATCCTCTCTGTAGGAGACAGTTCCACCACGTCTGTTGTCGAGGTGAGTCCAAAGAGGAGCAATGATGTCTCTTCCAGAATTCAGAAGGGGGATGTAGTTGGACAGTGGCTCAGAAAACGTTAGATGGCCATCGTTGTTTACCTAAAATTTAGAACGCAACATTTGTACGTGTTGTAAAGGGGATGTATATGTTGACAGAATGAAGAGGTAGCCTTAAGCACAATTTTTACTAGTTCATTCTACGACTCAAAAGGCCTCTGAATGTCACATTTACAAAAACCTGTAGATAAAGATAACAAAGACAACAACAACAACAACAACAAAAATGCCTACAAAGGTCTGGTTATGTGTGCGTCCAAAGAATTTGAAAGGCTGCTGCAATGTAATGGCTTCAGAGCTTCCATTCTCCAGACGCAGTGTTACGGCTTCTCCATTCCCAAAAGGTAGGAAATTAGCTGGCACTGGAATAAATGTAAGTGACAAGGAATCATTTAGTTGTTCTGAGAAACATGAGCCGTAAATGTTACACTGGTTACGGGTTTAAAAGGGGAATTCACTAAGAATGAATTGTGCTCGCTAATAGTCTTGTTTATTTTTGTGTGATCCACATTTGTTTCTTAGGACTCGGTTCAATGCATAAATGGTGCCAATAAGCAAACGGAGCTGGAGTATTATGGCCACAAAATTACTTCAGATCAGAATTTGCCCAGGGCAGTCCCTCAGCTCGCAGGCTGCTTCCCAATGGAAGGTCGTGGAGAACACGGCAGACCACTACAATCCGGCAGACTTCACTGGGATTGTAGGGTATGACTCCCTACGGCGATCAAGCAACTAAATTGGCATTTTAAAAGGCCGGAAGCACACTCAAATACAAGGTGCCGGGTAAAGCACAAGTGCATGAAAGACTGTGCTACAGTGGCACAAACGTTTAGTGAATTCACCCCTGAGAATCTTGTTGTTAACAATAATACAACTCGTCGGCTTACGGATTGGCGACCCATCAACATGGAAAGACCAGCAAGCCGTCACGTTGATATTACTGCTTGATGAGAGTTCAGGGACACTGGCTGCTGGAATTGTGAGAGAACTGACCGAGTCCACGGTGTTATAACCAGCCTGCAGAGACAGAGAAACAAAATGACGCTGTCATTCAGTTTTAAAAGAGAGGGAGAGGGAAAGAAAGAGAAATCCTTCTTCCGCCTTTTTGAGCGATTCATTATAAATTGCGTATCCGTGTTCATTTTTGTCATTGGTAGGCTACAAGAATCAGAACTTCACTGACCTGCCAAGGTTGTCCTGTTGCAGCATTATCTCCGTAATAGATCAGGATGAAAGAGCGGTGAACATTGTAGGCTAAAACCACTTGGAAGCTGACCACCTTGAAAACACCAAGAGACCGCATTCAAAACCTTCCAGGCAAAGAAGACGGACCATTCACTGATATTCAAAGATTACTGCAATTCTTACCCCTCCACCATTGTGGTATGGCACACTGTCCCAGGTAACGACAAACGCTGTCGTAGCAGCAAAAGGTATGTTAGGGAAGTATTGCTTAACAGCTGCAGTGACTTGTGCCAGTACAGCACTGCGTGTATCCTCTCGATAGGAGATAGTTCCACCCTGTCGATTGTCAAGGCGAGTCCAAAGAGGAGCAATGATGTCTCTTGCGGAATCCAGAGAGGGGTTGTAGGCAGACAGTGGCTCAGTAAACGTTAGATAGCCGTTGTTGTTCACCTAAAATTTAGGAGCACAATTATTCAAAAGCTTTGTAAGGAGCATTTTGAAGAAATGGGGGCGTACGTAAACAACTCGCAGCTTAAATGGCGGAGGGGAACGGAATGCTTACGAAGATCTGATTGAATGTGCGTCCAAAGTATTTGAAAGGCTGCTGCAAGAAAATGACATCAGAGCTTCCATCACCAGCAGGGGGCTTGACTATTTCTTCATTCCCAGGAGGTAGGAAATTAGTTGGCACTAAGAAAAGGATAAGCGAGAATCAATTTCTTTAGCTCTGCTAAAGGAAGAAGCTCACAGATGGTACAGGTTAAGCTCGGGCTTCTGGTTGCATTGGCTTACAGTTGGGTGAGCCATCAACATGGAAAGAGCAGCGGCCATTCACATTGATATTGCTGCTGGAAGAGAGCTCTGGGGCACTGGTTACTGGAATTGTGAAAGAATTGACAGAGTCCACTGTGCCGTAGCCAGCCTGTAGAAGAAAAGGAATCGTTGTTAGGTCTGCAACCTGTTCCAGATATAATTGTCTTCGGGCGGAATGTAAGGTATGAAGTGAGGCAAGGACAATTCCTTGTCTTTCTTCTCCTCCGTAAAATGTACAAGGACCTGTCTTCACTCACCTGCCAAGTTTGATTGGTTTCTGCAATGTCTCCATAGTTGATCAGGATGAAAGAGCGATGGACACTGGAGGCTAAGACCACTTGGAAAGTAGCCACCTTGAAAGTAGCGACAGACAGCATTAAAAAATACCTTTACAGGACACCACAAATTCCTTGATAAACAACAATTGAGACCTTACCCCTCCACCATCGTAGTACGGCACACTGTCCCAGGTAGCCACAAAAGCCGAAGTAGCGGCAAAAGTGACATTAGAGAAGTATTGCTCAACAGCTGCGGTGACTTGCGCCAGTACAGCACTGCTTGTATCCTCTCTGTAGGAGACAGTTCCACCACGTCTGTTGTCGAGGTGAGTCCAAAGAGGAGCAATGATGTCTCTTCCAGAATTCAGAAGGGGGATGTAGTTGGACAGTGGCTCAGAAAACGTTAGATGGCCATCGTTGTTTACCTAAAATTTAGAACGCAACATTTGTACGTGTTGTAAAGGGGATGTATATGTTGACAGAATGAAGAGGTAGCCTTAAGCACAATTTTTACTAGTTCATTCTACGACTCAAAAGGCCTCTGAATGTCACATTTACAAAAACCTGTAGATAAAGATAACAAAGACAACAACAACAACAACAACAAAAATGCCTACAAAGGTCTGGTTATGTGTGCGTCCAAAGAATTTGAAAGGCTGCTGCAATGTAATGGCTTCAGAGCTTCCATTCTCCAGACGCAGTGTTACGGCTTCTCCATTCCCAAAAGGTAGGAAATTAGCTGGCACTGGAATAAATGTAAGTGACAAGGAATCATTTAGTTGTTCTGAGAAACATGAGCCGTAAATGTTACACTGGTTACGGGTTTAAAAGGGGAATTCACTAAGAATGAATTGTGCTCGCTAATAGTCTTGTTTATTTTTGTGTGATCCACATTTGTTTCTTAGGACTCGGTTCAATGCATAAATGGTGCCAATAAGCAAACGGAGCTGGAGTATTATGGCCACAAAATTACTTCAGATCAGAATTTGCCCAGGGCAGTCCCTCAGCTCGCAGGCTGCTTCCCAATGGAAGGTCGTGGAGAACACGGCAGACCACTACAATCCGGCAGACTTCACTGGGATTGTAGGGTATGACTCCCTACGGCGATCAAGCAACTAAATTGGCATTTTAAAAGGCCGGAAGCACACTCAAATACAAGGTGCCGGGTAAAGCACAAGTGCATGAAAGACTGTGCTACAGTGGCACAAACGTTTAGTGAATTCACCCCTGAGAATCTTGTTGTTAACAATAATACAACTCGTCGGCTTACGGATTGGCGACCCATCAACATGGAAAGACCAGCAAGCCGTCACGTTGATATTACTGCTTGATGAGAGTTCAGGGACACTGGCTGCTGGAATTGTGAGAGAACTGACCGAGTCCACGGTGTTATAACCAGCCTGCAGAGACAGAGAAACAAAATGACGCTGTCATTCAGTTTTAAAAGAGAGGGAGAGGGAAAGAAAGAGAAATCCTTCTTCCGCCTTTTTGAGCGATTCATTATAAATTGCGTATCCGTGTTCATTTTTGTCATTGGTAGGCTACAAGAATCAGAACTTCACTGACCTGCCAAGGTTGTCCTGTTGCAGCATTATCTCCGTAATAGATCAGGATGAAAGAGCGGTGAACATTGTAGGCTAAAACCACTTGGAAGCTGACCACCTTGAAAACACCAAGAGACCGCATTCAAAACCTTCCAGGCAAAGAAGACGGACCATTCACTGATATTCAAAGATTACTGCAATTCTTACCCCTCCACCATTGTGGTATGGCACACTGTCCCAGGTAACGACAAACGCTGTCGTAGCAGCAAAAGGTATGTTAGGGAAGTATTGCTTAACAGCTGCAGTGACTTGTGCCAGTACAGCACTGCGTGTATCCTCTCGATAGGAGATAGTTCCACCCTGTCGATTGTCAAGGCGAGTCCAAAGAGGAGCAATGATGTCTCTTGCGGAATCCAGAGAGGGGTTGTAGGCAGACAGTGGCTCAGTAAACGTTAGATAGCCGTTGTTGTTCACCTAAAATTTAGGAGCACAATTATTCAAAAGCTTTGTAAGGAGCATTTTGAAGAAATGGGGGCGTACGTAAACAACTCGCAGCTTAAATGGCGGAGGGGAACGGAATGCTTACGAAGATCTGATTGAATGTGCGTCCAAAGTATTTGAAAGGCTGCTGCAAGAAAATGACATCAGAGCTTCCATCACCAGCAGGGGGCTTGACTATTTCTTCATTCCCAGGAGGTAGGAAATTAGTTGGCACTAAGAAAAGGATAAGCGAGAATCAATTTCTTTAGCTCTGCTAAAGGAAGAAGCTCACAGATGGTACAGGTTAAGCTCGGGCTTCTGGTTGCATTGGCTTACAGTTGGGTGAGCCATCAACATGGAAAGAGCAGCGGCCATTCACATTGATATTGCTGCTGGAAGAGAGCTCTGGGGCACTGGTTACTGGAATTGTGAAAGAATTGACAGAGTCCACTGTGCCGTAGCCAGCCTGTAGAAGAAAAGGAATCGTTGTTAGGTCTGCAACCTGTTCCAGATATAATTGTCTTCGGGCGGAATGTAAGGTATGAAGTGAGGCAAGGACAATTCCTTGTCTTTCTTCTCCTCCGTAAAATGTACAAGGACCTGTCTTCACTCACCTGCCAAGTTTGATTGGTTTCTGCAATGTCTCCATAGTTGATCAGGATGAAAGAGCGATGGACACTGGAGGCTAAGACCACTTGGAAAGTAGCCACCTTGAAAGTAGCGACAGACAGCATTAAAAAATACCTTTACAGGACACCACAAATTCCTTGATAAACAACAATTGAGACCTTACCCCTCCACCATCGTAGTACGGCACACTGTCCCAGGTAGCCACAAAAGCCGAAGTAGCGGCAAAAGTGACATTAGAGAAGTATTGCTCAACAGCTGCGGTGACTTGCGCCAGTACAGCACTGCTTGTATCCTCTCTGTAGGAGACAGTTCCACCACGTCTGTTGTCGAGGTGAGTCCAAAGAGGAGCAATGATGTCTCTTCCAGAATTCAGAAGGGGGATGTAGTTGGACAGTGGCTCAGAAAACGTTAGATGGCCATCGTTGTTTACCTAAAATTTAGAACGCAACATTTGTACGTGTTGTAAAGGGGATGTATATGTTGACAGAATGAAGAGGTAGCCTTAAGCACAATTTTTACTAGTTCATTCTACGACTCAAAAGGCCTCTGAATGTCACATTTACAAAAACCTGTAGATAAAGATAACAAAGACAACAAAAAAATGCCTACAAAGGTCTGGTTATGTGTGCGTCCAAAGAATTTGAAAGGCTGCTGCAATGTAATGGCTTCAGAGCTTCCATTCTCCAAACGTGGTGTTACGGCTTCTCCGTTCCCAAAAGGTAGAAAATTAGCTGGCACTGGAATAAATATAATTGACAAGGAATCATTTAGTTGTTCTGAGAAACATGAGCCGTAAACGTTACACTGGTTACGGATTTAAAAGGGGAATTCACCAAGAATGCATTGTGCTCGCTAATAGTCTTGTTTATTTTTGTGTGATCCACATTTGTTTCTTAGGACTCGGTTCAATGCATAAATGGTGCCAATAAGAAAACGGAACTGAAGTATTATGGCCACAAAATTCGATCAAATTTCCACAAAAATTGCTGATCAGAATTTGCCCAGGGCAGTCTCTCAGCTCGCAGGCTACTTCCCAATGGAAGGTAGTGGAGAACACGGCAGACTACTACAATCTGGCAGACTTTAATGGGATTGTAGGGTTATGACTCTCTACAGCGATCCAGCAATTGAATTGGCATTTTAAAAGGCCGAAAACATACTCAAATACAAGGTGCCAGGTAAAACACAAGTGCATGAAAAACTGCGGTATTTGGGTTCAGCCATGAGCTGCTACAGTGGCATACAGTGAATTCACCCCTTAGAATCCTGTTGTAAAAAATAATACAACTCGTCGGCTTACGGATTGGCGACCCATCAACATGGAAAGACCAGCAAGCCGTCACGTTGATATTACTGCTTGATGAGAGTTCAGGGACACTGGCTGCTGGAATTTTGAAAGAACTGACAGAGCCCACGGTGTCATAACCAGCCTGCAGAGACAGAGAAACAAAATGACGCTGTTATTCAGTTTTAAAAGAGAGAGAGAGAGAGGGAAAGAAAGAAATCTTTCTTCCGCCTTTTTGAGTGATTCATTACAATTTGCGTATCCGTGTTCATTTTTGTCATTGGTAGGCTACAAGAATCAGAACTTCACTGACCTGCCAAGGTTGTCCTGTTGCAGCATTAGCTCCGTAATATATCAGGATGAAAGAACGGTGAACATTGTAGGCTAAAATCACTTGGAAGCTGACCACCTTGAAAACACCAAGAGACCGCATTCAAAACCTTCCAGGCAAACAAGACGGACCATTCACTGATATTCAAAGATTACTGTAAGTCTTACCCCTCCACCATTGTAGTACGGCACACTGTCCCAGGTAACGACAAACGCTGTCGTAGCAGCAAAAGGTATGTTAGGGAAGTATTGCTTAACAGCTGCAGTGACTTGTGCCAGTACAGCACTGCTTGTATCCTCTCGATAGGAGATAGTTCCACCATGTCGATTGTCAAGGTGAGTCCAAAGAGGAGCAATGATGTCTCTTGAGGAATCCAGAGAGGGGTTGTAGGCAGACAGTGGCTCAGTAAACGTTACATAGCCATTGTTGTTCACCTGAAATTGAGGACCATACTTTTTAAAAGGGTTTGTAAAGAGATTTTTGTAGAGAATGGTTTTAAGTAATATGTAACTTAAACAATGAAGGAAAAGAATATAATGCTTACAAAGATCTGATTATATGTGTGTCCAAAGTAGTTGAAAGGGTGTTGCAATATAATGGCTTCAGAGCTTTTATTATCAGCAGTGGTTTTCACTACGTTTGCCTTCTCAAAATTTAGGAATGTGGTTGGCACTAGGAAAAGTATATGTGAAATTTTAGTTCTGCTAATGTAAATTAAACTCAGGAATGTTATTTTTTTAAAACAGTGGCTTACAGTTCAGTGAGCCATCAACACGGAAAGACCAATGACCAGTCACATTGATATTGCTGTTAGAAGAGAGCTGTTGGGTTTTGGTCAATGGAATTGTAAAAGAATTGACAGAGTCCACTGTATGATAACCAGCCTGTAAAATTAAAAAGTAATTTTTAGAATTCCACCTTTTTTAAAACAATGCTTTCCTTTGCTAGTAGAAGTACTGAATGAAGATAACAATTTCATATTTAGTTTTGTAAGCTGTTAAAGGTTTAAGAACATGTTCTTCACTCACCATCCAACTTTGTGTTGTCGCAGCAATATCACCATAGTTGAACAGGATGAAAGAGCGATGAAAATTGTAGGCTAAAACTACTTGGAATGTTACCACCTTCAAATCATAAATAGACAGCATTTCAAATCTTTATTTATTTAATAAAGAAAGATCATTCACTTATATGCACTTATTACTGCAAGTCTTACCCCTTCACCATTATAGTATGGCACACTGTCCCAGGTAGCGACAAAAGCTGATGTAGCAGCAAAAGTTACATCTGGGAAGTATTGCTTAACAGCTGCAGTGACTTGTGCCAGTACAGCACTGCTTGTATCCTCTCTGTAGGAAATAGTTCCACCCTGTCGATTGTCAAGGTCAGTCCACAGAGGAGCAATAATGTCTCTTTCTGACTTCAAAATGGGGTTGTAGGAATACAGTGGCTCAGTAAATGTTAGATGCCCGTTGTTGTTCACCTAGTTGAGAACAAGTCAGCAAATCAAAATTTTTGACAAAACTAAATACGAATGATCTATTGCACTGCTAAATTGAAATTAGAAAATGTACATGACTTTAATAAATGGGTAACACTTTACAAAAAGTTTCATTAGTTAACATTAGTAAATTACTTTGGTTGAAAAGATCTAAGAATGAACAATACTTTGACAGCATTTTTTAATCTTAGCTTAAAAGTTAATTTCAACATTTAGTAATTCATTATTAAAACCAAAAGCTGTGCATGTCACATTAGTTAATGCACTGTGAATTAACATGAACTAACAATAAATGACTGTATTTTCATTAATTGTACTGTAATAAATGTATTGTTCATGTTAATTTATTCTTAGAATTTAATAAATCTGCCAACACAATTACAAAGTCAAATGCTTACAAAGATCTGATTGTATGTGCTTCCAAAGTATTTGAAAGGCTGCTGTAAGGAAATGGCTTGAGAGGATCCATCATCCAGTTTTGGGTTTAGTGTGTCTCCAACCCCAAAAGGCAGGAAGTCAGCTTGTGCTAAAGACATTGTTGATAATAAAACATTACAAGGAAATCCTCAAAAAAACATACAAATTTAATTGAACAATTGACTAAAGGTACATTTCCCACACTTTTATTTTTGTCATGGCAAGAATAACAGCTACAAAAAAACAAATGTGAATTTAATTGTTCCCAGGTCTTCCCAAGATTAATTTTAAACATACATTACTATGAACCCTTTAATTGGTTTTTTAACATAGACATGAAAATGCACTATCCAAACTTAACTGTTTATAATTTCTGAACAAAAACATTTTGTAATATGATTTTGATGTACATTTTCCATGATAATGCAGTGTCTGACTTTAAAATGGTTTTCAAAGGATGAATTTAGAGAGTTTGTGTTTTCGGTGTAGGAAAATCTTTGTGACAAAGGTCAGAACTCCTGTTATGATGTAAATTTTAGAGGTGCACTCTTGTCATAAATTCATCTATTACTTTTCCTACATCATTTGTAACACAAAAAAATGTTAAATCTGTTTTAGAGTCTTAGACCTTTCCAACGATATATAGTTTGAACTAAACTTAGGCGTCCCACTAAGGGGACGGGTGACAGTTAATTCTAAAATGTCAGCGTTTTACTGAGAAGCAGGCCAGTGAAATGATCAATAATGTTTATTTAGTTATTAAAGCAGGAATAAATTAGTACATATTGGTCATTAATTAGATGATATTTATTAAACATATTAAGAGACTAGACTTTAAGACTTAGACTTTTGGGCATATTTCACAGGGCTTGATATGTTGTCTAGCTTATCTTATCTGAGTAAATCAAATCACAGTACATTGCTAATGTCTAAATTGGCCCATGTGCTCTTTTCAACATGTTAGCAAAATGTCCCACAATGTATGTGCTTTTTTCATTGCATGCCAATTTCGAGTATGCGTCACCTTACTTGACAATACGTTGTCACTTTCATAACCTATTCTTCTAAATTTATTTTCTAAGATGATACATTGCTTAAAGAGTTTGTCCATTATATTGAAAGAAAGTATGATTTATCATACTTCAGCACACTGTCTACTAAAACAGCAGTCATTCTGCCAGTTACAAAAATAAACAAGCACAAATTATATATTTTAATAATGTATTTTCCTTACCTCTTGCCTCGATTATTTCACCTGCTGAAGTGAAAAAAGAACAGTTTTAGAGCTGTAATCATAAGCCAGATATTTAATGCTTGAAACAATGGGATATTACTTAAAAACAAATCTGACATTAAATTAATTAATTTCATCATTCACCAGTGAGTTACAGTAATTGTCAAATTTATTATCTACTTCTTGGCTTACTGGCAAGAAAAGACAGCAGTGCTATAACATATAACGGGGCATATTTCCCCATCCTTTCGCCGGTCTGTCAAAACGTATTCTGTAAAAGACAAAATATATAAATTAATGTAGTTTTTGTTTGTATAACATATACAACTAAGTAGGCAACTAAGCAACTTTTTTTTTCTTTTTTCTTTTTTTTATGTGAAACATTACAAGGCAATGAATCTTACCAAAATGCCCAGGTTTTTGATGTTTCTGAAGAAGAAGATGCTCTCCTGCTGTTTACTGGTTTTCAATGTTACTGTGTCTGTATTTATACCTAAATGTTTTGGGTGGGGTTTGTTTGTTTGGTATGTTTTTGACCTTTGGCTTTGAACTATTGCTTATGGTCCTCATAAATTATGGTGTCTATGTGGAGTTTGGGAAACATTTCTTTTTTTTTCTTTGCAGTGAGATGTCTGAGCTGGTTCATTTTGAATGCTTTTGGTGTTATGAATATATTGATGTTATCAATTCATGTTTTCATTGAAAAAGCGAAAAAAAAAAAAACCCAAACAAAATAAAAAACAACAACAACAACAAAAACAAAAATGTTTGTTACATTTTGATGCAGGTATGTAAAGTCAGTAATGTGTGGAGACAACAGAAATATGCTACTATCCAAAGAACTGGATATTTTATTTCGACTCAGAAGCATATGACAAGAAATACGATATTGAAAAAATTGTGGATTGTAATTATAAAAATGAATGACTCTTTATTTAATACTTTGTTGGGCCAGCATGTCGAATGTGCCCTGTGATCACATTTCTAGGACTTATCGCCTATCCAGAGTGTTTCCCTGCCTTGAGAGACTGGGATAAGCTCCAGCACAGACAGAATAAAGACAGAATAAAGAAGGGGCAGTATGGAGAATGGATGGATGGATGTCTGAAGAAGGTTAGTATTAACCTTAAGATTTTTTTTTTCTTTAATTAACAAATCCTGCAGATAAAATTTGGATGATTCAGAAGATGAGATTCTAGCTTGAAAAAGGGTTTGTACATATTTTCCAAATCTTACTGACATGTTTACAATACGCAAAAATTGCAATATGCAAATTTTAGGTTGGATTCTTTCTTTCACAAGATGCTTTAAACCAGTTTTGTTTAAAGTTATATTTACACAAAACATTTTGCTTTAGGGAATGAATGAACTTTGTGAACCTTTAACTAAGGTTATATTTCAAGAATGCTATTTCAGAAATGACAATTCTGCCTAGAGATTAGATCGGAATTTCATGTCTAAATCATACAGTATCTTGACATGTTTGCTTACAACAGAATTCCACACGTAGAATTCTAGACTGCATTATTTAACTGAAATGCTTTGAACTGGTTTCGTGACATTAGAACTTGATGTCCTGTAAACTTGAAATTTTATATCCATACAGTTTAGAAATGAAAATTCATCCCCCCAAATTTACTTGTATTACATTATTTCTTCAGCTGGTGTTTTAATCTGGTTCTAAACCATTGAAAACTTCTTAAAATGTTATGGATTTTATTTATCAGCTGTGAAGGTATTATCATGCTGTGGTTTCATTATTACATTTCCTTGACTGTCATGTAATATTGTGCACTTGGAAAGGTCTAAGATATTTAAAGTAATTTAAAATGTATTAGTTACATGATGTAGGAAAAGTAATAGATTAATATATGTCATGAGAGCACCTCAAAGATCTACATCATAACTGGAGATCTGACCTTTGTCACAAAAGACTTTCTTCATTGCCTTTTTCCCTATCACGCTTTAGAAATCATAAGAAATTATGTATCGGTTGAAAATGGTTAAAATCTCAAAATTCATCCTTTGAAAGCCAATTTAACATCAGGCATTGAGTATCTTGGAAAATGTACATGAAAATCATATTACAAAATCCCAAGCACTGACAGTGGAAATGTAGCCTAAATCTAAAAAGACAAATCAAGTTAACTACAATCCACGGTTGCTAATAAAAGTGAATTACTCAAATAATATCATAGATATCTCTTCACAATACTAGCTCCAACAAACATTTAAGGGTATTTTCAGTATCAGTCAACTTGAATGACCTGTTAGAATTCTTTATCCTCCCACATTTGCACCGCCAAATAAATATATAAATTTAATGAGTCTCCTGATGTATGCAAGAGATTCCCACAACAACTTTTTGAATATCTTGTCATGCCCTATGGACTAGCTAATGCCCCACTCCCTCATCAATGACTTTCATAAAGACCCCCTGTGTTGACCCCCATGTTATTTACATGCCTGTCTGGTGTTTTTTAATATGCTTAAAGACAAATCATGTGCAAATTCATCAGTCAACAGCATTGCTGAGTATTTTGCAGAACTTTGTGAGATTGCGATAAACTAAGACAAGTGACAGCTTTTCAGTGATTAAATGGGGGGTGGTCTTTGCACGCTTTCTAAGCTATAATCTATTCAGAATCTTAATAGTTTCTGAGTTATCCAGTATTGCTTCTTGCAATTGTGTAACATTTACTACTTTAGTTAACTGAGTGAAAATAGAGCAGGTCTGAACTGCTGTGATTGAGAGAGGCGGGGACTAGTTTGCATATTCATCAATCATCATATACTAAGGAGGTAAGAGTGTAGAAGGTGTTAGAATTTCTGAGTAATTCCTGAGAGCTGTGTTTGGTTAGCGCTAGATCTAAACCCTGCAAGACAGCAGAACTCAAGGGACTTTCTTATGCTTCGACAGTCTATGCTTCATTCAAGGTTTTTGTATGGTAACTATTTATTATTACTTAAAAGTAACACCTAAAACTGTGGAATTGGAGATGAACTCTCCCAACATCATGGATCACCAGCTAACAAACATTGTTGCTCTTTATTTTCAAGAAAACTTGCTTCTGCCATTATGATGTGGGCATTGAAGAGCTTCTGTCCATGAAAGCTGCATTGGAGGAACAAAGAAACTGGCTGGAAGAAACAGCTTTCAAGTACTCAATCACAGACCTATGGAACTTTGAGTACTTCAGGTAATCTAAGCAATTAAAGCATGCCATAACTGTAGAATTGCCTTCTAAAGCAGTTCTTTCTGGAATGTACATAAATGATTAATGTACTACAAAGCCTGAGTCTATTCTTTCATCCTCAATTATCATAAATCCAGGGAAATTATAGATGGAAATAAACTTTGCTGGACAGTGGTTCCCCAGAAGCAGGGATGTTACCAAAACAAAGGTATACATTTTATTCTCTACCTTAAAAATCTAACAACAACATGCAAAAATTCATAAGAACAGATTTTGATCAATAAGTCATGTTATCAAATAAATTTCTCAAATGTATTATTAATTATGTATTATTACTTGTTAAAACTAAAAACATACATCAACCTAATTTAGGAACAATAACTAAGTAAATATTATTTGCATACAAAAATTGTATAAAATTATATGCATATTTATTAGTGCCATTTCTTGTATTCCTGACTGACTATTGCATTTTTAAGTTTGAAAGGATATTTGTTGTGAGCTCTAGAACTGTATTTTTTGCTTGTTGCGTGCCTTCATTTTGATGGTTACCAGAGAGCTAAAAGCAGTCTCAGACAGATATGCTGTGGCAAATTGTAGGATGAGTCTGGTTATGGCATGATGCCCAAGTGTAGGCACAAAGTCGGGTCCTTTCGTGAGCTAGAATCTTCTGTACCCTTGTTGGGCAAAGAATCTCTTGTGAAGAGATCACCATCCAAGAGCTCATCCTCAGCTTCTAAATACTCCATGTCCTCATGTTTTGCAGCAAATAGATCTATACACGTGCATTTGGTGACACGTTCATCAACTTCTGAGAATCGTGACTTCATTTCCAGTAGGAGTTCCATGTGACTTTTGAACTCTTTGCTCAGGAGAAGTAATGGAAAGTGTTGCAGGCTCGTTTCTTCAGGTTATTCTTTGAACTCCACTTTATGCACATGCGTGTCAATTATTATTATTATTACTTGCATTGCAGGACAGTTGTATGTTTGTTTCATTGTATAGGCTGATTGTAGATTGTAAATATCAGCCAGGTATAATGTTCTAATGAGAAATTAATTGTACATTTTGTCGAGAAGTTTCTGGCTGCTCAGTCTTAGGAACTACATTACTTTTTCTTTCAGTTCAGAAAACAAACTAACACTTGACCCCTTAAAACCCAGCACACTTCGATATGAAGGAGGAATGTCTGGTGCGCCTCATCTTCGCACAGCTCCGTAAAGATTTGTTTGTTCACCGTAAGGGATTTTTTACAAACGCCTTGAACTTCAATGATGGGGAAAAGTAAGAGCTTCAGTGCACGTGTGAAGGAAAAGGCTGTGTTTTCCTGTATAATACATCATCAAACCAAGCCTGTATACTGTTTTAGGCAGTCTTTGTTAATGTCATGTACTATGAATTTATCATGTACTGTATAGCTTAAACTGCTAATATTTGTTAGGACACTAGTTAAGGTGGCTACATGAACATTAGGTAACTAACCAAGAACATTACACCTTGTTACAACATTTAACAATTACAATTAATCTTAACATTTTGTGTGCATGCTTTGTGTTAACATTAATTAGAACTAACAATGAACAACACTTTGTGTAATGAGCATCAATTTATTGGTTAGTGTTTTTGTGAACCTCACTGTAATATGGAAACCATTTGAACATCAGTTAATGCATTTATGATGTTTGTGGGCTCTTGACTAACATGATGTAGTGCTAGACTAACAATAGGATCAGTTGAACCCAGTCTGAAGTAGGGCCCCCCCCCCGTGTTCAGGAGATGCAAGCAGAATACTTCACTGCAATACTACACTGTAGCTACAATGTGAAAGCTTTCAGAATTCGCAGACCGGCTGGATTCAGATGGGGGCATTATATCTGCAATGGTGGGGTCTCAGATCACGGAATTGGTGATGTTCAGATGGGGCTGAGGAGCCTTCATCCCTCTGAGTTTTAAGCCCCAGGACCACTAGGGTTAGGTTCAGGCAGGTGCTAGAGACTCGCCTTTAACCTAAGTTTAAACGTGGTGGGCCCCCGAGTTTTGGAGATCCAAGCAGAGATGTCAGCGAGCCACAGCTACACAGTAATAAACAGAGAAATATGAGCTTTCGGACTTCATAATCTCGAAAGGGCAGTGCTCGGACCTCGGGACTCTGGGTTCAGGTGGGGTTTTTGAGACCTGCCGCTGACCAGTTTGAAGTTTTTGGGTTCCATGTTTGAGTCACATGAGAGGAAATGTCCGTACGTTGTCCACCAGTTACGGATGGGGGTCATTTTGCTTTAATGCTTATATATCAGTGAGGGTGGGGTTCCAGAGGTTGAAACTCAAGTTGAGTGTAGGTCTTTACCCAGACACTGCCGCGTCTGATGGGACGTATGACAGGGTCTCAGCCTCGTTGGCATTCCTACTGCTCTCTTCATGGCTGTCTGTAAGCTGTCTACAGTTGCATTTAACAAACTGTAAACCAACAAAAATTTGGTATTTTGCTAGACTCAAGCTAAAAACTACACCAACACCATGATAGGAATCACAGTGTTGAGCCTGAAATTGGACGTGCGTTCTAGTACACAGTCAAACTCAAAAATCAACCCAAATCTATTGTGGAATTTGATTACATCAACTACGGTATATATTACATACAGGCTAGAAGATGTGTATAGAATATGAACACAACACGCTAACTTGCATGTTAAGCGTTTTCAAATAGAAAACAAAAACAAAAGCAAAAAAAAAAAAGGAAGGACGGAAAATGCATTAGTGGACTGGATCATTTATTTTGACTTCTGATTACTTTCAGTGTATCACCAATAAAATGTGCTGACTATTTAACCATGGATGCACAAACATCTTACAAAATTCAATCAATACTCCAGCTATCAGATGGTGATAACATCAAAAGTGTGCTCAGTTTCTTGCTCTGCAGGATTCAGATCAATGACGACAGCTGTACCCTGGCTGTTCCCCAGCTAGTTGGCCAACTGTCGCTCCATAGAATCAGTTTATTATATAGTGTACATCTGCAACAAGTTATTTCTAATTGCTGCCAAACAGCATGACAGCTGGTCTGTGTCAGTTCCACTGGCATCAGACCACATACTGTATTATCTACAAAACAAAACAAAACAAAACAAAACAAAAATCTTCAGCGTCCCCAGTTTCATAGGGTTTACCTGTGTAACTTACTCTTTTTAATTGTTGTTGTTATTGTTTCTCTATTATTACTGTTATTTTCAATCTGTAAAAAAATGCTGAGTTAAAAACAACCCAGCGATGGGTGAAATATGGACAAACCCAGCGACTGAGTTGTTTTGACCCAGCAATTGGGTTAAAATTGACTATATTTCTTAAAATGAACCCAAAATAGGTTTCTTTCAATAAAAATATATATATTTTTTTAATTGCCTGTTAAAAATGTTCACCTTTTGATTTTTGCTGATGCCTCTAGTGTCATTTCATTTTAGGCCAGCCACATAGTAATTTTTAAACAACAGTTGAATTAAATAAAACTACATAGGAGATTAGGTTAAACATTTAACCCAACTAACTGGGTCAAAACAACCCAGTCTCTGAGTTTGTCCATATTTCACCCAGTGCTGGGCTGTTTTTAACCCAGCATTTTTAGTGTAGGCTGCTTTTATTTTACTTAATTTAATATATTTATTTTAGCATTATGCATAAGGATGTGTAGTGTATTGAGTACAAGAAATGTGCATTACAAATAAAGTTTATTATTACTGTGTCACAGCACATTTGTACCAAACAACAGCATTACCACTTAAAGGAGAAGTCCACTTCCAAAACAAAGATTCACATATAATCTACTCACCCCCTTGTCATCCAAGATATTCATGTCTTTTTTTTGTCAGTCGTAAAAGAAATTATTTAGTTTTTGAGGAAAACATTTCTGCATTTTTCTCCATATAATGGACTGATATGTTGCCCCGATTTTGAACTTCCAAAATGCAGTTTAAATGTGATTGTAAACGATCCCAGCCGAGGAAGAAGGGTCCTATCTAGTGAAACGATCGGTTATTTTCATTTAAAAAAAATACAGTTTAAATACTTTTTGATCTCAAACGCACGTCTTGCCTTTCTCTCCCTATTCTTATTAGGAGTTGTGACTTTTGCTAAATCTCATTATCTCAGTCAGCCAAGAAGGAACAAAAGGTGAAAGCAATTAGCTGAGGTCAGTCTTAGCACCGCAGGCTTTGTTTTTCTTTGTTTTACCTGGAAGACTTTCACCACTACCTGTCTTACTTAAGCATTTTTCTCACTGCATCTGTATGTTCATTCCATGACTAAAGGCACAGCAAGTATCTTTTGAAGCATCTATCAAACAGTGGTGTTAAAATAAACTTTCGACCCCTTGTTACCAAGAGGCTTTGAATCTGGATAGGTGGTGATTGGCTCTTACATGCCCATAATTCCATATTTTTGTGTTTTGTTATGTTATTGTGCATTTGTAAATTAGTTAAATAAACTGTATATTCACTCGAGTTTGATTCTGTGTTCACTGCTTGTAGACAAAGTCAGTTCAACAAGCCAGTCCTTGCTGTATGCTTTAATACATCACTACCGTAAAAAAAAAAAAAAAAGTATTTTCTTTGGCCATGAAAATGGCATTTCTTAGAATTGAGTGCTTGCTGGACAAACAGGTTAGTTGATTGTGATATTAATATCGCTACAGTTATTTCTGGCAGCTGATATAAATAATTATCATTGATTACAACTAATAATTGTTTATAAAAACTTCCCTTTTGAGACAATTTGGTAAAATGTTTTATCTTCAACAGAGTATTTATTGTTCACTTTTTGAAACCTATTATGAAGTATGACCTTTTTATGTATTAGCCTATGATTAGTTGAGCTAATATTTGTGTATTTGGCTCATTCCAACACTCAACTGTCATGTCCTGGTCCTCTAGGCAGGTGTTGTTTCGGGTGACAAATGCTTTTAGGAATATTTCATCTTTCATGGCCAAGTTCTTCAAGTTAGCCCGTTCTAATTCATCCAAGTCCCTGGGCATCAATAAAAGGAGAAAGTCATCTGGCAGACTGGTGGCCCTGAAGGGACTTTCTACTCTCTAGAGACTCCAACCATGGCCATAGCCAGCTATGAGGTCACCGAGGGCTGGAGCGCAGTAAATTTTTTATAATCAAAATTAAAATTTGAAGTCCTCTTAATGACTTATTAGCAGTGTTGGGAAGGTTACTTTGGAAATGTAATAGTTTACAGATTACAAGTTCAATTTTTTTGACTACTTTTTGATTACTTTTTTCATTTCTAGTCTTTTCAACTGTTAATCATTCTGAAACATTTAAACCAGGCAGAGTTAACCTTACAGTAGCACTTAACACTGATTACTGTCAGACTTTCAAAATCCTTTATCACTTGAATTAAGATTATATTTTACATTTACATTTATTCATTTAGCAGACGCTTTTATCTAAAGCGACTTACAAATGGGGAATACATCAAGCGATTTATCCTAAAGAAGCAAGACGACATAGGAAGTGCTTATAATACCATATAACAGGCATTGTTCACATAAGTACAGGCTAGAAAGGGAAGAATAGGAAAAGAGTAGAACAATTTATTTTTTTTCCCAAGTCAAATGAGTTTTCAGCAGTCGCTTGAGAGTTGTCAGGGAGTCGGCATTCCGGATTGGGCCACCAGCCAGGAACAGTAAAAGAGAATGTTCTGGAAAGTGCCTCTGTGCCTCTTTGTGATGGTACAATGAGGCGTCGCTCACTAGTGGATCTCAGACTTCTGACGGGAGTGTAGATTCGTAGCAGTGAGTGGAGGTAGGTGGGCACTGAGCCTGTGGCTGTTCTATATGCAAGCATCAGCCAGTGCAGGGTGATAAAATGAAGTGTGACATGGGCCCTTTTGGGCTTGTTGAAGACCAGTTGTGCTGCTGCATTTTGAATCATTTGTAGAGGTTTGATTATGCATGAAGGAAGACCGGCTAAAAAAGAAATTGCAGTAGTCCAGCCTAGAAATGACCAGGGCCTGGACAAGAAGTTGTGTGGCCTGCTCTGTTAGAAAGGGCCTGATCTTTCTGATGTTGTGCAATGCAAACCTGCAAAATCGAGCAGTTTTAGCTTTGAAAGTCAGCTGGTCATCAAGATTACACCAAGATTTCTTGCTGAACTTGAAGGGGTAATTGTTGATGAGCCTAACTGGATGGTGAAGTCATGATGTAGAGTCGGAGTTGCTGGGAAGACAAGGAGCTCAGTCTTTGCTAGGTTGAGCTGCAGCCGATGCTCTTTCATCCACGCCAAGATGTCCGCCAGGCAGCCTGAGATCCGTCCAGCTACCGTTCATCTGGTTGAAATGGAAGATAGATCTGTGTGTCATCAGCATAGCAATGGCAGTGACCAGATGATGTGCTTTGGATACCTCCCCTCCCCAGGCCACCCTGAAAGACCTACCAGTGAGATAGGATTCAAACCAGTGAAGTGGAATCCCTGTGATGCCCAGCGATGAGAGGGTGGACAGGAGGATCTGATGATTCACAGTTTCAAAAGCAGCAGAAAGATCCAGCAAAATAAGTACTGATGATCTGGAATCAGCTTTTGCAATCCGCAAGGCTTCAGTGACTGACAGTAGTGCAGTCTCAGTTGAATGGCCACTCCTGAAACCTGACTGGTTAGTATCCAATTTGCTGTTCTGTGATAGCAATAGTGATACCTGGTTAAAAAACAACTTGTTCAAGTGTTTTTGCTATGAATGGAAGGAGAGAGATAGGTCTATAGTTATCTTTAAGTGAAGTGTTTAATGTAGGTTTTTTGAGCAGTGGGGTTACCCGAGCCTGCTTGAATGCAGTCGGGAAAGTGCCTGTGAGGAGAGATGTGTTGTTGATGTGTGTGATATTTTGTGTCTAATTATTTTGACATGAAATATCTGAGTTGAAATATTTGAATGCAAAGCTTCCATGAAGAAATCAGTTGCTAGCAAGCGGCAAGTTCAAACTAGACAGACATTTTAGGGATACAGTGCAGTCATACCACTTTTCTAACACAACATTTCACCACATAAATAATTAAGTAGTAGTACTAGTTTGTTAGATCTTATAATCCATTACAAAAAAAACAAAAAAAACAAAAAAAAAAAAAACAGCTGCGTTTGTATGAAACAATGGAGCAAGTCCATGATACCAGGATGACAGAATTAAGAAATATTGAATATTGAACTGAGCTTTAATATTTTATTAGCTAACCAAATGCAAAGCTTCCACCAAGAAAAAACTATTAAGCATATAGCACTGACTTAAGTGGCCCAAATGAGTCTGTGTTATTAGCTTTTACCAGTTGTTATCGGGGAATAACATACCTTGGAATGTCATGACTGACCAATCAGAATCAAGCAGAGCTGTGTAATAATTTAATTTAAAGCACAGCCACCACAAATTCTTAACATAGACTTAACAGCTCTTATTTACTTTGTGATCATTTTGAGGTGAAATACAGATTTGAAATCGTAAAAAGAAATCTATAATACTGGGTTTGAAATCAAATGTTTGATTTGCTGCTCTTGTATCTATCTGCCTTACATTCCACCTGTTTGTGTTTTTGTGGTTTATGTGAATGGTTCAAAGTGGAAGCGGTGCCTGCAGTCATGAATGTAAATAATGAACCATATGTATCCATTAACACACATGCATGTTTAGCAGGTTTTACAACACTAGTAGTTTTCTTCCGAGGAAATCCTTGCACTATGTCACAATGTTGACGCCATGGGGACACCTTTGGTGTGACCGATGTCTAAGGTACGTGTTAAAACACATACTAATCTTGACTGCTTCTGGTAGCTATATGATGTCACTGGAGTTTTAGCATGCTATAAAAAGCAATTTGCTGCAAGCAGGAATGCAATACATAGGTTGACACACAGTTAGAACATCCTATCACTGCATTTGCTCTATATCAGCACGGCAGATTTGGTCACTCGCTAATCACAGGCTTGCTGAAATAGAACCATATCTTATAGCTACTGGTGTGATATTGTGTTGAAACAGTTTGACGGCACAAGTATGTAAATAAAAAAGAAACAACCACTGCGTGTGTTTTTTTTTTTCCTTTTTTTCTTTTATTTTCTTCCAAAACAGATTCAGAATGCAAGCCTCTGTTACTAATTCAAAAACTACACTTCAGAACTAGTAACGAAGGGACGTTGAGTTGCTTCATTAATATTAAAAGCTTATTGTATTATGTAGAGTATTACAAGATTACAAGACTACTGTGAACGTTTAAAGGTTAATAAGGTACAAAGCTGTCCCTGTAAGGGTAATTGCCTTTTAAGAATGTGTGTGGTAATGTAAAAAACAAAGTGTTCCAACTGTACTTGACCTGCCCTACACACCCATACTTAACCAGAACATTGTGTTATTTAAAACTTTTCAATTTGATCTCATGTCAAATTGTATGTCATTTTAGACACTACTAGTAGTTACTGAACGAGCAAAAGGACATTAAAAAATCCAATTTAACCTGTTGAGTGGTACGGTCCCACATGTGGGATTTTAATTTCTGTGCCCCTGGGAGTACAGTCCCACATATGGGATTTAGAACGTTCGTTTGTGACAAATTCAAACTGCACTTTCGTGCATTGGCTGGCACTGAGCCAAAGAGAGACGAGCTCTGCACTTGTGATATAATCAAAACTATGCAGTGTTTTTAACCACATAATGCTTATTTTAGGTTTCGGACATTTAAATACACATAAGTACTAGTAAAACAATACATTTAGAGTTTGTAAAATACACACAGATATGGAAGCAGCAAATAACAATCCATTCAAATATAATTTGGATTATATTTGATTATATGTGATTGATATCACATACGCATAGTGTAAGTAACTAAAAGGTTCACTCTATTCCTCTCCTAGTTCACCAGTCACTTGCGTGTATTTCGGGAGAAACTAATGAATTTATGTGCAGTAAATCCGGCTGGCAGGACTCTCTGAACGGCAACGCGAACAAACATGAAACAAGGTCCATCTCACATTATAGATCACGATCCAGATCACTTATATACGGTTTAAAACGTCAAAACACACTAATTTACACATATTTGTGAATCAGAATATCAGTTCATTACATGGTAAGCAAGTCCGTGATTATTTTCAATAAAAAAGAAAAAACAAAATAAAAGTGATTCATCTGTCATACAGTGTTATTGTGGCTGCGCTGTGTCATATGACAAGCATGACGCGTCGCCATGGAAACAGTAAGGGCAAACGTTCTAAAATAACGGTTGCCTAATAAAAAACTCACTTCTGGGGGTCAGCTAGAATATTTTAAACTTACCAGTGAAAGGGTTAAGGCACTGGGATTGATGAATGGGCCCCACAGTATTGGATGGTGTTGTGAGTCCCCCAGCATTGGTCACTATTAGGAGATCATCCACAAAGTCAGCTGGAGGGGATTCGGAGACGTGGAGGAGATGTTGGGTGTTCCTGATATACAGTACTTGGCACCTTGTGATGTGATGACGTAGCTATTTGGTTGCTTGGCAGGAACTCATGATTGCTAGTCAAAGCCATGTGTTGTCTGCTACTCTGTTCTGTGATAATTCCTTTTACATATGTGTGGACAACAGGCTAAAGCACTGCCTTAGTCACCGGGAGCAATGTACTTCTTTGCCTAGAAAAAAGGCATTGTGCATGTAAGCCATACCGGGGAAGATTACAAACATGGAGAAAATGTCAGTATGATCGCGGTAAAATTTTTCCAGAAGATGCTTGACAGATCTGTCCACATACTTAGCCATTCCATTAGATTCAGGATAGTAAGGGCTGCTGCAAATATGCTTACGTTTTCCTTGCACACAAACTGACAAGCGCTATCAGCCATATACTGCAAATTGTCTTTCATTTCGTAATGACTGTGCTGCTTCTCGTGTCAGAAAGGTAGTCCAGCTTGAACAATCTAGAGATTGAATTCATAGGGACTAAAAGTGTCAGCAAACAGGTCAGCAGCCGTGAAAGACCAGGAAAAATGTAGGCTTTCATGCAGCTGCAGTGGTTCTTTTGACTGATGAGGTTTGAGTGCATTGCAGGGTGTGCAAAGAGAGATTTCAGTGTCAATATCAATGTACATATGGATGTATGCCTGGCGCTTGTTGCTGCAATTCCAGGATGACCCTTATGTAGCTGGCCAACATAAAATGTACAAGATCGATAATAAATCTCTCCCCCAGTCACCCTGAACGGTCAGCTCATCTCTCAAAGACATGATGTAAGGAATACAATTCACAAGGAACACAAGTTCTTTTGAGCTGGTTGGCCAGCCGTTCCTAATCATATTAGAAAGCTGTTGGCATGTCATATCTTTTTGTACAGCAGCTCTGAGTTCATCTATACCAGTGGTTATCAATTCCAGTTCTTGCATATTACCATTATGCATATTTTGCATGTTTCTCTTACTTTACACACCTGTTTCAGATAACCAGCTTGTTAGAAGAGAGGTCCATGCATGAATTGTGTTCCAATGGACATGGTCCCTACGGTGTTCATTGCTCTCTACTCCCTGAGCACGGGAAATCCATTAAAGTTTACTTCATTTCGGAACATTCATTCACAGATTTGCGCAACACAATGGCCTGCAGTGCCTTCACACACAGATGAAACTTACTAGAGAAGTGTGAATTGTGATACAATTTCTTAAAATAAATATAGTTTAAATTCACTTCTTGCACACTTTAATGCTATTTGAATGGAACATATACGCTCCCTACGAACTGGAATTATGGCGGAATATCCTGTGATGTCCACTTTACAGGGCGCTTACAATTGAATAGAACAAACGTCTGAAGTGATATGATATGCATACAAAATGTGCAGAGTTGCAGTAGGCAAGGACTTAAGAACCACTGATCTATACAATGAGAAGAGAGTATCTGGACAGTCATGACCTCCAGCAGGTCATCAGTGACTTGTGGGTCAGACGTGGAGAGGTGGGTCTGGGTCGTCAGAGCTTGTATCAATATCAGTCTTGCAAAAGCCTTGTCTTGAGACTCATGTCAGCACCAGGAACCCTGATAAATCAACCGTCTCGAAGGACCACTGATGTCACTGTACTAGGGAGGGAATTTTGATAAGTAATTTGTCATGCCCGAGAACTGCTGCAGTGTGTGTTTGTCCTGAAGTGTTGGCTTGTCACATACTGCTTTAGTGTTTCAGGTTTGACATTACCAGCAGTTAGCAGGTGACCACCATACTGTACTGAATTGACTTGACTCTGAACCTGCCTTTGTCAGGGTTGAGTTTCATGTTAATCAAGTTTTTCACTCAGTACCTGTCGCAAACGATTGTCATATTCCTCAGAAGTTCGGCCCCAGATGAGAACATCGTCAGCTAGAAATTCAAAAGGCTGTCCAGCAAACAGTTGTTCCATTGATAACTGAAGAAAATCGCTTCCTGTTGAGATTCCACATGGCATTTGACTTTTTCCTTCATAGCAACTGGTGTTTGTTGGGGGGCACAGACTACAGGGGTCACTGTGTTATCCAGTCTCATATGATATACAGTACAACTGGCAAGCTGCCAATGACATCTTACATTTATATGAATGCATTAGTATAACATGCATTTATGATGGCCATGTATTGGGCCACACATAACTTCCATAGACTATCTTTGCACTGATCAATAAAAGCAAGCACATTGTTACACTGGTTTGGCATATTGTCTTTATTTGCCATTTTTACTGAATCAGTGCACAGGTTTGGTTATTTGGCTTAGAGCTAAAATGGTAAAACTAGTCAAAATTCATTTGATTACAACTTGATAACAACCTCTGATTAAGATACAAATTAAAATTAGGATTTAGATAATAAAATTTACCTGCTGTGTTATGTGTACCCAAGCCAAACTGGTAACAAAGGGATTTAAACAGGAAGTTGAACTGTTCTATAGAGGGTATGCATTGACGTCACTTTCCTGCCGGGACACACCCCCTCAGCCAGTCTGAGTGGCAAAAGAGCCTTCAGCGTGAACGGAGTAAAACAAACGATAATCAATTTAAACTTAAGGTTAACTTGATATAATGTTCCTAACAGCTTAACAAATATCCAGTGGTCAGTGGATATTGATGCAGCCAGGAATCATGTTTTCTAACACTCATATGTGTCTGATTTTGATGCCGGGGAAAATAAATAAAGCAAATTTGCCTGTGAGCTTATTTTGTAAATACAAAATAGGTTGGTCTAAACCCCAGTGATCACTTATATCAATGTTATATTATATCGTCATATGGTCCAGCTGAAAAACGTATATAGTCTTTGTCAGTGTTTATTTAAAAACATCCAGTTATGCAGAATTTAAGATGTTAAATATTTAGCTGATGACTTGTCAATACAACATACCACAACACAATATAGAGGATATGATTTTACTGCACAATTCAACATATTAACATGAAATAATAACTGCAAATCTGTGTTTCGCTGCCTGGAGACCATTTGTTTCTTTGAATTGCAGTGATTAATTTGCTTCTATTTTCAGTAGCTTTCAGCAGTCTGTAAAAATATACCTCAGGTTTCTTGTCAGATCCGTTTGTACAGTCAGTCGCAAAGCTCGTTCTGGTTTTAGAGGTGTTTTGTGTGTTCTGTCGCAGCATTCGTGTTGAAACCAATGCTGCACTCAGTCTTTTTGCAACTCAGTGGGCGGAGCCACAGCCACTCCAGCTGACGGTGACGTCACATGCATACCCTCTATAGATTTCTGAAGGAAGTTAGAATGTACCAACTATGCTTAGTTGGAGGGAACATTGAAAAATGTGATGTCCTGATCCATGTGATTTTTGTCTAGCACAATGTTATTTACATTAGCTAAAGTTATCCATGACCCTAATTTTAGTTGAATGTATGTTAATTCCAGGATTTGTGTGGTTCATGTCTGTGTGTATTTGTAGTTTATGTTATTCCCCTTTTTCTTCTCAAATGGTGCTGGCTTCCTCCTTTAAATTCAGTGTATGCCTTGTCTAGAGAGTTAGTTGGTGATACTTTTTGTCCTGGTAAAGTTGTGCTATAGTTTGTTCTCTGTGAGTTTGATAGGCTAGAGCAATGCCATATGACTTTTTCTACTCCAACTGTGTCCATGTGAATTGAACTGCATTTTGTTAAACGTTTAGATATTCACCATGTTTTTGTCATCAAAACATATTTTTGTCACCTTTTTCCTTTATGTAAGCAATTGTCATTAACGACTGACACAATTTCACTCCGACCACTGTTTGTGGCTATGGACATTTTTTTGTTGATGTGATTTTGCTAATGCTTTTGGAAGATCCATCACAGCATTTATTTGTCATTTTAACTGTTTGGAAATGGAGAGTAAAGCCGGGCTCACACTACAGGATTTTTTAAAATCCTAACTGATTATGATATGTGGTTGCAGCGCACACATAAGGAGAATCTTTGCATATTATCTTCGCTGAAATCTTAAACATGCAAACATTACAAGATTTGAAAATTGTGGTGCATCACACACTACAAAATATTATTAAAATTATCAGCCTGCCTCACGTGATCTTATGCAACAGATCATCATTTCAGCAACTAATGTTTACATTTGTTAGCTAACATGCTAGCAGCTTTCTGCACTCACCCAGTAAGTTCAAAACTGAGACGATTTCACCACAGAGCTTCTCTTACTCCTTACAGTTGTGGTACATTTTTGACAGATTATACAGACAGTGTTACTACAAAAAATCAAGAAGCAGTTTCCTGCATCTCCACTATCCAACGGACCCGTACAGCAGCTGTTTTGCGGTCGCGCATTGGCTGTTGTGAAAATACTGATGTAATCATATAGCTGTCATCATCCTGATTTAAAATTATAAATATCAAACATGTTTGATATTAATCGGGGTGGCCCCGATTTGTGTGCGAGCAGATTCAATCTGTGAATGCCTTGACGGGACCGATCAAGGTGCTAGACGAGATTATTGCTCCGATTCTCCGGAGAGGAAAATCTGGGCAAAATCAGGCTAAAAATCCTGTAGTGTGAGCCCGGCTTAAATGTGGACTTCAAAGATTTCTTATTCTCTTGCGCCCTCTAGAGGACCAGTGACTAGTCAACATCAAACTTAAAGCATCATGGCAGAGCATTAAAGTTGACTAATCGACTAGTCGGTGCACATCAGGTCATCAGAGTCTCATACATCATCAGAGTCTCATAGTGATGCTATCCTGCAGACAGGGTTTTGTCTTTCCTCCATAAGTCACCAAAATGACTTTCTCTGTTGTGTTGATAATTATGGTGTGATTCAAACAATTCAGCATTTTTTTTTTTGGATACCACATTACATTTGGCACCTGTATCAACTTTTACATTCAGTTGGCCATTTCTGTTTTTCAATTTTTGAGTTGTGAGAATCTCACCCTTCTAACTGGTGAGATCCACAGGGTCACAGAAGTAGGTGTCCTGCATATTGTTATCAGGTTGTGCATTTAGTATTTAATCACTTTGTTGTCTCCTAGGCTGGTAGCATGCTTTAGGATCTATTGGCTGTGCTTGTGCTGACCTGCAGCATCTCGTGAAGTGTATTTTACTGTTGCAGCGTTTGTTGTATGCATAGTGTTTTTTCTCAATAATATTGGCCATTACAGTTTAGGAACGAAACTCATCAACTCAGCCATTGGGGTTGCAGGCCAGTGCACTCTTAGTGCAGATCCCAAGGCCGGACAAATTGGAAGAGTTGTGTCATGGATGGATGTAAAGAGAAACAGAGTAGGGATAATTATGAAGAAAGAGTATATAAAGAATGTGTTGGAGGTGAAGAGAGTGTCTGACAGAATGAAGAGGGGTGATGATAAATCAGTGCAAATGCCCTGCAAGTGGGGTGTGTGATGGAAGAGAAAGAAGATTTTTGGAGTAAGCTAGATGAAGTAGTGGTGAAGGTAGCCAAAGAAGAAAAAGTGGTAATTGGAGTAGACTTCAATAGGCATGTTGGAGAAGGGAACAGAGGTGAAGGGCAGCTACGGTGTCAAAGAAAGGAACGTGGAAGGTCAGATGGTGGTAGATTTTTTATTTTTTTTAAAAAGAGAGAATGGAAATGGCAGTAATAAATACATATTTTAATAAGAAGGAGGAGCATAGGTTGACATAAGAGCGGAGGAAGGTGCACACAGGTGGACTATGTTCTATGCAGGAGATGCAAGCTGAAGAAGATCAAAGATTAAAGGTGGTGGTGGTGGTGGTTTGTATGATAACTTTGGAAGTGAAGAGAAGAAAGAGAGTGAGACTGAACCAAGGATAAAATGGTGAAATTTAAATAAGGAAGACTATTGCGTGAAATTCAGGGAGTTGGTGAAGAGTTACCGTAAGGCTGTGAGGAAGGTACATCTGTACAGAAAGGCTGTAAGAGATGAAGAAAATAGGCAGATGCACACAGCAAAGAGGTGGTGAAGGCTAAGGCAAAAAGCGTATAATAAGATATGAGAATTTGGACACCAAGGAAGGGGAAAAGGACCTGTACTGAGTGGCTAGACAGAGGGATAAAGCTGGAAAGGATGTGCTACAGGTTAGGTTGATAAACGATGCAATTGGAAATGTGCTGATAGTGTTGAAAAGGGAGATGGAGTATTTTGAGGAACTGATAAATGTAGAACATGAGAGAGAGAGAAGGTTGGATAATATGGAAATAGTTAATCAGAATGTCCAGGGGATTAGTGAGGATGAAGTGAGGGCATCTATGAAAAAGATGAAGAGTTGAAAGGTGATGGTCCAGTGAAGTTTTTAGCTAAAGGATATCTGCAGAGCTGCAGTAACTACAAGAACATAAGGTTGATTAGCCACACCATGAAGCTATGGGAAAGGGTAGTGAAAGCTAAACTGAGAAGAGAGGTGATGATTTGTTTACTTGTTAATGCCAGAAAAGCGCCACGGATGCAGTGTTTGCTTCGAGAGTGTTGCTGAAGAAGTATAGAGAAGGCAAGAAAGAGTTGCAATGCATGTTTGTGGATTTAGAGAAAGTCTCTAACAGGGTCCCAACAGAAGAGTTGTAGTACTGTATAAGAAATCCGGGAGTGGCAGAGAAGTATGTAAGAGTGGTGCATGATATGTATGAGGACAGTGTGACAGCGGTGAGCTGTGCCATAGGAATGGCAGACTGGTTTAAGGTGAAGGTGAAACTGCATCAAGATCAAGAAGAAGACAGTTTGAGCAACATGCTTTTTTGCAGAGCACATACTTCTGTCCTTTTTCAGCTATCTCATGGTCCTCTCTAACTGTTCATGCAGCAAACATATGTTAACAGTCCAGTCCACTTATTTTTTTTAACAGGGTAACTTTTGTGTCAGTGTCATTTTATATACTTGCAGAGATCCTATGTAAGGATTTTCAGCCTGGAGATGTAGACTTGTACAGATTCATCAGATTCACAAATGTGTCAGCTTTATCAACCACTTTGGGACTGGCTAGGTTTAACAATATGTGGGTTATACTGTCTTTGATTTATTAGACAGACCTGCATAGCAGTAGATGCACAATTCCTTTTCAAACTTCCTTCAGTTATCAGCAATGTTGTCATCAAAAACCAACTGATCTATACAGATCTATAAGTCCTTTTGGCCATTTTATCCAACTTCTGACACCATATAGATTTCTGATGAACAGAGACACATAGAAGTGTGATTGGTCTATTTACCAACAGTGTGCTCTCACTTCAACCTAAGACTCACTGACATCACATAACCCTGGTACTTATGACTTGAAGGAAATGCCACATAACTCACTACACATCTTCTGCAATGCATTAAGAACTCAAAAAGTGCACTTGGGTACTTAATTAATTCTTCAATTATACACAAACACTTGAAATAAAATACAAATAGTTGTTCAAAGTTTAGCAGGTTTATTCAAGGAAGTATTACCTCATGACCATTGTAAAAGAAAAAGGAAAAAAAAAAAGTAAATTATATATATAAATCAAGTGTGTAATCACAAAAGTCCCACCTTAAAAAGTGTATGGTTCACTATATCGATTAATGATTTCTTTATAATGACAAATTTTATCTAAATGGTGTTATTCATCTTTCATAAAGCAGGGATGTTTACAGCGTTAAAAACCCATGGTGATCGCTGCAGAGTGATAGGAGTCCAAAGATCTGCGCCTTCTGCGTCTATTTCCAGGGTGACATGACTGAAGATGACAAACATTTAACATTACTTACACAACATCTACAAGGAGAGACACTATGTCAAAACAACTGCATCATAATATTTATAATTTGCTTTGTGGTTACTGTCAAAGAAATGCAATGTGTGGATCAGGGATCGGCAATGTGCCTGGCCTGGAGTGCCGATGTCCTGCAGAGTTTAGCTTCAACCCTGAAAAAAAAATACTCACCTGCCTGTAGACTAGTAATCGTGACCTTGATTAGCATGCTCAGTTGTGTTCTATTAGGGTTGGAGCTAAACTCTGCAGGGCAGCAGCACTCCAGGGCCAACGCTTGCCTATCCCTGGTGTGGATCATTTTAGAAAAGCTATGGTTACTGATTATGGTACCTGTGCACATCTGCCATTCTGCACTAGGCAGAGGTGAACCTGACAATGCAAAAAGATACGATCGGAAGCTCTTGTGAAGGTGAACATCCTGAAGGAGAAACGGCTTGTTGTGTCAATACCATTCTGTAAAACCTCCACTGTACCATCTTCAGGGTTGGGGCATCTAGGAAAAAAAAGGGAATGAGATGTATAAACACTTTGTGCTCCAAAACCACAAAATTAATCCAAAATAGCAAACAGATTGGCCTAAACAAAATGTTTCCTGTGAACTATGCATTAGAAACAACTTTGTTTATCAAACAAAGTTGTTTCTAATGCATAGTTCACAGGAAACATTTTGTGAACATTCGTCTATTTTTGGTTTTCTAAAATTGTGGGGAAAAGGTAGGATTGAGTACCGTGCCTCAAAACAGGATTTTAGGGGGGCCTAATTCAAACTCAGCACATATGGAATATTCTAAATTTACTAAATAAATAAATAAATGAAATAATAATAATAATAACAATTACACAAAATTCCCTTTCTGAGATGAGAACAAATATAATCAGTTAACCATAGAAACTTTAAGTCAGTTACTTACTCTCTAACAATCAGATTCCAGCGAATTTGATAGTCACTATCATTAACTGGTGTGGCCCAGCAGTTGTCCAGAACTGTTGCAATCTGGCTTCTATCCACTCCTTCCACCTCAACCGCCACATACATCTGCTGGTTTATCTGCACTTCTACATTCCCCTCATATGGGCTGGTAAACTGTGCATCATTATATGGAATTATTCGAATGTGGTATGTGCCCTGGCCAGGAAGGTCTATGCTTACCACACTGTGGGGAAAAATGTAGAAGTTACATTAACCTTTTTAATATAAGCAATGGTCATACAACAAGAGCGCTGAAAAAAAATTGCACCAAACACTTGAAAATAAGCACAATTGCAAAGTAAGTTTGGGAAACATAAATAATTAAATTGCACAAAATGATTGTTTCCTAACTGATTTGTCATTTTTCTTTTTATATGCATCTCATTAAAGTCTTATAAGTGACAGGAAAACACTGCACAAGCTTACTGCAACTTCATTTTTAATCTGTTATGTTAATTATGCAACTATAAAAATTATGATTCTGACTGCAACAGTTTTGTTGTATTTACTTGGGAAGCATAAAGGGTGGATAAAGCACAAAAATGATATACTGACAATACATATACCTTGATAAAACATCACTCCTGTAAATTTTACTTCAGTAAAATACACTTGGGTAAATAAATTAACATATTATTATAACTTAATGTACATACTCAAAAATTCTTTCTGGGAGCCATGCTGCCCATTGCCCATTGTGTACTGCAAATATTGTTAGCTGTTATGATAAATTGCTTGCCATCTGGCTTCAGGCTTGGAAAGCTATCTTGGATATGTCAGAATGTGTTCTAAAAATCATAGAATGAGGTTACTTCTTGCCGTTCAAGATGTTAACCCTGAAACAGATCCTTGCGCATATAGGTCCCTCAGACTGGTTTGTATCAGTGGATGTGAAAGGCGCATACATTCACATCCAGATAGTCTGCCACCACAGACCATTCTTGAGATTTACGATCAAAGGTGCGGCCTATCAATACACAGTCCTGCAGACTGTGTCTGGCCCCACACACTTTTATGAGGTGCATACATGCGGCTCTTTCCCCTCTAAGAAAGACGGGAATGTACATTCTGAATTACCTCAACAACTGGCTGGTATTAACCAGATCAAAACAGAGACACATCGCTCACAGGTCGCTGCTGCTCACCCATCTGGCACAACCTGATTTTGCCAAGTACGACATGTTCCTGGATCAACATCTTTGTTGACCCTGGAACAATATTGTGATTAACCAATCAGATTTTAAAAAAAAAAAAAAAAGTTTATAGTTTTTGTGAAGTTTAGGCTTACAATCAGTGTTTGGCGCTTGTACATCAGTGTCATTCATCTATCATTTCCTCTGATTTTAGGGATTACTCATGGGTAAGGTTAGGTTTAGGTGTAGGGATGTGGTCAAGATTAAATTTTTGGATTAAAATGCTGTTCCAGGGTCAACAAAATATGTTGATCCAGGAACACATCTAACTCAGCAAAATCAGGACGTGCAGGGGCGATTATTTATTCAGCCCAAATACGGGCTTGGATTATGCAGGAGGGTTCCCTGACTATTCAGCAATTGGCAATGTCATTCAAAATAGGGACTTTACGTCTCCTCAGGGCTTTCCAGAGGATGCTCAACCTCATGTCAGCCATCACCTCTATGATGTCTCTGGGCCTGCTCAACATGTGACCCCTCCAATTTTGGCTCAAGTCCATGCCCCATCCCATGCTTTACGTCAGGGTAACCCACTGCTGCATCAAAGCCATGGCTTCTTGGAAAGCTTCTCGCCTGTTTCACGCTCTGTACAAGGGTGAAGTGAACCAGAACCAGACCTGAAGCAATGGCTGCACAACAGCAGCCTTGAAATTGCGGCAGTTTGTCTAGTCCTACAAACTTTCCTATCGGCCTTAAGGGGGCACCACTTCCTCGTCCAATCTGACAACATGACGGTGGTAGCCTAATTCAATCACCAAGGCGGTGTCAGGTCATGCTCCCTTCATAGGTTGGCTTGTTGCCTCCTGTTACGTGCACAAGGCAAACTCCTTTTGCTAAGAGTGGTTCTTATGCTGGGCAGACTGAACCAAGCGGCAGACATGCTGTCCAGGGAATGGAGACTGCATCTCCAAATAGTTCAAACAATCTGACTGATCTTTAGCAAAGCAGTGGTGAGCCTCTTTGCCTCAAAATACAACTCCTTTCCAGCTCCTTTGCTGAAGCACTGTCTACAAGATGCCGTTATACACGAAAATGGTCAGTCTTTTCTGATCGGTGTACAACATGCAGCTTGGAGCCATTCTAATATGACATTTCCCAAGTGTTAACCTTTCTCCAAGAGTGGGTGACTTGCAAGCTCTCTCAGTCAGTGCTTCCTGTCTTGAGTTTGGGGCTAATGACTGTAGAGTCGTCCTCAAGCAAAGACACGGCAATGTGCCGAAAGTGCTCTCGACTCCATTCAGAGATCAAGTTATCACCCTTCCAGCGCCCCCCCTTTGCAGATGGCAAGCAAGGTCCCAATCTACTCTCGGAGTCTATGGTAAGCACTCTGGCCTTTTCAGGCATTCAGAACAGCTCTATGCTTCAGATCTCAAAGGTCTGCTTCAAGGCCAGTCATGAAGCAGAGATTGTCTCACTGGATAGTACATGCTACAAGCCTCAGCAGGCTTGCAGTGCCCTATAGGTGTAAGGGGCACTCCACCAGAGGAATGTCCTCATCCTGGATGTGGTCCAGCGGGATTTCTGTTGATGAGATTTGTGCGGCTACCGGTTGGTCATCGCCTTCTACTTTGACATCCCTGCTTTGCAGGAGCTTAAGTTACCCAAAATGCCCTTTTGTAAGTAGAGTGGGTTATGTTATGTAGTCCTCAGCCTAGATGGTTCAGGTCTCACTTTTAGCTCATGTTTGCAGGAGCCCTCAGGGCCGGTACTCCATGACTGGGCTCTCATAGTGGCTTCGTTCTGCTCTTGCTTATAGCACAGCGCTATTGGATGCATTCCCCCTATAGTGTTTCACACAATGGGAGAGACCGTTCGAAAGGGAATGCTCTGGTTACTTGCATAACCTCGGTTTCCTAGGATAAGGGAACGAGTGTTGTATAAGCTACAATGCTATGAAGCTGCACGCAAAATGATGACTGTTGTTGATGATGGCTGTCGATGATGATGGCAGTCAATTACTGTCGCTTCAGTTGCTTCAGCTGCATGCGAAACGATGACTGCCGCTTTAGTGGAAAGAGTCTGATTAAATGGCGCTCTAAGCCAACTTATACAGCAGTCGGCTCCTTCCCGTCTGGCGGGCTAAAGCGTCATTAGTATGTGCAGCTATACAAACATGAACAAATCAGGCTTTAGTAGTTGAGTAAACAGGAGTTTACTTCCTGCACAGCCTAGCATGGATAAGAGCAGGGAGAGCAGCACTAACCCTCTAGTGCAGTGGTTCTTGAACCTGTCCTGGAGTACCCTCAGCCCTGCACATTTTGCATGTCTCCCTCAACTATCACACCTGATTCAACCCATTAGCTCATTAGTGGAGACTGCAAGACCTGAAGTGAGTGTGTCAGATATAGGGAGATATGCAAAATGTGCAGTGCTGTACTTCATGGAGAGGTTTAAAAACCAGTGCCCTAGTGTAACAGAACAGAACCAACATAAATGTATTGCAGAGATCATTAATGTTCATAATCTAATGTATACATTTTAGAAATTAGCCTGATTCCGAGGAGAATTAGAAGGCTGAATCCTGACTGGACGAAAGGATGAGCCGGGGATGGAGAAGGGTATTTGAGCAATGTGAAGCTGCTGATAATACTGAAGGACCTTATATATGAATGCTGAGATAGGCGTTGTATTCCTATAGTTAGATGTGGATCAGCTGAGAATCAGCTGGTGCGAGCTTGACTAACGTGTCCTGCCAGATCTAACGCTACACTTGATTTCACCAGAGAATGATGCACACATTTGGTGTATGGTACATTACCAAAATCACTGCAGTTATGAAACTTGATATTAATTTCCTACCCCTGTTCAGCTTGGATGCCCATTGGCATAGACAGTGTCTGGATCAGAGGGTATGCACAAGAAAATGCGATGTTCATCCATCTCTCTCTTGTAATAACACCCGTTGGCAAGTTAGACTGAATGGAGTTTTGGTAGATGAAGTGAGTGCTATTGCTCTGTAAAGACATTAACAAATATCAGTCTTAGACAATTTACTAATCGTACATTTGTGGATACGATCAAATATTTATGGATTAAAATACATTATCAGTAGCAGCATTGGTAAGAAAATGGTAACAAACCAAGCCATACCGTTAAAGTGGTACCACAGACGTGGCCTTCATTGTCAAAATGAAACAGAACTCTGTCATTTTCAAGTGTCCCTGAGCAATTGGGGTCATTTAGATGCAGGGTCTCAAGAGGAACATCAGATTCAAAGAGCTGGCAACGGGATAAAGACATTGTGCCAGTGCTGCTAGCACAAAACTCAATGCCATCTGAGGATAAAGAAAATTCAGAGAATTATCATTTGTATTAGCCTACAGTATATTACAATCTGCAGTTAGAGTTGATTCAGATTGCAGTACATTTGCTACAGAAAACATTGTAACACCTACCAAAGGTTTCAGGATTAAGTCTTTGTCCTTCTAAGCAACCACAGCCATAAGCATCTCTAAAACGGCAAACCTCATTTCCAGTGCAGCCTAAAGTATCACAAACTACATGAACAGAGAGGGAAAGTCACAGTAAAACAAGTCAATTTATTATTGTGAATATATTGCCAACAGTATTATCAAGTTTTCCAGAATGGACTGTTCAGACTATAAAGGTAAGAATGGAACTTCTGTTCTTCATTTAAATTTATGTGTTTTCCGTCATCATTTGACATTAGTTTACACTCAAAAAATGATTGTTTAATATAACGTGTTGTCTTTCGGTGACAGTCCAAAACATGTGAATATGAGCCACAAAGTTGGCTGCCGGTTGATAAGTATCTAACTGTAATATTGTAACACTGCAACATTTCACACTGTATATGTTTGGCACTGGCACCTTTACCTGAGATAAGAGTAAGGTTATGAACGACAATACCCCAGTGTTAAGCATAGTGTGAAAAGCCCTATTCAAGACTAATGTATAGACCTATCAGTTGGAAACATTAAATGCATCTCAGCTGATTACCTATAATGAAAAAGGTATTATGAATTTGTTTCTCTCTCTCTCTCTCTCATCTCTCTCACTCAATTTCTGAGATAATGTATATAATTTACGAGTACCAGGGATCTGCATAAATATGCAGGAGACTCACAGACCTAATGAAGGTCTTGGAACTGAACTCTACAGGAAGGTAGCCCTACAGGAGCAGGATTGGCTAACCAAACACTGCTTTAGACCATGCATACACATTCATGAGCAAATAAATTAAGTAAACAGAATGATTTTAAACTTAGAATAATTATGTCACACTCATAAATGGAGTTAAGCCATAAATATGCCCCCACTGTGCTCCCTCACTTCTGGTAGCTCCAAGCCACTGCCCTATAATGAAACAGAAATACCCCTCGCTTTGTTTGCTCTTCCGCTGAAAAAGCTAACAAACAGTGGTCTCACAATCTAGTTACAAACCTAGAAATGAATCAGACCTCTACTTCCACTTTGTTTGTAGGCAGAAACTTTTGAAGCTGCCTTACAGAGGTATCAACATAACATGAAGAAAAAAAAAAAAAGTACTGTGCTACCATGCAGATAATGCAAAAATAAATATATATATATATAAATAAATGACACTACATTACCACTGTAAACATGAAAAACCCAGCGACCATTGACATTGACATTGCTGCTGGATGACAGTTCAGACACCGTTGTTAAGGAAATAGTGTAAGAATGCACAGCATCCTCAGTGTCATAGTGAGCCTGCATACAAAAGACATGTAAATTGGCAGCTTTTAAACTGAATCTCTTTTAAATTGCAACAACAAGCTGATTCTTACAAGCCAAAGTTGTGTTGTCTCTGCAATGTTTCCGTAGGTGAACAAGGTGAAGGAGTGGTCAACACTGGACACCAAAACCACTTGAAAAGTAACTTCCTTTGAAAAACAGACAGACAACATTCAGAAACTTGCTGTACTGGATAATATATACTGATAGAGCACTTAAAAAAAAAAAAAGACTATAGCTTACTCCTTCACCGGAGGAGTATGGCACACTGTCCCAGGTAGCAACAAAGGCTGATGTAGCAGCAAAAGGAAGGGGAAGGTTAGGGAAGTACTGGTTAACAGCTGCAGTGACTTGCGCCAGTACAGCACTGCTTGTATCCTCTGTAGGAGACAGTTCCACCACGTCTGTTGTCGAGGTGAGTCCAAAGAGGAGCAATGATGTCTCTTCCAGAATTCAGAAGGGGGACGTAGGAATTCAGTGGCTCAGTAAAGGTCAGATGACCATTGATGTTCACCTAAAATGAGACGAGAATATTTGTGTGTGCTTGTTGTAAAAGATATATTTACCTGTATTACTCTGTTCTGCTTAAGACCCATTAAACATTATTTGAAGTTCACAAAGACAAAGATTTCTCATAGATATCTTTAAAGCAGAAACAAATCCTTACAAAGATCTGACTGTATGTGCGTCCAAAGAATGTAACAGGCTGCTGCAACAAAATGGCTTCTGAGTTTCCAGCATCAGAACTGCGGATTAATGTTTCCCCATTTCCAAAAGGCAGTAAATTAGCAGGCACTAGAAAATGTATTGGTGAGAATGAATTCTTGAGAATGAGAACTTCTGCTAAAAAACCCATCAAGCTCACAAATGGTAAAGATTAAGTTTGAATCATCATTTTACATGGTCTTTTATTCCAATAAAAAATATATATATATATATATATATATAATAGGACATTTCATTGGCTTACAGTTGGGTGAACCATCAACATGAAAAGACCATCGACCATTCACACTGATATTGCTGCTGGAAGAGAGCTCTGGGGCACTGGTTACTGGAATTGTGAAAGAATTGACAGAGTCCACTGTGCTGTAGCCAGCCTGTAGAAGGAAAGGAATCGTTGTTAGGTCTGCAACCTGTTCCAGATATAATTGTCTTCGGGCGGAATGTAAGGTATGAAGTGAGGCAAGGACAATTCATTGTCATTCTTCTCATCCATAAAAAGTACAAGGAACTGTCTTCACTTACCTGCCAAATTTGTTCTGTTTCTGCAATGTCTCCATAGTTGATCAGGATGAAAGAGCGATGGACACTGGAGACTAAAACCACTTGGAAAGTAGCCACCTTGAAAGTAGCGACAGACAGCATTAGAAAAAAAAAACTTTACAGGACAACACTAATTCCTTGATAAACAAAAATTAGACTTTACCCCTCCACCACTGTAGTACGGCACACTGTCCCAGGTAGCGACAAAAGCTGATGTAGCAGCAAAAGGTATGTTAGGGAAGTATTGCTCAACAGCTGCAGTGACTTGTGCCAGTACAGCACTGCTTGTATCCTCTCTGTAGGAGACAGTTCCACCACGTCTGTTGTCGAGGTGAGACCAAAGAGGAGCAATGATGTCTCTTCCAGAATTGAGAATGGGGACGTAGGCAGACAGTGGCTCAGTAAACGTTAGATAGCCGTTGTTGTTCACCTAAAATTTAAGACAAAATGTTTTTTGTTTATAGCAAAGGAATTATTGACAGAATGGGTGGAGGTAGAAATAGTCACAGTTTCTGTCAGTTAATTCTGTGGATCAGTTTTTTAATTTTCACACTAACAAAATCTTCTACATATCAAGGTATCAAGGTAAGAACAAAGTAAATCAATTAGCTATACTCACTTAACCCTTTAACTGTCACTCCTATTTTTATAAAACAGACATAAAAATGCACTATCCAGACTTCAATTTTTACAATTCATTAATGAAAATATTTTGTAATATGATTTTGATGTACATTTTCCATGGTAATACAATGTTTGATTTTAAAATGCCTTTCAAAGGATGAATTTTGAGATTTTAAGTTTTGAACTGATATATAATTTCTTATGATTTCTATTGCGTGATAGGGAAAAAGGCAATGAAGAAAGTCTTTTGTGACAAAGGTCAGAACTCATGTTATGATGTACATTTTTTAAGTTGCACTGTTGACATATATTAATCTATTACTTTTCCTACATAATTTCTATCACAAAAATATGGTAAAATATCTATTTAGGAGTCTTAGACCTTTCCAACAATGTATAATTTGTCATGATTAGATTAGGTTTTATTTGTTTTATGGTGAAGTAAACTTAGGCATCCCACCTGGGTTAAACACACTTGTGATTCTAGATGCAAGAAGATCTGAAGTGAAAAACAACACCAAAACACACTTACAAAGATCTGATGGTGTGTGCGTCTAAAAAATTTCAAAGGTCGCTGCAATGTAATGGCTTCAGAGCTTCCATCCTCCAAACGGGGTGTTACAGTTTCTTCATTTCCAAAAGGTAGGAAATTAACTGGCACTAAGAAAAATGTAAGTGACAAGGAATCGTTTAGTTCTTCCAATAAATAAAACAAAACAAAAAAAGCTTGTAAACACTACACTGGTTATGGCACAGGTGTCAAACTCAGTTACTGGAGGACCACAGCCCTGCAGAGTTTTCTTCCAACTCTGCTCCAATACATACCATGTAGTTGTCAAATAAGCCGGTGTGTTTATTTAGGGTTGAATCTAAACTCTGCAGGGCTGTGGCCCTCCAGGAACTGAGTTTGTCACCCCTAGGTTAAGGGTTTGAAAGGGGAATTCACTAAGAATGAATAGTTTATTTTTGTGTTTTCCATATTGTTTTTTAGGACATGATGATGCAATGATGCAAGTAAGGAAATGGAGCTGGAGTATTATGGACACAAAATTAGTGCTGATCAGAATTTGCCCAGGGCAGTCCTTCAGTTTGCTGCTGCTCAATGGAAGGCTGTGGAGAATACGGCAGACCACTACAATCTGGCAGACTTCACTGGCATTGTAGTGTATTACTCCCCACTGCCATCCAGCACAGGGTTTTTAAAAGGCTTAAAGTGCACACAACTACAATGTGCATTTGGATATATCTCCAGATATAAAGCTTTTCTCAAAATAATTATTTAAAATGCATAGTGCAGTGCTATAACAGCCATTTTGTGCCTATTAAACTTAAACTGTTTTTAAATACAACAAGCTAAATTGACAATTATACAACTCGTCTGCTTACAGTTGGGTGAGCCATCAACACTGAAAGACCAGCAACCATTCACATTGATATTGCTGCCTGATGAGAGCTGTGGGACACCTGCTGCTGGAACTGTGAAAGAACTGACCGAGTCCATTGTACTGTAACCAGCCTGTGGAAGTAAATAAAAGATTGTATGATTTGTTTCTAGTTAATCTCTAGTTAAAATGAACAGGAAAGAAAAGGCACCATTCTTATATGTTCTTGAGCAAATCTGCATTAATTTATTTGTTCTCCAAACTGCTTATTCTACATAAAGTTGCAGGGATTCCTGAGCCTATCCCATAATAACAAATATAGACATACACACTCTTATGCTGTGTGCACATATTCTCCTTCCGTTATCGCTCTCGCAGGATGTTTTTCATGTCACTTGTGTGAATAAAATCATCTTTCCTCCATTTTCTGATACAACCTGATTGGCTTGTGCGACAATGCGTCGTGCGAAACTTCTGCTAGAGTTTTCTCCCGGTGTGAATTCACATCTATTCACGTCTTTGCATTGACTTTTAATATAATCTACTCGTGCAAATAATTAAATTAACTTCTGGTGTGCACACACCATTACTCAAACCTACGGGCCATTTAGTATCACAAATTTACCTTCTGATTGTGGGGGAGATCGGAGGACCTAGAGGAAACCCAACCAAAATGGGGAGAACATGCAAACTCTACTTACCAGCCAAGGTTGTCCTGTTGCAGCATTATCTCCGTAATAGATCAGGATGAAAGAGCGGTGAACATTGTAGGCTAAAACCACTTGGAAGCTGACCACCTTGAAAACACCAAGAGACCGCATTCAAAACCTTCCAGGCAAAGAAGACGGACCATTCACTGATATTCAAAGATTACTGCAATTCTTACCCCTCCACCATTGTGGTATGGCACACTGTCCCAGGTAACGACAAACGCTGTCGTAGCAGCAAAAGGTATGTTAGGGAAGTATTGCTTAACAGCTGCAGTGACTTGTGCCAGTACAGCACTGCTTGTATCCTCTCGATAGGAGATAGCTCCACCCTGTCGATTGTCAAGGCGAGTCCAAAGAGGAGCAATGATGTCTCTTGCGGAATCCAGAGAGGGGTTGTAGGCAGACAGTGGCTCAGTAAACGTTAGATAGCCGTTGTTGTTCACCTAAAATTAAAAATAGAGAATTTTAAGTAGTGCTTTAAAGGGAATTTAAGAAGAAACCTTAACTGAAAAAGTAATACTTACAAAAATCTGATTGTATGATCGTCCAAAGTATTTAAAAGTCTGCTGCAAGTAAATAACATCTGAGCTTCCATCCTCAGCAGGGGGGTTCAGTACTTCTGTATCCCCAAAAGGTAGGAACATTGTTGGCACTATAAAGTATAAGTGACAAGCAATTGTTTAGTCCGTCTAAAGAAATATAAGCTTATAAGTTTTACCATTTAAACTTTAGCTTACAGTTGGGTGAGCCATCAACATGGAAAGACCAGCGACCGTTCACATTAATATTACTGCTAGAAGAGAGCTCTGGGACACCTGCTGCTGGAATTGTGAAATAATTGACAGAGTCCACTGTATAATAACCAGCCTGTAGAAATAAAAATATTTTATTAAAGCTTAAGCTTTTTCTAGCACAGGAATGTTGTTTAAAGGGAAGAGAGAAAATAATAATAATAATAATAATAATAATAATAATAATAATAATAATTGTAAATTATTTGTAAAATGCTTAAGGAATTTAACTCTTCCACTCACCAACCAAATGTGTCTTGTTGCAGCAATAACACCATAGTTAAACAGGATGAAAGAGCGATGAACGCTGGAAACTAAAACCACTTGGAAAGTGGCCTCCTTTAAAACACCAATAAACAGCATTAAGAATCTTCTAAAGAAAGAGGTGCATCAAATGTTAATAAAAACATTAGGTCTTACCCCTCCACCACTGTAGTATGGCACCCTGTCCCAAGTAGCCACAAAAGCTGATGTGGCAGTAAACGGTATGTTAGGAAAATATTGTTTAACAGCTGCAGTGACTTGCACCAGTACAGCACTGCTTGTATCCTGTCTGTAGGAGATAGCTCCACCATGTCGATTGTCAAGGTCAGTCCACATAGGAGCAATGATGTCTCTTCTAGAGTTCAGAAAGGGGACGTAGGAAATCATCTGCTCTGTAAATGTAATGAAGCCATTGTTGTTCACCTAAAATAGAGAGAGAGAGAGAGAGAGAGAGAGCTTTCAAATATTTGACTAAAATATGAAAAATAAATAAATCTGCAACCAATTAAAAAGTCCACTTCTTACAAAGAGATGACTGTATGTGCGTCCAAAGTATTTGAAAGGCTGCTGCAAGGAAATGGCTGCAGAACTTCCATCGTCTGAAATGGGATTTACTGTGTCTCCATGCCCATAAGGCAGGAAATTAGCTGGCACTAAAGACAGTGTGAATGGCACTACATTATTAAGACTTTTAAAACAAAACAAAACAAAACAAAACAAAACAAAAACAAAAACAAAAACAAAAAAACAAAAAACAAAAAGAAACTAATTAAATGCACTATTCTAATAAAATAAAATAAAAGTAATTTCAGATTTATTCAAATTCAGTAAAAGTATTTTCACATACCCCAAAATCACATCTTAATCAGCATAAATTAATTTTCTATTTGAATTTATCAGTGAATCACAGCAACATAACTACACCCTGGCTAAATGTTGGTCTAATATAATTTCCACATTTGTTTACAACACTAGAACTCAACATTCAAATCTGTTACAAAAACAACCAAATTTTACTTCAGACTACAGACTGTTAATTTCGGTGCATTGATTTCTAACTTGTCAGCCTACCATCATTAGGAAATTAAGTAAAGATCATGTTTCATGAAGATATTTTATAAATTTTCTACCGTAAATATATCAAAACTTAATTTTTGATTAGTAATATGCATTGCTATGAACTTATTTTGGACAACTTTAAAGGTGATTTTCTCAATATTTTGTTTTTTTTTGGCACCATCAGATTCCAGATTTTCAAATAGTTGTATCTCGGCCAAATATTGTCCTTTCCTAACAAACCATCAATGGAAAGCTTATTTATTCAACTCTCAGATGATGTACAAATCTCAATTTTGAGAAATTCACACTTATGACTGGTTTCATGGTCCAGGGTCACATATTGTCTTGGTTTGGAGTGAGGTTTACGTAAGGAACCGTGAAAGGCAATCTCAAGTCTACCTGTCATATCTGTTTATGATTTCCTTGTTTTACGTGTTATGTTTTTATTTGTGGATCTTGTCATGTGGTTTGTGTGTTGTCTTCCCACTGGTTTACTGTTCTGATTGCTTTGTTTGTCTTTATCATTAGTCATTAGTCCACATGTCTGTATATATAGTCCTTTCCTTGACTAGCTTTGTTTCCTGTAACCTCTGTTGGTGAGTTTTATGTTTCATGGTTTATGCCACCTCAAGTTAATTTAAAGATGCAGTCCATAACTTTTGGCACTCTAGCAGTTAACAAACAGAACTGCATGCGTCTTGCGGAAGAACACTGTAGCCGGAGCTATTTCTTTCTTCTGTATGTTTATGATGAATCATGCAGGTACTGGACTATTCCAACTAAAACAGTCCGAATATAAAAACTTGTTACAAGTGTACCGTAGTGATTCAGGATAAGCCAAAACACAGTTTGGAAAATGGATTCATGATATACTCGCTTATTGATTAAATTTTGTACATTTTGAACAAAAAAAGTTATGGACTGAAGCTTTAAATTTGTTCTCTGTTAAATTCAGACCTTATTTTAAACTGTCAGTTTGCCAGAAGCAAGTTAGTAGAATTTAATAAAATGTTTTTTTTTGCTTCTTCTGTTTATTCTATTCAGTATTAATAATAAATATTAAAATACTTATTTTTAATTTCTAAATAAAAAAGCATACATTGTTGCATAATGGTGGATAATTAGAGAATTATTATAAAATACATTAAATGTTAGATTACAAATGGTGTAGCACTCTAATGGTAAATTAACAGCTCTTAAAATATTACATAACTTTTCTGGTATAAGTCACAGTATAAATCTTATATCTAAAACAGTCTATAGGTGTATCCCCTGATGTTAACAAAGTTTAATCATACCCCTGAACATACAGCAGTGGTCATAAATGTGTAGAATTTATGCAGTATCAGTAAAATGCTTTAAAAATTTTACTGAAATAAAAAAAAAAAACTAAGATACATATCCTTATTTCTGAATTAAAATTAACAACTGATCTGCGTAAATTGTTCTTATTCTGGGTTGTGGAAAACATGTAATATATGGTTTAATAGCATTACACGCACACATTTAGCATAATAATTACCTTGAGCCTCAGTTATTTCACCTAGTGGAGTGAGAGCAGAACAGAACATAGATGAAATACTAGTAAATATAAATGGATTAACTCTATCATTTGTCAGTGAGTTAAAAATCTTACTGGCAAGAAGTGACAGCAGTGCTACAACATATAACGGAGCGGGTTTCCCCATCCTTCTGTTGATTTGTCACAATGTATTATGTAAAAGACCAAAAATATGTTTACATAAACAACATTTTATCTAGTATTTGTTATTAGTAAACACAAACTGCTAAACCAATAAAATAAAGATGATCATAACAAAATAAAATAACATTACGATAAAAAGAATCTTACCTAGTTCTCAAAAAAAAAAAATAGTGATGTTTTTGAAGAAAAGATGTGAGGAACTTCTCTCCTGCTGTTTGAGGGACACATGCTTTCAAAGTTATTGTGTCTGCATTTATAGCTGAGTGTTTTGGGTGGGGTTTTAACCTTTTGCTTTAAGGTCATTATAAATTGAGGAGTTTGTGGCAATATTTGTTTTTATAATCAGAAGTCAATGGTGATCTTAAATATTTATGAGGGCTAAGGTCACATTTTTATATATAAACTTAGCAAAAAAGAAACATTCACATTCAAATGCTTTTATTTCAGGAATTTTACATTACAGACATTACACTGGATTGCTCTGGCCATCACTGCAGTCCTCACGCCTCATATGGAATGTTCACGTTGGTGATCAGGGACCTTGGGCATCTTCCTCCTCCACAACAAAAGCTGAATAACTTTTTGCACTTAACCAGTATGATATAGCACATAGAAACAAATTGGGAATGTCCTTGTTTTATAATAGAGATGGGAAATATTATGTCACAGTATGTCTAGGCTGCAGACTCCCTGATGTATACCCTGATATACTGTACAGTACATGATTACATTTTCACACCCTAATTTTGCTAATTCTTTTTGGCATGCTACATCACAAATATTAGACTGAATTCTTTCATAGGCGACCTCTTGACACTTTAAACCGGTTAAACTGGTACACTGGTAAACTGGTAAACTGGTAAACTTTGGTCTTTAGTCTACTGCTGTTGATTATTGCTGCTGCACAGCAAGTACAGGAACTTGTTACTGCCAATACATAGCATATATAATAATCAGTTGCAGATCTATACAGGTAGAGCTGGGGAAGGTGGAGGGTTTCAACCAGCTATTTAAATGTAAAGCAGCAAGCTCATTGGCTACATATGCAACATGAATCAATCCGCTTGTACCAAGTAATTTTATGCTGTGATAAGTTTTCGTGAACGACCCATCAGCCTGTGCCATCAAAAGTTCCATGACAGAAAATATGTGTCTGTGTGTGTTTTTGTATATTCTTATTCTTATTATTATTATTTTTTTAGAGAAGAGAGACATTAGCTGTGTCTTTTTTTTTTTCTAAAGCCGTGTCCTACGGAGGTCGCATTTATTGGTTTTATAGTTCATCAAATATGTCTCCTCAGTAAAGCAACTATTATTAAATTTGGTAACACTTTATTTGATAGTCCACTTTAGACATTCTATTAACAGTAAGTAACTTTGCAACTGCATGTCAGCTAGTCATTAGATTATTAGTAGACTGTCTGCTTAATATCTTCTAACACTCTTCTAAACTTTGTAAGTATATGTCAACTTATTCTACTAACCCTAAACCTAACAGTCTGCTCTGAGAGTTAGTAGACGTGTAGTTGCAAATTAATGAAAATTAGTTGACATGTAGTTGCAAAGTTACTTATAGTTAGTAGAATGTCTAAAGTGGACTATCAAATAAAGTGTAACCTCAAATTTATCGTAATTACTGTCATTTCTTAATTACATTCCATTTCTTAATGGAATGTACTGGTTGTTTTTCTGAAATAAAACAGCTTCAATGATATATGTGGCCATGAAATGCTCCCTCTGGAGAGTGCAGCCTTCAAAATTACTTGCAAGAGCATTTTTTTTTTTAAGTTAGTAGAGCTTTAAATTTTATGACAAATGTGAGAACACTCACATTTTTTTACTTATACTGTCTTATCAAAACCCATGTCAATGGAGGCCCTGGACAGGGAAGGAATACAGTTTCTGAACAGTTCTGTATTTCCTTACAATAACCAGTAGTTATAAGTACTGTGAACTTTTTTCATTTGAGTTCACTAAAAGAATATTTCCTAAAACACAATTAAACTCCACTCAGTTATTTTAACGTAGTAACTGTAATGATTAAAACCCACTTAAATTAATAACAATGGCTCTGATCTTTTGGATGGATGTGAGCCCAGTACACCCTCCCACCACTGGACATGGACATCATTTTTCAATTTGGAGAGTTTGAGAATTTGCTTCCCGTGAACCCGCCTGATTCTGTTCATCTGACTCGCTGATTCCGCCCAGCCTGTCTTAAGAGACTCTTTATTTTTGTTTGGATTTTGTGCATTTCTTCAGTCTCCTCAGCCCTCAGCCTCTCCTGGTGTCCAGTCATCTCCATCCCCCATCAGTCCCTCTGTTTCACCTACTCTCAGTGGTGGGACTCCATCTTGGGTCTGCTGAGAGTCTCCGTCGCTTGGACCTGAGGAGCCAATGGCTCTGCCCCCAGCCTTACATGGCTCCAATCCACCTCGTCCCACCATCCAGACTCCTGCGTCTGCTCTCCTCCCACCCTAAATTCCAGCATGGACCATCACCCACTCAGCCAAACAGGTGTAACAGGTGTGATTTGCATTCTAATCCAGGGCTAGGCAAGTCTGACCTTCAAAGCCTAATGTCTTGAACTGTTCTACACATTTGTCAGAGATTTTGTGTTTTTGTGTAATTTAGCCTGATGTTGACACTTTAATGGTGATTGACAGGCTCTACACATCCCCCGCCCCTGATTAAAGAAGAACAAGTGTTCACAATTTGACTAACTAGTTGTTGAACTGATGCAGACTGATATACATGTTGTTGAAGTGGATAGATTCTTGTTCTTCTGGTGTTGTTTTATAGCAGTTGGTAAACCTGTGTATGGTACTGATTGTTTAGGAAGGAGACAGATGAGCCATGGCTGATAGATGTTCATGCATGTGAATAACTATGTTGCAGATGCACAATTGACTTGATCTTGATTGTTGATAGACCAACTTGGACTGTTTCAGTTTGGTGCACTGTTGGCTCATAGGAGCAGCCACTAATGTGATATCGACTTCTATGTTTGTGTGTTTATGAATGAGTCATTCCATGAGCTGAATACTTTCTGTTGTAAAATTGTCAATGGTGCGCAAAGTGTTGTGCGGGTTTATACCTGCATACCGAACAGATCTGGGATGACCATTTTCCTCTATTGCTAATACACAACTGATACACACTGCCACAATTCCCAATCCATTCATTCAGTTCTCAAAACAAAGACACATTTCCTAAAAATATTTAAGACATTTCACTTTTCACACACATTGTAAGTTTTGCAACACTACAAACAAATACCCCAATTTTACACATAAACATATTCTCGTTCAGAAAACACTATAATTATCTAAAACTGTCGCAATGTAAAATGTGTAAGTATTAAACAGAAAAACACAGATGACACTAGAACACAGTACAAGTGCTTTAGATAATGGATGTGCCATTAAATGAATTACCTCTCAACTTCCCATGAATGCCAGCAGAGTCAGTCTATTAAAAGCACTGGTTAGCAGTTGAGAAAAACTGTAATTCAACTCAATCTGTATGATGCATATTTACTGTATAATATAAAATACAGGACTATTGTAATGTATAACTAATGTTTCAATGATTGAGGACATGGTTGTTCTCCCAGCAATTGTAAGATCATGACTGAGAACAAGGTCTGCAATAGTGGCCCTTTTTTGTTGGAAACATGGCTACATCCTTGGCCTCTTCTACCTCTTCATCTGCCTCCCTGCCTTTTCACCTACCCTTTTAGGAACTGGTTGATCTAACATCTCCATTATCTACTAACGATCTGCAGTTTTTCTCAGTCGCTTTGATGCATTTCTTGATTCATCCTTAATATTTGTAAAGAAGTATGTGCATTTCTCAAAACAATTCATACAAACAGCACCACACAATGGATTACCTGCAACAGCCTGTAGCTTACTCAAAACCTTTAGTTCATTTCACAAAAGTAAGTATTTATGTCAATGGACATATCAATGCCATCAGAATGAAAAGTCCTTGTGCCATTGTTGTGCCACAAACAAAATAGTCAATATGCTTAGTCATGTTGTCAACATAACAGTGCACTCTGTTAGTATTACCTGATGTAAACTATGGCAACAGTTATAGGACAATTACTGTATTAAAAAAGGCTGCACTTGTACCATTATCCATTTCAAAAGGACAAATTTACACATTACTGAATGTGGGATATTAATTGGAAGAGACTAGATAGGATTCACAGTTACACTTTTACTAGTGGTCTAACAAAAAAACAAAACAACAACAACAACAACAACAAAAATAATTCCATTAGCATCCTATAGTGGGTCGCAAACCACTGAGTGATATAATCTCACATTATCCTAAATTACCACATACTTTGGTAAATCATCTTGAAATAGACCCCTCATTATCAGGGATGAGAGTCCTGTAGAGGGTCTCTAAGAAGGTGAGGAGATGCTATGTGTTATATGGCCCTATAAGGGGAATATGAGTAAGCATGCCATTCTTTGAAATACCCGCACACATACTGATATTTCCTCCCTGTTGGTCTGACAAATCAACAGTAGCTCTGTGGCCGATGACATTTCGTGATGACATAGTGACACTGTTTGCTATAAAAAATAAAAATAAAAATAAAAAGTGCACATGTGTGTTTGTGTGTTGCAGTTTGTATCTGTATAAAGTTTACTGTATTGGACACCGTATTACAACAGCAAACATACAGTGTAACTGGTTCATTGTTGGTTGATCTAAATTCTCTTCGTTAGTAAAAGTCAAGATTCACCTGCACAATTCATAGCAAATAAAAAAAAAAAAAATGAGTAGAAAATATGCTTGACAACTAGATTAACCATTTTGCATTTATTGACTTACATGATTAACTAATGACTAGATGATTTGAGGGGTAAGTCAGTTGCACAGAGAACTGTATAATAATTTTTGAACAAATGACATTAGCAACTGATAATGTATGAAACCGGAGACAAATGTAAATAATCTATTGCATGAATGTACCAAAGCTATCGCTACTTGTTCAAAAGAATGAGAAACTGCTTTTGTGGTATGCACAAGTGACTAGATGATGTGGAGGTTGAACAAGTAGTTTTGAGAATTTAATTTCTGATCTGAGAAATGCAGCAAAGTGACAGATATCATTAATAAAATTCAAGATTGGCAATATTTACAATAAACATTTACAATAAACATCTAAAGGAAATGTATGGAAATTATGCTTGACAGACTATTGCAATTAATTCAAGGATTTTGCATTGAATGCCTTAAGCAATTAACTAATGCCTAGATGTTTGGGGGGTAAGACAGAGAACTAGTATAATACAGTTGCAATCAAAAGTATTCAACCCCTCAGAGACCTGCAGTACTTTACAAATACAAGCTTTTCTGAAGATCCAAGATTTTATAAAAATTGTCTTAAAGCACAATTAAACCTTTAGAATCTCTATTTAAATAAATAAATAAATAAATAAATAAATAAATACATACATACATAAATTTAGAAAGACTAAGGCTAAATGAGAGTTCCAAGAGACACACCTGGCAGCCTTATTCCTTAGTTTAAGATGTGTTGTGCCAGAAAACCTTTGAGGGTGCTGGAAAAATACAAAAAGAGTACAATTTCATAAAATGTTTGATCAGAACAATTTAGAAAAACCTGCAATGTACAGCCAAAGACTTGCAAGATGACCTGACGAAAGGAGGAAAAACATTTCATTGAAGTGTATAAGAATAACACTAGACAAGCATGGCTTTCATGTTGAGGCATCTTGGCAAATACCACTCTTAATCAAGAAGGACAAAAAGGGAGACTTGAACATGCTAAAACTAATTTGGATAGACCTGTGGAGCTCTGGAAGAATGTTTGATGGAGTGATGTGACCAAACTGGATTTTTTTTGGACCTATGGATCAGTAGTATGTCTGGTGCAAAAAAGGCAAAATTTATTAACAGAAGAACACCATTTTCATCATCATGGAGTTGGATGAGCCCTGTTATGGTGTTGTTTTACTGTAGCAGGAGGTGGAAATCATGAGCGTATGAAGGACATCACGGATTCTTTGAAATGTCAGGCCATTTTGAAAAGAAATGTGATGCCTTTGTTTCAGTCACTGAGGCTTATGATAAGTGGACTTTCCTGCTGAACAGCATCCCAAAGTCATAGAATGTTCTTGAGTGGCCTGTTCAGTCTCAGATTTAATTCTCATTGAAAATATTTGGTTGACTTTGAAGAATCCAGTGAAAATGTAAAAAAGCAAACATTACCAGTGATCTGGAAGCTTTTTCAGGCGAGGAATGGACCAAGACTGTATTAGAGAGGTGACAGAAGCTTTTAAGTGCTTACAGGCAGCATTTATTGGTGGTTTTAAAGAATAAATGATTCTGCCCGGCATGTGAATTTTGGGGGTTGAATAATTTTGAACACGAATGTTTAGAGCCCATTTGAATTTTATCATGATTCATCAATGTTACATTGATGAATGAATCACTCAGATGTGTATTAAATGTTATCTAATAATATACTGATGCCTTTGTTGAATTGTTGTTTTAAAAAATTCAATTAATTTTGTTCTCCGCAGCAAAACATCTTGCAGGTCAAGGTGGTTGAATAATTTTGATTGCAGCTGTATATTTTGATCAACATGATATAAGCAACTGATAATGCAGGAAACAGCAGACAATTGTACATAATTAATTGCATGAATGTACAAAAGCATTCGCAGTTTGTTCAAAAGAATGAGAAATCGCTTTTACAATGTGCTCAAGTGACTAGATGATGTGGAGGTTGAACAAGTACTTCTGAGAATTTCAATTCTGATCTGAGAAACGTACCAAAACAACTGAGAAAAACTGTAATTACTGACATTACTTTTGTCACATCACGTCGTGCCGTGCCATCCCGTGCCTCCGGCGTCCAGTGAAGGCAAGGTGTTAGGTTTACTAAAACATAAATATAATAAACAGCTTACCAAATTAGTTTAGTTTAACCATTTAGTTTTTGGTCATGCTAAATTGCGCCAAATCTGCTGTAACCTTACCCCTTAGCCATAACCTGTTGGGAGATCAGTCAAATTGCCTTCAGTATTGTATTACAATAACACTATGCTTAGAGGTGCTCTGATCAGGATTTTTGAGGCCGATCACCGATTGCCGATCACAGGAAGCTGTATCTGCCGATCCGATCACCGATACCGATCTTTTTAAAGCCTCCTATTAATCATGTAAAATTATTTATAGAGATACTCCAATCAGGATTTTTAGACACTTATTCAGGGCCTGGTGTTTTTGTTTTTGTTTTATTTTGTTTTGAGAGAGAGGGGAGTTTTTTTTTAATTTGAGGGGCGGGGAGGAGACTTAAAATATATATACAGAAGATATATATATATATTTTTAGAATTGTGCATTTATTGCACAAGAGCTTGCACACATCACAAATCTATTTCCACAAACATATTTATCCATTATTTTGATTTCAGATCCAAACATTGTTATTGAAAATACCTTTTTGTTTACCGCAAACAATGCGCTGTCACTTTAATTCTGCGCGCGCGGCACAGACCCCGTGCCGAAACGATCTGTACACTGCGCTTCAAGTGTGCATGAGCGCCCAGTCTCCAGGAGAGCGCGCGAGCGCTGAATGGTTAAACACTGGAAAGAATTAAAAAGAAAAGCAGTTTACAAACTTTAGCGATGATGCGACACTGATTCTACTGTGCAGGTCACAATTCCTTTGCCAACTGTGCAGCCATGTGGTGATTGGAAGCCATTTGCGCACTTTTGTGTGAAAGAGAGTGAGCGCGCGGTCATTCACTCGCCCTGTTTGTGAAATTACAGCTCACATTATTTTTCAAATTACTTTATAAGTTATTTAATGAAGAAATATGAATTGTACCTCACCTTCAGCATTACTAATCGTTTTACCCGCGCCGAAAAGCGCCTGAGACGGTGCCGTTGCATGTCGTACCAAACCTTTCACGGCAGGCGCGTAATCAGTTTTAGATCGGTTTATGAGATCGGCCTTTTTAGAGACCGCCGATCAAACATCCCCAAGCGATTATCGGCCGATAGTGATCGGTAGCCGATCAATCGGAGCACCCCTAACTATGCTAATTGACATTCTTGGTTTATATCATTATGGTTTGCATTAAATTTGTGATTTCAAGTCAAATACATATTTCAGGTTAACCTAATAAATGAATTAATCAAAGGATGCATACTTGCATCCATGTGGTTGGTTCAGCAACGCCTGTCAAAATGTTAAAAATGTTAACAATTTTCAACAAATATCAACATTACTTGGCATTACCTGGCAATATTATTTTTTTCATGTTTGTGTAACTATGTGAGCAACAGTTAGCAATCTGTCCAGTCAATTATGATACCATGTACTAATATACACAGTATACTGTATATTCATACAGGTTGCATAACATCTCTGTACACTACTAGATAACAGATAAAATAAACCTAAAATGCATGTCAGTGTCGTGCCTAATGTGAGAACATACAGTTTGCAAGTCCTGTGATTTGTGGTGATTCAGTGCGTTTTTAACTCATGTTTTTTATCCACAACTCAAACGCCAAAGACAGTGCTTTTTTGTAGAACTTTATTTTTGAAATTATTTTATAAAATCATCGCTTTTAATTAATTTATATCATTATAGGATTATACTTTTACTGACAAACATTTTGGCTAACTCCTCACCCCCGCCCCACCACGTCTCCGTTGAAGATAAAACTTGTTTGCCAGAGAGGGATCTGACCTCTGCAGATATGAATAATGCTTCATGGACGGGGTGGGGGGACGAGGAGCAGAGGAGTGAGTGCGTGTGTGTATGGAGGAGCATGTTGGGGTCAATTCACTCAGCAGTTCATTTCTAGTCAAGTCACCACACAAACCATTTTACAGGTTACGATGAGAACTGATCGGAGTGTGAGAGAAAGTGGCTTAGTCACACACAGGTTATCCATCACTCAGGGTTAAAACACTCTCAAATGGCTCAGTTACTGTGCAGATGAGCAGTAGGGTACGGTTCTGTCTTCACAGCCTGTGGGTGTTTGGCACGTTGCAGTTTTGATTGGTTAATCATGCTGTCACTTGAATGTAAAAATCCAATCAAATTATTCCTGGCTGCTGTTTTGGACTGGAAACAACTGCAGAATTTAAGGACGCAGCAGAGTTTCATTCAACAGAGAGACAAAGGCAAGGAGAGCTAGAGGACTGACCGCATCCGTTAACACTCACTTTCACTAAATCAAAAACACATACTGACGTTACTTCGTAAGAACATGCCATCTTTTTGTCTTGTGCTAGTTTCTGTTTCCCTGACAGATTTGTTTTGGCCCTCGCTTTATGCTGCGTACAGACATGAAGCATCGAGTCCTGCATTGAGTGCAGCCTTCAGGTGATTGGAAAGGTTACCTAAGGCAGCAGGGAGAGCAGGTTGAAAGGTCTCTGAAATTAAGGATATGTAACCAGAATAATATACTGACTTTGTTCTGTTGGTGCAGGCACACAAAATTAACAAACTAAACAAAACAAAACAAGAAAAACATGTATATAGTTAGTGTTCTTTTCAGGGAAAAATAAAAATTAGGCCAATCAGGGTGAATCTCACAAAAAACATGTCCAAGTCATATTTTACCCAATAATATAAATAAGTAAATAAATAAAACAGGAAGACAAATATTTTGCATAAAGAAAATGAATTTCCGTGCTTTAATTCTCGTAACCAGAATGTAAAAACATTTATGTTTAAGTACTACTATAAGAATACATTGTGGTAGTATTTGTTGTACTGCATAAAAACAAGTAAACACTGTATTTCTGTATTTTTGCACTGCATTAATAAGAATCTTGTTTTCTCTATGTAAAATATCATATCTTCTTTGGATTGTGGGGTGAAATATGACCAGTAAAATCATTTGTGACATTCACCCAGTGGTAACACTTCAGTTCATCATGGTATGCGTACACACCATCATATATGCACTGTAAATGTACTGTGTCAGCGTAGCAAAATATTAAATTATTCTCCATTTCAATGACATAACATCTTGCCAGGTTACAATAATGTAAAGGAAATCTGGATAAAGGAAACAAAATACACTGACATAATCAAAAAGTATGTGCATGAAGTCAAAAAGAGTTTCATGGTGCTTGCAAAACATGTTAGAGGACAGGAGCGCCTCCTCCTGGTTTTACTTTCAACAGCAGCATTTTGAACAGCATAGGCTGACTTCTTAGGGGTAAACCCACAAGGCATTTCTTGTCAGAGGACTCAATATAGTGACTTAACAGCAACTAGAAGTTCTGATACAAATTCACAACTGAAGCCCCATTCACCTGGGAAAACCACCCCACCATGAGACCGATAGTCTTACATAGATCTATAGATTCACAATTCAAAATATATACTATTTACTTCCAGTGTAATGTTATTATCATTTTTTTTTGTTCAAGTTTGAGAAGTTCCAACTTACTCGATTCAATTCCAGGGAGAAGTCTCTGCTAAACATTCACAGTTCCTAAGCGCTGCATGGTTATTTTTCAAGTTAACAAACATTGATACTGAATGGAATTCTCCGGACAAACAGCTTTTTTTCTTGATAAAGTAGAGCTACTGAGGGACAGGAAATGCACTGCAAGATCACATGACCAAAACCAAACAACTGCCAACTGAGAAAGGAAGCAGGAAAAGTTAAATAAAAAAATCAAGGGTGGAAAATCAGAGATAAAAAGAGCAAAGGAGGTGTTGTGCACGACTGTAGCGCGGCTGTGTTCCTGCTCTATCGATATACGAGGTGGGATATGGTGCTGGATTTGAAATTGAGTTGATGATTGGGCACAAAGTTATGATGGGGATTTTTGCGGGTGCACACATCACTGGCGTAAAGGCTCATGCACGTGTCACATGACACCTTGGAGCAGTTCACACAGGTGTGAGAGGCCCCTGGCTTGTTGCAAAAGCCACAGCGGGAGCCGCCCACACTCAGCCGCTCACCCCCACCGCTGCTGCTGCCACTGCTGACCGAGCCAACCACCGGACTGGTGCCCGAACCCACGGGTTTATTGGGAAACAGCTTGGTGCTCATCACAGCTTTGTCCAGCAACAGCGAGTGGGACTGAGCATGGGGAAGCGGATGAGGGTGCGGGTGAGTGTGCGAGTGGGCGTTGGAGTAGACGGACAACTTCTCCTTGATGGGCATGTAGCCATCCAAAGGCCGGGAAGTTTTAGTGTAATCCTGGAAGCCGCAACAGGGCGCCGGTTCCACGGCATGGCAGGACGAACACAAGATCATGTCGCACCTCTGGCAAGAGGAGAGCGAAGGGCAGCCCATGCCGCAGCCCTGGCACTTCATCACATGCCCCTTCAGAACCCAACTGTCCCGGGGTTCTCGAGGCTCCCGGCTCAGCGGCCTAGAGGGCGTCTGGTGGCCACCCAAACCCCGCTCAGTATACAAGTCCACCTCATCCAGGGAGGACAAGTGGTAAGAGTATGGCTCAGATGGGGGCGACTGAATAGGGAAGAAGTCAGCCACTGGGCTGTAGGACGGTGGCGCTGCCACAGGGTAAAGCGAAGGGCTCGGTCGAATGATTTCATCCTTCATGTCTTCTTCCGTGTCCACGAACAATGGCTCTTTGCGCAGGCTGAGCGAGGCCTTCAGCACTGGCTTGCTGGCTTGGTGCCAGTGCCCTGCGCTGTCTGTTACATCCACCGACTTGGACGGCCGGCCGCTTCGCCTTAGGTGAGCACGGTCGATATCCATCGGCCGCACCGACAGGCGGGACAAGTCTCCTGTAAGGCTATCTCGTCGGCGGAGGGCGTCAGCGCACCCTGCTGTATCTTCTCTGGTGTTCCTCCTCACCTCCACGGCGTCCAGCTCCGAGGCAAAGCCCCGAGACATGGACACCACCTCACCGAGTAGACGGCATTCAGCCTGGGCGAGGAGCAGTTCAAAGGCGAGCTGCCGGAGGTGGGAGGGTCCACCTGGATGGTCCCTAACGTGGTACTGCAATTCCTGATCTCTTGAGTAGCCCATGGAACGCAGCAGCGAACGCAAGTCTGAGTCGCATATCACCGACTGCAACTGGTAAACATATGGCCCTGTGAAGGTCTGTAGAAATGAAAGGAAAGTCATTACATGGTCAAAAGCAATGATAATTATGATGTTCATACTGTCTCATCTCACTATTCACATTAAAAAAACGAAATAAAAAGGCTGAAAAGTTACTGAATGCATTGTCGTCTCACTGAAACTACAAACTTCTCACTCCTTTTGTGCCCTGTGGAATAAACATCAATGAATCCTTTAATCTGTTGACTCACCTTTATGCAACGGAATTCCTTCTTCCAAGGAAACAGCAGCAAATTGGTACAGACGGTTTCCAGCGTTGCAAAGGCTGTCTCCAATGTCCGCAAGTTTGCGCTCCTCTGAGTCCTCAGGGAGTTCTCTGCAATTTCATAGAACCGAACCATGCGAAAACGCTGCCCTGGATCGGGCTGGTATGAGCCTAGCAGTGCAGTTGCAGTAGAAATCAGTGCCTCTTCAGTCTTAGCTCCTTGCTTATCTCCTCCTTCACCGGCTCCCTCTTCAAGCCGATTCTCCAAAGACGCCACATATCTGCGGAATAGATCTTCTCGCAACTTGGCATCCATTGGTGGCAGTGGGCTGCGTAACTTGCAACCTCTTATCCTACAATCCAGGAGTTTTCTTTAAATGGGACCCCTTGCCATCTCAAGACCTCTCTCCCACTAGACACCGGAAGACCTGGGACATCGGTGCAGGGTTGGGAGGAAAATCAGCAAGCTCTGATCATTCTCCAAAGGATCGATATGGAGTAATGAAAGCGAAGATGTGCTCGGTTTAATTCGGGCGTACGCCTTGCCCAGGGCTCTCTCCTACTGTAATGGGCATCTCTTTAGCCAAAACACCTCAAAAAGAGGAATGTGACAAGCAAAGGTGGTTGATTTGGGTGCTGGACCTTATTAAGCCCTCACCGCCAGGTTTCCCCCCCTGCAGTAGGTTGAAGGTCAGGGCTTGCAGAGAGGAGCATACATTAAAAACACCATGTCCAATGCTGCCAGCTGCTGCAACGACAGAAGAAAATATGTTTGAAAAACAACTCTCAGACTGCAGTCTAGTAAGTGAGGGCTTGCCTCAGTCTTTTTGACTGCAATCATATAGCTAGTAATGCAGGCATACATCACAGAAAGACCACAGCAGATCATGAGAATTAAAAAAAAAAAAAAAATACATATTTGTGATGTAGTCTAAATTATAGTTAGGCCTAGATTATGTATTTATTTATTTTGAATGGAAATGTGTGTTATTCTGTGGAATGGATTTAATTTTTTATAGGTTAAACTGAAGGAAATGTATGAAAGTTTGCATCCTGCTCGTTGATAACATAATGCCATTTTGTGTACATCTTTCTCCATTGACAGCTATTTAAATGTAACCATGCATTCCAACAAAATGCATTTTTACAAGCAACGCTGCAAATGATTCATGGTAATAGAAGCGGTGTGTCCGTTTATCGTTAAAAGAATTGCAAAATAGACTAAAAATTTGACCTGTCTCTTGCCATGGACATTTGAGTTAATGGAACTGGCAGGACAGCCAGCAGTGAAGCGACTGAGACTGTGGTTCTATCAGACAATCAGTATTTACTGCTTAGGTGATCGACTCAAAAATGTCTGTGCCAAAACCTGAGTACCCATGAGCAAAGATGGCAGCAAGCAGGCCCTGTACAACAGTATTTCCAGGGGGTCCTGCATTCAATGAGATGAATGGGAAATCTAACAGATAGCTTTCTCCAGGTATTATATAGATGCCCCTGACTGAAATCATCAACAAAATGACATTTAAATTATATACATATTGAATAAACAAACAGGTAAGAAACAGGGAACAATTTATGAACTGTCATTTCTGTGAATAACAAGAATTTAGAGCTTTCCACGAAGTTCTGCAGGTCTTTTTGGACCTGCTTGTACAGATAATATTGGAGCATAGGGCTCTGTTTCTAGCTGTGAATGTGTACTGTTTGCAGTGAGGCCACATGAAACACTTTTTATTCTTCTAGGTGGTTAAGCTGCCAAGTGAACACTTGTACAGTATTCCCATTATTGCCCTTCAGTGATATAGGCTGTCATTTCAAGCTGCTGAATTCATACTAATACTAAACATAAGTCTTTACATGTCCATTATCAAAGGGCCCTGTCAATACATCATCATCACAATTCTCCTCATCACCACCATTCATCAAGACACCATCATAGTATAATCATAACATCATACTGAACATGGCAAAGCTAAAAACTCCACCTGAACATATCAGGGTTCGCAGAGAACACACAATGAAGTGTTAATAAATAATTATGTTCTATCTTCATTTCATTGCTACAAGTGACATAAACAGTGACGTGTGTTAGCCACATAGCTAATCTGACAGACTCCTTTACTTACAGTATATACATCTGTCAACGTAGCAGTCAGTCCGATCTGATCTCACAACTAGTGTTTATGAAAGAGATAGACATTAATGAAGTCGTTACTCTACTCTTACTCGTTTCAACCTCATCTATGACAGATTCTAGATGCAGCTAGCACAGCACTGCTAACATTAGCGCAGTTGCAGGGCCCTGTAAAGCCACACACGCCACACAATTTAACCATACATTATACTGCAATTACTTTTTAATTACCTCAATAAGAAAAAGACGTGAATGTAAACGTGCCCGTTCAGTGTCATGCAGTGCTGGGCAGCTCCATTAACGAGCCGCCCTCCTCCCCATCATCCAGCGACTCTTACCTTCATGTTCCGCTGGAAATCCCCACCGCCGCACTGCGCATGTGCCACACTACCTCCCCTGCGCGCTCCCGAGGCTGCGGGCTGCAGGACTAGCGTTGGAACGTTCGATTCATTCAGCGAGTCGGTTCGCCAAAAGGATTCGATTCGTTGGAGTCAGTTCACAGAAGTCCCTTCTTTTCTGAACTTAAAATAAATGTTTGCTCAAACACCGTGCTTTTTTCAGTTATTTTACACGCATTAAATTTGTGAGTGTATGAGTAATCAGTGACAACGTGTTTCAGTTGCTGTCGTTCCAGCTGAGAACATTTTTTCTTAAAATGTGTTGTTTACTTTTCTAATATCTCACCCACAGAGGGTAGATTACTTACAAACTGTAATCCGTTACTGATTCCAAATTACATGACAAAAATTGTAGTCAGTAACGTAATCCATTACATTACATTAATATAATCAGATTACTTTTAGATTACTTTTGACCTAACTTGTTTATCACATTGATTTGAACAGGAATCTTGTATCATAATGATGTCAACATACAAAGATTGAGAACATAGTTTCCATTCATTGTAATTAACAACATGAAGTTCATTAAACATTATGTTACATCAAGGTTTCCCAAACTTGGGTTCATAAAAGAACTGCAGGGGATTTGTGAGTTTAATGAAAGGCTAACAAGCAGTATGAGTATAAAAAGTATGGTTTCACTTTTGTTTTGTTTTTTAACTTTAGTTAGTGTGTAATGTTGCTGTTTGAGCATACAACATCTGCAAAGATACGATGCTCAAAGTTCACTGCAAAGGGAGATATTGTCTTTTCCAGAATTGTTGATTGACCACATCCTTAAAGTAAATATATTAAGTGAAAGAGGTTCAGATGACAAAAAGTTATAGAATGTCTGCAAATACGAAATAACAAGAAGTTTTGCATTTCAATGAGTTTGAAAGACAAAAGCCTTTCAACAATGCATAATACTACATGGTTAAATAACCTACTGAGTGATAATTCAAATAAATAAATAAATAAATACATGTGTTCATCAGTAGTTGATGCAATACTGAAACACCCTGACATGATTTTTGTAAATCCATTGGTCTGTGTCGGCACCTGAATAATGACTAGTCTATGTGTGAAAACTGGACTTTCTGAGTATATGCAAGTGGTAGACTATTTTACAAAGGAACATTTCAAAGATAAAAAAGATAAATTAGAGAGAATCAATAAATGATAAATAATTTATTGCTATTGTGTGAATAACATGTAAGCATGTTATCCATAAAGTAACTGTAGTCTGATTAAGAGTATTTTGAAATGTAACTTTCTTTAATTACAATGTACTACTTTATTTTTTGGAATCTGATTATGTAATCCAGATTACAAGTAATCAGTTACAACCCAGCGCTGCTCACCTATCTCACAGTTTCACTGTCATAAAATGTTCTGTGGAATAGGGTTGCCAGGTTTTCGCAACAAAACCCGCCCAATTGCTATCCAAAACTAGCCCAAAAGTAGCCGAGGTTCCCCTGGTATAATTAGCATTCAAGGTGGCTAAATTTCACATTATTGAGGTAGCTTCAACCCGCGGACATGATAAACAACCCGCGTCAACAGTGTTACCTCCGCGGGAAAACCGCGGACTTGGCAACACTGCTGTGGAACTCGCAGTCAAATGATTCATTTTCACATTCACGGCTTCCAAATCATTTAAAAGAACCGATTCAAATACGTGATTCACTTAAGAAGCGGATACCACTATCGCACTCATAACTCCTCATTGAAAGACTACACGTACACACTAGGTACTACATTGCAATTATTTTTCCCCCGTTACGATGTTTTGGTCATTAGACAAATAAGGCTGTAACAATGTATTTCCTCATGCGTGTGCATGAGATCAGCTGAGTTATTGCTCCTCCCATCCCAACAGTGAATCTCACCGGAGTTCAAGAACACGGAACACAGCGCAGCAGACATGGCTATGCCCAAAACAGAAGCTCAAACTGATGTAATCGATGCTGAATATGAGGACTTCCTCTGTCCTGTGTGTTTGGAGATATTTATCTCTCCGATGACCACAGAGTGCGGCCATACGTGAGTATCCTTGCGGTCTCGTACCTTACAGCAGTAACTTCTCGTTTGACATGTTGATTAGTTTCATGTTAATCAAGTTATCACGTGAAACCGACGTGCAGACTCCATGTCATGCAATCTAATCTTAATATGATTGTGTCGAATACTCCATAATAAATGCAGTTGTGATGATTGTTTCTCATAATACAGAAATTGGTTACTTTCAGTTTTGCTTCTTGTGTAGAAAACTTGTGCAGTGTGGGATGCCGGGAGTTGTAGTGCTCACTTAATTATGCCTTTCTTGAACAAACTACAACACCCGCATTGTCCTTCTATGACTAGACTACTTTTGTATGAATTTCAAAGCTCGTACATTACTGACATCATAACACTAGTAAAAGTGATAAAATACATTCATGAGTATTTTGCTTTATGGCATACTTTAAATGGGGGGAAATTTGACTCCAAGTGTGTTTTTAGTGAAAATATATGTTTTTTATTTTGGTCAGATTCTGTGACAGCTGCCTTAAGGAGTGTATGCGGCCTCAGAAACCTGTGTGTGCTGTCTGCCGGTCTGATCTGCACAAGTGGGTTATAGCAAAGAAAATACAAGATGAGATGAAGAAATCAATCGCAAAGTGCAAAGGCTGTAAAAATGAGGTGTGTGGGTGCATGTATGTGAGTTAACCAGTGCAAGTTCTATTTAAATACTGTGCAGTAATATTTATAAGTTCCACCCACTTAGTCCAGAACAAACTGTTAGACGCATATATAAATCGATCAATAACATTAGGGAATTAGATTGTACTAGAGTCATAGATTAATGGATAATAGAAAACAAATATATATGGTTATGCAGGAAATAGTGAAGAAATGAGTAAGAATTAGGAGTGATACTGACAAAAAAATAATTCATTCAGAAACAAAGCAAGTGGCTGTCTTCAGAAAAAAAAAAAAAAAACTATTTAATCATTCACTCAAACAATTTGCTCAAAAACACAGATTCATTCACTAACCACACACTGTGTGTCACTACATTTAGTTTCCAGCTTTGTTTGAGGCTATGGCAACTCCAGCAATAACTTAGCATTCATGATATCAACCTAGTTCCTTTTAGTCCCCGTCAGACTTATCAAAACCTGTTCATCCTGACTTGTAGAAATTGTGTAGTATCAGGCATTCTTTTTGGAGCTTTCGTTTTTTCACAAGTGCTTTGCAGCTTTAAATGCGTTATGCATCACACGGTCCGTGAACAGACTGTGGGTGGTCCATGAGCTTGCTGTCTGAGTCTATGGTGTTCCAAGAAGAAATATATTATTATTATTATTGTTGTTATCATCATTATTATTTTATCTGCTCTCTGGCAGGTTCTTTTGTCTGACATGAGAAGCCACACAGGGTCCTGCTCTAAATATCAAGACTTTATCAAGGAAGGTATGAAGGCCATTTCAAAGAACCAGCCTTCTACTGTCAGGTAATTTTCTGTTTTCAGTGTTTAAATGTTAAAATATTTCAAAATATGAGATGAAAGTCATTGCCATCAAACATTATTACTTTACACATTAAATTACACCAAAATTCGCTTCATCAAAGCCATGATCAGATCTTCATTCCAGTTTGAATAAGAATAAAAGTTTAAAGTCAAAAGTGCCCCTAATTTCTAAAAAAAAAAAAAAAAAAGAAATCACCCTTTTATTTTCATCTTTGCTTATACACACTGGTTTCTTCTTTCTCCTGTTCCTTTAGTTCAGTGCCGAACCGGTATACGTTTGCCTGTCCCTACTGTAGCAAACAGAACTTTGACCAGGATGGTCTGGTGGAGCACTGCACCTCAAAACACGCACACGACCCACGTCCAGTGGTGAGGCTCTCGTTTATTGTGTAGTGCATTTGTGAAAAAGTTGTTTATATAGAGCAGGGGTGGCAAACGTCGGCTCTGGAGAGCCGCAGCCCTGCATAGTTTTGCTTCAACCCTAATCAAACGCACCTGAACAAGCTAATCAAGGTCTGAAGGGTTGCTAGAAAGCAACAGACAGGTGAGTTCTAATTAGGGTTGGAGCTGAACTCTGCAGGGCTGCGGCTCTCCAGGACCGGAGTTCGCCACCCCGATATAGTGCATCAGTTTGAACAGGGCTTTGCACACAAGGCCATTTCCAAACTTCATGGACTCCATTGATTTAGAGATTACCTCAAAAGAGGTGGTTAAAATTTCTAGAAGTGGGCAAATATATTGTTTTGTTTGTAAAAGTCACCCTTTTAAGCCATTTCTATGACAGTACACGTATCTACATATAGCTATATATATATATATATTTTGAATATCGCTGAAAAAGAATACAGATCAGCATGTATTTTGTAGCTATATCTCCAAGCCATCTGAAATTGTACCTTTCAAGAGTTGTGACCCTTATCTCCATTCCTGTAGGTGTGTCCGATATGTGCCTCAATGCCCTGGGGCGACCCTAATTACAAAAGTGCAGACTTTTTTCAACACCTCAGGATAAGACATGCTTTTTCCTATGACACATTTGTGGTAAGTACAGTAGATTATATTACCATGCTCTGGTCTCCAGTGTTAAAAGGAACTAAAAGTTGTTATAGTGTTGACACAAAACAATCTTATTCATATTCCTTTTATTAATAGCCATTCACGGATAGATACAATTCTTTGTATATCTAGCCATAATATGGATCAGACTTGTTGTTTGCTTTTTCAATGATTTAAAATGGGTTCTCTTCTCCAGTTCAGTAATTAGTAAAAACATATTATATTACCTTTGGTATAAATAGTTGGCCTGACTTAACCAATATAATTTTATTTAAGTTATTTATCATTATAGAACCCTCTTCATCTGCATTATTATTATTATTATTATTATAATACATAAGTCTGGTCCAACTTTTTCAAATTTGGGAAAAATAATAATAATAATAAAAAAAAAATAAAAAAAAAACATATTGTTGACATATTGTGAGTTTATGTTGTGAATTCACATATTGTGAATTACTGATAAACATGCTTAGTTAAGCAGAGCTTTGTTTGCAATAAACAATGTGTGTCTAACTTGTATTACTGTACTGTAAAGTATTGTAGTTAGGCAACATTACAGAATTTGCACCAAAACAAACTGAATATACTTGTTGTTAAAACTGAAGAAAGGGAACATTAATCACTCTGTGAATTACACTTAACTGTTTATTTTGAGTAACAAATATTTCCATGTCCCTGTAAAGCCTCATGCTTTGACCAAAACAGTTGTTCAACAATTAGTCAATTGCACGACATTATTATTATTATTATTATTATTATTATTATGGGTTTTTCTTCAGTGGGAATGCTCAGGAGGCAGATGCATATGAAGCTCATAGGGATTAGATTGTATAGCTTTATACAAGCAAACTCAAACAGAAAGTTTTCACAGAACGAGAAAAAAAAAAGAAAAATTGTACATCTTAATGTAGTATTTACATCATAAGAGAAAATGTGTTACTTTTCATTTTAAGATGTTGAGACTGGCTGTGATTGGTGGTAGGTGGACTGAGCTGAGAATGCTTGTATTTAAACTTAAATACATATATTTTTGTATTTTTTTAGGATTACGGTACAGATGAGTACGCCATGATCCAGGAAGCTCTACAGCGCTCTCTCGTGGAAAACTGATGTGAGGAACATATATGTGAGGACCCCCCCCAACTGAACTTAACACAACCAAAAATCAATGCTTATGCTTAAAAAAAAACTAAATTGGGATTCAGGGCTATTGTGATACATACGCTAATGTTGGTCAAGCCAAAGTTCCTGTTGGTGTAATGTTGCTGACTTGCTTATTTAAACGGAGTCATATATTCCATATATTCATATATAAAATATTTCCATATACATTCTTAGCTGTCAAAATACATAAATATATTCTGCCAATCTGTAATTAATTCAAATTATATAACTGAGTTTGTTTATATAGTATAGGATGTGTAGCAGATTGTCAGATTTTGTGACACTGGAGCAGAACAGTCTGATATATGAGCTTTTAATAGAACTGTCGTAAGTGAGTCTAGTCAGATACTTCTAAGATAGAAAATATTGGTATTGAATCTTTAGGACACTGTTTTGATCCTGAAAGTGTGTCATCTAATTCAGAGTTAATTTAGAGGAATTAAAGGAATAAGCTTTTCTGTTGGTGGGGTTTTTTTTTTAAGAAGCAGTTGAACTGAACCCCTGTTTATAGGTGTGTTTCACTTTGAGAGTAGCGTTGAGCTGTGTGCTGAAATGAGTTTGTTCGAACCAGTAGGGGGCAGTATTGTACCATTAGTCCATCATACTGTTTATTGTCTCTGTACTCTTTGACCTAAGCAGTGCTCTCTAATTATAGTGCAGCTGCTGGCATGTACATGGCTTGATCTGACTTATCAAGAGGTGTGTACTGATAGAATCTGCCCTTTAAATGAATAGTTCACCTAAAAATGAAAATCCTGTAGTTATTTACTCACACTTGCGTTGTTCCAAACCTGTATGCATTCCTATACCATGTGGAACACCGAAAAATATGCGTACAAACAGTAAAAAAACAGTTCAGCATATCTTTGTGTTTCACATAAGAAGGAGTCATTCAGGTTCATGACACAAGGGTGAGTAAATAATAAGGGAACTACTGCCTTTGTGTAACCCAGTAGAGGGTGTTTGCACTTTTCTTTCCCCTTCGTTTTTTATAGTGTATATAGCAGTAGAACTGTACATGGAAGTTTCATTATATGTTAAAGTTAGTTAGTTTAATTGACATTAGTTTATAATCCTTCAATCCATTGAACAACATTGTAATGTTACATTCTATGAAGTGAACTTTATGTTGCATGCTGTTTGATGTGGCTTTCACCATTGTGAAGATAAAATCATATCCTGTGCCTGTTTCATATGTGTTATTAATAGTGCTTAATGGGACTGATTCATTGGCCTGTCCGTTTCTTGGGTGAATTGGTTGCGTATAGTTAATAAACCTTTTCTCAAAAAATTTTAAATGCGTTTCGAATGAAACCGTTATAGCATTATCTTTTCTCAATCCTTGATCGTGTTATCGGAAGCATGTTTAAAAACACACTTTATTACTTTCCCCTTCCGCATATTGCTTCCCCCCCACCGCGTTCGATGCATGTGCATTCAATTTTGTTACAGTGTGAATCTCTCTCCCTCTCCTCCGCTCTAACTCCATTACTGTTGTTCATTTCCTGTCCCCCAGCGACTGTCAGCTCTCATGTCTGAAGGTGCTAAATCCTGATAAATTAAAGCTCTTTAATTATTTAAACACTGGACCCTGAAATCACTGTGAGTGATTTATACCGGTGCGTTAGACATGTTGGGCCAGAAACAACACCCACCTCTGTGATGGATGACTAAATGGAGGAGGGAGCAAACACTGCGTGCTATAACAGTTACAGGATCTTTCCCAGAAACCCTTTTTAAAAAGATGCCAATTTCAAAATTGCACATCATACTGGAAATAAAAGTAGTTTTACAGCTTGTTGATGTATAAAAGGAATTTCCTAAATTCTGATAGGAAATAGGACGTTTTATGTGATGCCATTGTCACTTCCTTATCAGCTTGTTAAAAGGATAGTTCACCCGAAGTCATAATTTACTCACCCTCATGTTGTTCCAAACATGTAGAAATTTCTGTCTTTTGTTGCACATAAAAGAAGCTATTTTAAAGATTGTGGGTAACCAAACAGTTGCTCGCCCCTATTGACTTACACAGCATATCCCAAAAGTAAACAACAAACACTAAAATACATTTACTGTTTGCTGTATTACTGAAAGATCATAATCCTACCTTTATCTACTTACTGGAATCTCAGTTGGATAGACAATGATTCATATTTTATGAATCAATAAAATATTAGTGTCTGGTATACTGTAAGTGTGGCCGGAAACTGTAGTGAACACTGTGAGCTTTTAAAAGCTTATTGTAGAGGTGTGCTACATATGAATAGCGCTCATAAACAACTCTTGAGACTGTGTTCTCACTTGAAATGGAGTAGTCTTCATATCAATGAACATATAATGATTTTAGAGTTGTCGGGACAGATTTTGTGTATGTATGCAAATGGGTAGCATGAAGCTGAAAGATTGTTGTCGCAGCAAAACGATAAAAATGAACCTTGAATCATCCAAAACAGCATTTTTTTGAGGAATCACCAGGTATAAAAAACACAAAATCTGTATGTATTCATCAATACATCAATAAATGGCGCTAAAATGCACACTCTCCATGAAATATTTTCCTACTAAACAATTCGCCAAAAAGGTAGAATGTCCATATTCACTGTATTTGAAAAACAGTAGGTGAAAAGTACCCGAATGACCTACAGCAGGGGTCACCAGATCCGGTCCTGGAGGGCCGGTGTCCCTGCAGAGTTTAGCTCCAACCCTAATCAAACACACCTGAACCAACTAATCAAGGTCTTACTAGGTATACTTAGGTTCAAATTCAAAATGTGGTGCCTAATCAGACCATGCAATTTCGACACAAATCTGGAGCTGAACTGAACATCACACCAATTTTGAAATTGACTGTTAGGGGCCAGAATGGGCTAAGCTATGCAGCCTGGTCTGTTTTTTTTTTTGTTTTTTTTTAAATATTAATATTTCTAAACAAAGCCAAATCTTCAGAACGCAATGGGTTGTGGACAATATTAGCCGTTAGAGTGTTAGAGTAGTTTTTGATGTAGATAAACTCATAAATTCCATATAGACAATAATGTTTCTTGATAATGAATCTAAGGTGCTGTGTAAAACTTTTTTTTTTTATTTATTTTTTTTTTAAGGGAAGCTCTCAGTATGCCTCTGTATTGCTTTTTAAACACATTTATTTGGGGTTTACGTAGATAAAGTGTTAATTGGACTTCTTTGTGAGTGACAGGGGAATTTATGATGAAACTCTTCCCGGCAATCAGTGGAGAGCAGCAAGTTTATTTACACTGTCCACAGGGACAGAAGATGCTTCAACTTAACGTTTGTTGTCTTTCCTTCCCACACACTGTTTCAGTAATTAGTTTTCAGATCTCCATCAGGTCTCTTGCCTCTACACAGTAAATTCTCTAACCTGCTTGATGTTGTTCTTTCTTTTTTTTTTAAGACTTCTCCTTTCTTCTTTCTTGGTGTTTTTTTATTCTTTTGCTCCTGGCAGCTGTAGAAGTTCTCTAAGTTTGATCTAACAAGTTACTGTAGGGCTTCCAGGCAGGAAGGAAATGGTCCTGCAAAACACTGTCTCTCGCTCTCACTGTCTCCTTGTCTCCCCCCTTTTTGGTGGCAGTTGTTTTAAGGGAAGATGGGGAAAAAAAAGAAGAAGAAAGTGAACATACTGAATGAAATTTTCATAAAGTTGAGCATGTGGTTTCTTTGATGAGAGAATGTGAAATGGTGTTAAGTCTCAGGGCTGTGTAGAAGCGGCAATTAGCGTAACATGTTACTCCTGGAGGCTTGTGCCGTGAGAGAGACAAAGGCTTTGTTTTCCTTAGATGTGTCATGCCCAGATTCGCTCTCATACCTCCTTTTCTCATGTTCCCTTCTTCAGTCACCCACATAGTCTCAGGAATCATCACCTGTTGGAAGTGAATGTGATGACGAGCACTCATCATTTTCTCCGGCAGTGAAGTAGAACTGAAATTGACTAAACAGACATTTTGACTAGGCCTAAATCTGTGACTGCAAAATGATTTTATAATGATAATGAAGTGCCAGCTTGGTTTAACACATCTTGCCCTGTCAATGCATTTCACATATGATTCAGTATTATTATTCAGGTAACTTTGGTACAGATATTGTTTGTGCTACAATCATGTGGCTTGCTGAAAAGAGGTGCCCTATTACTTTCCTGAAAGTGTATGATTTTCACCAAGCAGAAGGTCAGCAACTGCAAAGTAACTTCCTACAATCCAGGGTCACTGGAAAAATGTGTCTCTACCTACATTTTTGCTTCAAAAAATGTACCTAAACATAATATTCTCTGCAGTTTCCAGTTAAAATTATCACTAGTGGCAGTAAAACACCAACAACTTGAATTCCTTTTTACATAAGTTATGGTTAAAGTTTATTGATAGGCTTATTTTCATTCAGGACTTTGCATAATATATGTTATGACCTCAAAAGTGGGTTTTCTGACATAGTAAACTTGTTTAGCAGCTCACCTGGTGCAACACTGCACTTGTGATGTGGAGCGCTTGTATGAGTCCCACAAAACAAGAAGAGCTCAAAGACTTGTACAGTCAAGCTAAAATGGCCTTTTACCTATGTTTGCTTCTGTTAACACTATCCGTTTATGTGTAGGTGGTACGTTATTTTAAAATTCGATAGATACATTAACCTTTTAATGTCACTTACAGGCCATTTAGTTTCTAAACTTCTGCGATTCGTTCAACATCCAACTTAACCTGTTAGCGTTCCACTGTAACACCCACGATACACTTCGCATTTAGTTACATTTTACATTAACATAACTACAGATTAATGTGCATCTGTTTTTGAAAAATCTGAATGCACTTTTAGTGCTGCTGACTGGATGTTTAATTTCAAAAGTGTCGCAAAACATGCAAAATACATGCAACATAATATCGTTTTGCAGAAATGTTGCCACAGTCACGTTTTTCCAATGATCCAACGTTGACTTCCTACCATTTTCAAACAATCCTATGTTATTGCCCCTGTCATGTAAAGGTTACACTTTACATTACAGTAAAGGCATTAATATGTGCTTTATAAGTACTGATAAACAGCAGATATGCTAGTCATATGCATGCTAATAAGGTCATTAACAGTGAGTATTGTTTTTCAATATACACTCTACAAAATGCTGGGTTAAAAACAAGCCAACCTTGGCTGAAATATGGACAAATTCAGTGATTGGTTTGTTTTGACCCAGAGGTTGGGTTAAATGTTTAACCCAACCTTTTGGGTAGTTTTATTTAACTCAACTATTGCTTATAAATTACTATAGTTCTTGTTTAAAATGAACCCAAAATAGGTTGGAAATGAACAATTATGGTAACACCTTAGTATAGGGAACAATTCTCACTATTAACTAGTGGTCCAACTTTATATCAAGTGGCCTTAACTACTATGTACTTACATCAAAAAATAAATACAATGTACTTAATGTGATCATATTGTATTGCAAAACACTTTGCAAAACACTTTGTTTCACAGAAAGGTTCTTTGTGGTGAAAAAAGGTTCTTCAGATTATAAAAAGGCAAGAAAGAGATGGTTCTTTAAAGAACCTTTGACTGAAAGGTTCTTTTTTGAACCAGAAATGGTTCTTCTAAAAAACCTTTTAAAGCACCTTTATTTTTAGAGTGCAGGTATAACATCCAATTTGAAATTTTGGCCAAATTTTGCAGGCATGTGTAAAGCACAGCTCATACAGAAGTCACTTTCCAAATAAATTCTCCATTCAAATTCCAGATTGCATGGATTACTATTGAAATGACTGGGCTTTGCCTGTGAAAACTGGACAATGGTAAATGTAACCCAACTTTAAGAATCATTGTATCTTCTTTTCTGGTCGTTATGTGGTTACATTACCTCAGCAACTGGATAAGCTCCTCAAAAAAATATTTTCTGTAAGACACCAAGTAAAAGCCAGCTGTCAGATTTGTTCCACAGTGTATCATCATTAGTCATTTCTCAAGATGTTTCTTGACTCTACACATTGAACTCTCTTTCACATCAGCACGCTGATGAGTTACCTCCTAATATATGTTCCCATTAACATGATGTTGACTCGCGGCTCTGCACTGTTTATCTTCTTATATTTGTGCCTGGAAAGTGTAAGGTCTCTCTCCTTCATATTTTGCTGATCCAGGTATATATGTGCGTTTTGATCATAGCATAGGGAGTTCGCTCACCGCCAAAATTCCTCAACGTCAGGAGAAACAGGAAGCCCAAAACAGGAATCCCGCCACATGCCCTGGCGATGCGCGCACGGCACGGCAGGTTAATCCTTTCAAATGTTTGAACAGAAATGGCCACCGGGCATCCCCGACTTCAAGACCCAGTCTGCACGACTCTTCCGCTGCTAAACTCCTGCCGTCCAACTTGCAGTTCTTCCTGTGTGGCTGCCTGTATGTGGGAAGCGGTCCTGACTTTGATTTTAGAACGCCTGAAACCAACCTGGCACTGAATCAGCTCCTACCACTCGCCAGGCTTTTCAGGTTTACACTCGTTAACTTCCTATGCTCCAGCCTTAAAATGCATTAAAGAGAGAAAGAGGAAGGAAGTAAGAGAGAGAGGCCGTGCCTTTGGTATCGTTCTGAAACCGCAACACCTTTCCTCACCCCAGTGTTCATGAAATGACTGTGAAAAGTGACCTCCAAATATGAAGGAGCTGTATGCTCATACAGTAGGAATGATATTACTACTGACATCTCTACAGTGTCTCTATTATTTTGCAGTTTTGTAGGCAGTGAAGAGTCTAACCCACTCTAAAAAATGTTGGGTTAAAAAGCAACCCATTACTGGGTGAAAAAAGAACAAACCCAGTGAGTTGTTTTGACCCAGCGGTTAGGTTAAATGTTTAACCCAACCTTCTTAACTCAATGTTTAACCTTATTAAAATGTGAACATTTATTAATAGGCCATTTAAAAAATAAAAATAAAAAAATAAATGTTTGTTTAATTATTTAGTCAACTTATTGAACATATTAATAATGCTCATTTCCAACTTATTTTGGGTTCATTTTAAGCAAGAAATATAGTGCTTGATAAGCAATAGTTGAGTTGGGAAACTACGCAGAAGGTTGAGTCAAAACAACCCAGTCGCTGAGTTTATCCATATTTCACCCAAGGCTGGGTTGTTTTTAACCCAACATTTTTTTAGAGTGTAGATTGGGAAACAATATTCACTATTAATTACCTTATTAGCATGCATATGACTAGCATATTGGCTGTTTATTAGTAGGGGAGACCGGTGACTGTTGTAACACAGGGTTAGTTGTAACACCGTCAGTTTGACAAGTCATCAATATCATACACTCACATTTGTAATGTTACAGGAGAAGTGACATGTAAGCAACACTGTAGATTTTATGACCAAAAAAAATAAATAAATAAATAAATTGTTGTAGATACAATTATTTGACTTACATAACCTAAAGTAGCTGTTTCTCTGGTTTAATTTGATACTTTGCATTTATGCTAACTTAAAACCCACATGCTAAAACAGTTTGCTATGTTTTATCTGTCTGGGGTGGGGATAGTTGTAACAGTTCATTAAAAATGTTACAACCAACTCCTTATGATGATTCCAATGAGTCCAGTTATCCAATCACATCCTCTATTGAGGTAAAGTCATGTGAGGTTTTTGTTGCACATCAAGGGATTTATGTAAAATATGTTTCCATCATAGTTTATGCACATATCGTCTTATTGGATAAAAACACTATCCGCCTCAAATGAGCACATAAAGTTTTTTTTGTGCACATGTTTAGAATTTATCCACATCTTGACATTTCCATCCAGCATTTTTATGTGATATTCCAAAATTCACATTATATAGGTGGATGGCAACACAGCTAGTGACTGAATACAGTACACACACACACAGCAATTGTTTTTGTGCTAAATTTAAAGTCCTAAAATGAATACAGTATAATGTTTTTGTCACTTTAAATGGTTCACTTTATTAAAAAAAACAAAACAAAAACAAACAAACAAAAAAACTGATTATTCTTTGCACTTCAATCAAGTTTTTCAGTAATTGGAAGTGTGGCTTTTATTGCAGCAATTTACTTCACACTGTTACATCTATTCCCAGCCTGTCTTACAACTCACCCCAGTAGTGGTGTAGGTTGTAACAACAGAACTCGTTGTATTTGACATTAACTCATATAATCTGTGATTATGCAGTACACGTCCAAGTGAGTTTTGTTTGTAGTAGACAAATGTGTCTATCGTATGGCAACATTTGAGAGATCTAGCACAAACAACCACTGAGTTACTGATGCTCAAACAAAAAGTGTTACTTTGGTCTCCCCTACTTATAAAGCACATATTAATCCCTAAACTAAACTACTACAAGTGGCAAATTAGGAATTTATTGAGGGAAAAGTCTTAATAGTAAATATGTGTTCCCTAATACCAGATTTTTATTATTATTCTTATTCTTTCTTTCTTTCTTTCTGATATTTCGCCTTAGAAAAAGACCCACTGATCTCAAGTGCTGCCCCTCTAGAGATTTGTGTTTCATACTAGTCTCAGATTTTATTTATTATTATTATTTTTTTTATATAGGGAATTAAATTCTACTCATTCGGATATTGGTAATTTTTCAGTCACTCAGCGTAGTGTGGAGCCGTGGTCTGGTGGTTAGCACACAATATCTCAAGGACAAGGAGACGAGGGTTTAAATCCAGACCACATAATGTCTCAATCCTGTTTCCATTTTGTGTGTCTCTGTACTGTCACTGAGAAAAAAAGAGAGAGGTTTGTCGTACAGTGTACCAGCAGTCCATGAACAAATTTGATCGAATGAATTCAAAATGTGATCCTCTTTGAATCTGAGAGCCATGGAATTTGGCCTACAGATGATGTATTTGATTATAATTGCAGCCTTCATCTTTTTTTTGCTTCAGCATACTTGTGGCAGTGGTGACTGCAAATGCCATGGTGGTTTATGTGGTAAAGGAGTCTGCGTATGAATGGTTAAGACCATATCAGAGTGAGATGGACAGTAAACATCCTCAATAACCTCAGTGAAGTATTAGGCTCACAACACTGTGGCTCTGGAAACTGTTGTATGGACTGACATTTACTGATGTCACTCCGTCTTCCTCGGTTCATCTTTTCCAGTCTATATTTTACTGTGGTAAAGTCACAAGTGATTCACCAGTGGTGTATTTCAAAAAATGGTCACTTTAATGATCCAGACATTTTTGCAATACATTTTTGAACTGACTGCTGTCATTTTTCCTAAGCGCAGAAACAGACTTTCATTCTTAAAGTGACCTCCAGGAACCTGTCACTTACAGGAAACAGTCATTTATTTGTTTGTTTGTTTGTTTGTTTATGATCATGCTTATTTATTTATTTAGGTCATAGAAAGTATAAGGCTTCTAAAGACATAACTGATGGTCTGAGAGAACACACGTATGCCCTCACATAAGAATTAATCATCCCTTTAACAAAGTAGTATATTTGACATCTCCGAATCATGTAATATATGCTGGATGAGGAATGGAAGATGGAAGAGAAAAAAGGATGGAAGCTAATTTTGTTCACCTCCCTCTTGTAAAATTCGCAAAAAGGGAGTGTATGAAAGTATCTCGGGATGGCGAGGCCCAGGGCTATTATTCCCACATTAATTTTTCTATTTGAATTCAAGCCTCGCTGGGAAAGACTTCGGGAGGGGCTGATGGGACGCAGGGAATTACAAGCTTTCTGTGAAAGGGGGCTGCAGAGGCTTTAATGCCCAACAGGGGAGGCAATTTCACTTCCCAAAACACCATCTAACTATGTCTTTCACATCTGCCTCCTGCTAAAACCTGGTTTAAGGAGAAACTCTCTCCCTCCCTCATCCCCGAGCCAGCCACCTCCTCCAGTCCGCCTCCCAGCCATCTCCAACCTCCGCACCGCCTCTGGACATGTTCCTGTTAATTAGCAACCATCTATGTTTCAGAACATCTCTTTTATAAATATATTTGTGCTTTTCTCTCTTTCATACGCAGCATGCTGCTGTTCTGGTTAGGGATGGGAACCAAAATAAATTTGATTCCAGTTAGCAGGCCCATTCCATAATGATTCTTTTAGTACCTGAAGAATAATTGATCTTAAGTACTGAACAAATATACTAAAAATGTATTTATTTATTATTAAAATTAACATTTATTATGACAGAACAGTTCTTTAACCATATAATGCTGTCATATAAACAATCCAGAGTAAGTCAAGAACCATTCTGAACATTTCAGAGAGTGGATTACACTTTAAAATAAAGGGGCTTTAAAAGGTTCTTCACAGCGATGCCATAGAAGAACTATTTTTGGTTCCACAGAGAACCATTTAGTCAAAGGTTCCTTAAAGGAGAAGTTCACTTCCAGAACAATAATTTACAGATAATGTACTCACCCCCTTGTCATCCAAGATGTTCATGTCTTTCTTCAGTCGTAATGAAATTATGTTTTTTGAGGAAAACATTTCAGCATTTTTCTCCATATAATGGACTGATATGGTGCCCCGAATTTGAACTTCCAAAATGCAGTTTAAATGCAGCTTCAAACTATCCCAAATGCGGTTGTGAACGATCCCAGCCAAAGCAAATGATAGATTATTTTCATTAAAAAAATACAATTGAAATACTTTTTATTGCCAAATGCTTGTTTTGTCTTGCTCTGCCTGAACTCTGTGTATTCTGACTCAAGATAGTTAGGGTATGTCGAAAAACTCCAATTGTATTTTCTCCCTCAACTTCAAAATCATTTCAAAATCATCCTACATCACTGCAGAAGTACCGACACAGTCTTTACAAAGTGAACATGCAAAGAAGATCAAACACCCTTAACAAAAAAGGTAAAACAGTGATATAGGAATATATTTTGAAATTGAGGGAGAAAATACGATTGGAGTTTTTCGACATACCCTAACTGTCTTGAGCCAGAATACACAGAGCTCAGGGAGAGTAAGACAAGATGAGCGTTGGATATTAAAAAGTATATAAATTGTATTATTTTTATGAAAATAACCGATCGTTTCGCTAGATAAGACCCTTCTTTCTCATTTACAACCGCATTTGGGATAGTTTGAAGCTGCATTTAATCTGCATTTTTGAAGTTCAAACCCGCGGCACCATATCAGTCCATTATATGGAGAAAAATGCTGAATTGTTTCCCTCAAAAAACACAATTTCTTTATGACCGAATAAAGAAAGACATGAACATCTTGGATGAAGGGGGTGAGTACATTATCTGTACGTTGTTGTTCTGGAAGTGGACTTCTCTTTTAAAGAACCATCTCTTTCTTACCTTTTTATAATCTGAAGAACCTTCTTTCGCCACAAAGAACCTTTTGTGAAACAGAAAGGTTCTTCAGATGTTAAAGGTTCTTTATGGAACCATTTAGACAAAAAAGAATCTTCTATGGCATCATGAAGCACCTTCATTTTTAAGAGTGTATTAATTCTATTTCAGCTGATAATTCATGACTTTGAGTCTTTTTTTATCCATTTGATTAATTAAAAACAATCAGTTCATGATTGGAATCAGTTTGGAAATCAGACTACTGTATATGCGTTGCTTACTCAGTGGCAATGCAGTAAATATGCCATAAGAATAGAGAAATGTATGATCCTGTGACACTTTTTTCAGGATTGTTTATAGAAAAAAAAAAAAAGTAAAGAAGAGCAGCATTTATTCAAATTCTTCATTTTGAAAGAAATTATTTTATTCAGCAAGGATAAAAAAAAAAAGAAAAGAAAAGAAAAAATCAATAGTATTTATGTATGGAATTTATGTTTCAAATTAGAAGCAGATTTGAATAAGCAGCAGTTACGCTTACTTCTTTGACAGTGATTTGTGACATGTGTGACGTGTGAAAGGACAGTGTGGAAATAGAGAGGGAATCAATCACTAGTGCCATAAAACAGGTTTGTTTAGTGTAATGTTGTTCTGGCTGTCATAAACCAGGTTAGTGTGGACACATCGCAACCGGTGATTGATGACACCCGGCTTCTAAAACTTATGCTGTCTTAGGTACATCATCCTCTTTCTGCATTCAACAGAAGTTATAAACACACACACACACACACATGCATGCATGCATGTCATGGACTAGCACTCATTCAGTTACACTGATCACCAACAAGAACCCAAAAAGGAAGTTGCTTACAATGCCTTAAGAATAAGTAACCCATCTGAACACACACAGATACTCTCTCATCATTTCTATTTAGACCTCCCATTTCTCTTTGATTTCAATCACTGGTGTGTCTCCTGCCTCTGTTTTTATTCTTTAGGGAAAAAAGTCGCAGTTAGCTCATCTGTCAATCAAAGCACATAAGTTGTCTGTTACGCGCCATACACCTCCACAAGCTCGCGGCTCAATTATTAACGGGCAGGTACTAAGGCAAACTGCTGACGGGACGCCCCCTCTTGACAGCTCATTTGAAAGACAATGGCCCCATGCCCCCTCCACCCCCCACTTAACTTGTCAAAGCAGTGAAAGCACCTTGAATCTGCCTGGCGTGACGTCAATTACAGAGCCATTAGAGAGAAGGATATCACCATTTAAGAGAGAGATTTATGAAATCGCCAGCCCAAAGTTTACTTCTTTCTCAGCAAATTTTATAAACACATACAGTATTACTGTTAAAATGGGGGTTTTGATACCCAGGAGGGATTGGGGGACATTACCCCTCTAGCTCTCCAAATTCTTAATATTACAATAAGTATTTAAAAAAAAAAAAAAAAAATGCTGTTTGTTGTCCACTCAAGTTAAATGTTGATCTACATCTGATTTAAAAATACTTAAAAGCCCTTGTCAAAAAATCCTAAAGTATTCCAATAAGAAAACTGTTCTAATTAGAATTTATATCATAATTTGGAACCATTCCAGTGAGATTCAAATAGTACTTGAGATTCCTTTTTTTGTTTTTCTGGGATCCATTGGCGTCCTATTTAAATCATTCTCTTTTATGTACATTGCCTCAGTAAACATGCTTCTGCAAAGGAAATTAACAGGATAAGAACAAAATCTTCTGTACAGAAAGTCCAAGATAGGAATCTCATAGACATGGTTCCAGAATATTCTATTTCTAATTAAGAAATTCTAATTAGAATCATGTACAGTTTTATTATTGGACTTTTTGACAAGAGAATACACACATTTGCCAATATAAATAAATAAATAAATAAATAAATAAATAAGTAAGTAAGTAAATAAATACACGTTTGTCATTTTAACTTGGATGTAAAAACAATTCTATTGTATAAACCTGTTAATTATATTTTTAACTGTCAGTTACTTTACAGTGAAATTAAATTTAAAAACTTTTATCTAAAAAGAATCACTTTATAATGGATGTAAACTAAACAAACAAACAAACAAGCAAACAGTCCAGATTACATACTTCACATCTTGTTTTATTTATTAAAAACATTGTAAAAATGATAAAATTTGTTATAAATTATGTACAGTTGTGTAGGTAACACTGCGTACATTTTGACAGCAGCTCTTGGAAACTTTGGATAGCTAATTCAATTATTTTTCACCTGTTTTGGGTGCTGTTATTATTACCCTTGTCAGAAAAGGACGTGTGCTTTAACTGTATTAAATTTGCATTTGTTAAAGTGTATTTTCAAAACAACTTTACTTGCAGATAAATATTACATATAAATGTAAACCCAAAAAAGTCAAACTAAAGTGGATCAAAAAAGCACTTTAAAGTTCAACTGCATTTAATATAATTTAAACTACAAAACATTTGAATTCAATGGTAATTAAGTATTCTTTAAGTTCATTATTTTCTTAATAAGTACTCATCTTAAAAGTAAGCTAAGCTGAATTCGTTTATTCATACATATGAACTGTAAAATCTACCATCATCCCATGCTGTCTGTAACCCTGTTACTTTATTCTTTACGGTAATATTCTGGCAGCTGCAGCTGCCAATTCTGAGACATAAATTTAACAAAACATTTTTCACAGTGTAGAAGACTAATGCCAGTAAGATCTGAACTGCCAATTTTGTTGTGCAAATCTTTGTTTCTTTTAAATTACATTCGATAGTTGTCATGTAAGACTTCAGGAATCCTGAGTGACAGCTGTGACAATCTGACAGAAGAGTGTGACACTTTTGACTGCTGTGTGATTAAAGTTCACTTACATATGGCTGCAAGTGTCATTTAGGCTTTGTGATACTAAAAAATCATCCAGTTTTATAAATATAAAAGGAAGTAGAATCAAAGAACTAGTGTTAAAAAGTTCTCAGTTACACATCATTTGTCACAGAACAAAAAGAAAACGATGGGCGTTCAACAACTGCAGCAACTTTCTGTGCACCACTTTCCTTCGACGGCATATCTGCTTTACGTTATGATGGAAGATACAAATAACTGGTATGATCAACGTTGTCCCTCGAGGGCATCAATCGTGAAACAAACCGTCACGTCACAGTAACGAACCGCCCCAGAGCTCTTCGACTGAACGTCTCCATTCCGCTCTCTTACAGCACGGCTGTCTACGGTGGAGTTTCTATCCCTTCTTTTGAGAAGAGACGACGCAGGCAGATCTGTCATTCCTCTTTTCTTTACTGCTGCCACACACCTTCCTCCTCTCGGATCTGCTCAATAATTAAGCAGGCAGGTAGGGAGTCGTCGAGATGAAGCGCGGGTGGCCTAGGGTAGACGGCTTTGAAGAAGGGTAGGCATGATTGTTGATTTTTGATTGAGGTGGGTTTGATGGTTTGACAGAGCCGTCATTGGAAAGATCAGCGTGGGCGTTATTACGCCTTATCGACGGCGCCACATTAGCAGATACACTGTAGGCTTTGTTCAGACAGGCAGCACAAAATCCAATTCTTGGCATATCTGAATCCATTTAGTTTTTCAGTGGTCTGGACCATTGTTCCCAATCCTTGTTCTGGAGTACCTCCAAAAGTACACATTTTGGACTTCTCTCTTATCTGAAACACCCATTTCAGGTCTTGGAGTCTTTACTAATGAGCTGAGGAGTAGATTTAAGTGATTTTGATTGTAGAAACATAGGCTGTGTTCAATTCTGAAAGGCTATTCTTAAGCCCTAATTCCTTGAAAAGGTTTACCATCCAGCGTGAGAGTTTGGAAGGGATAAAGGGTGTAAGAGACCAAAAAATGTTTTTTTTAAGCACAATTCTGCATCATCCTACAGAGCCAGTTAAGGTTTAACAAACTAAACCTGCGCAAACAAAAAAGTGGTTTTCACTGCACCCAAAATGTGTGATTGCAGAAAAAAAAATTACTTTGTATTGAACATTTATGGAACAACAGATTTTGAGTGAAAATAAATCTTACAAGTTGTTTATTTATGTATGAGGTGGCAATAATAATAATATTTTTTTTCTAAGTTAATACTTGTTCAAAACAATCTCTTTAGCAAAGTTTGTATTTGTATATGTGTTTGTGTTTTGATAAATAAAAAAAAAATGTTCAATAAATGTACTGTCACTAAAATATGTTAATATAAAAAATATATTTTAAAATACAGAAACAAAATCATTTTAAAAAGTAAAGATCCTGTAAGCATTGAAGGAGATCCTATAATAATTTAATATAGATTTACAGTAGTAACAACAAATGATATTTTATTATATAATATGATTAATATAATGTTTTTAGATATGATGGTTTCATTTTAAACATGGTGATTATGTCTAAGATGGACACCCAACATAATATAGGATATTTACCACCTGAATCTAACAATGTCATGTCAGCAAATGGAAAAGTCAGCCATCTATTAATTATCATGTTAATTATTGTGACTTTAAGCCCCAACAGCAGGGGCGCTTTTTACCTCAAATACCATACTTTTACATATTCTTTCGTTATTTAAAAACTGCTGCTGTAATTATCTTAAACAAAAATGAAAATCATTAAGAAGACATCTGTTTCAAAATATATGCATCCATTTTAGTGATTCTCATTTACTACTTAAATCTACAACATTTAAAAAAACATCAAATATTTGATGAAGTAAGCACAGAATCAACTTTGCGCTGGATCAGACAGATTTGCACGTGGATCTTGAAAAGCAAATGTTTTAGAAAGTGCTACGCCACGTTTTTGTGCCATCTAGTATTAGAGGAAAATAATATCAGAGATGCCTTTTACCCTGAGGAGCCTTTAGCCCCGTTGTACTCTACTTTTGATACTTGTGATTGTCAGTGTGTCACATATCCAACTTCATATGTATGCATTTTATAGCACAGCAGGTTTGCTCAGGAGCTTACGCGATACAGTGTTCCACTTGTGAGGTAAAGTGCTCCAGTACAAATCCCATGAAACTATGGTTTGACAAAACGGCACGAACCCATGTATAAGGAAAGTAAAATAGCATGGTTGCATCAGTAAATGCATTTTTATATCACTTTAGCATTCATTAACACTATCGGGTAGGCATAAGTTTGGGTTTGGTGTAGGGGGTTTGTTATTTTCCAACACAACAGAGCATGAACCTTTTAGCAACACTCCTCAGACATTTGAATTCAGAACCAACCTAATCTGTACCTGAAGCAATGTAATAAAAACATGACTATGGTCACGTATTGAAAGCATTTTTTAGTGCCACTCACATAAGGTATGTAATATCGGTGTTGCAGAAACATTGCCACAAAGCATGTATTTTCAATGAGCCTGGGTTGGGATATCCAGATGGAAAGAGAAAAAAAATAAAGAAAAATAAGTAGTTTGTAATCACTTTATTGCTGATAAAGTGAAAAAAAAAAAAAAAAATCAATTTTCTGTTCTCACTGACAGCTACTCTCTGTTGTTTCTTGACATCTTACTTATCACTACAATAACAACTAGTGTAGATACAACCATACTAACTGCACTGTCTGAACAAACAGATTTCTTTTCTTATTTGCCAAAAGTGGACCATCAGTCCTAAACACTGGATTTGAATTTGTGTAAACAAAGCCTAAAACTGTTGGGGACACAAATCTCGATCTCTCTGCATGGTGCTCTTTGATGAGAGTTCTGTCATGCCGTCAACGAAGACAAGCTCTTTTAGTTTTGCTGGGGTACCCGGCTAAACATTAACACCACTCCTGCCCCTCCAGCCGGAGGACACCCTTACCCAGGTGGAGGGACAATAACGGGGAGCACTCCTCACTGCCCTGCATTTATTTGTACCATCAGCAGATTCTTTCCTTTCTTTGACATCTTTATAGCTGTGTTTTTCAGCCCTCGCTCGTACAATTCTTTCTTTTCTGTCTTTTCTTACCCAAACGTGTCTCTCATGTGCACATTTTTGGCATTCCCTGTCATGAGTTTCTCAGGGAGAGTTCTAGAAGAGGGGAAAACAAGCACGGCTTTAAAGTTTTCCCGTAATGGCCGAGCGGGCCGAGGGGAAGCGTGCTCCCGGAGGGACGGAAAGACAGGAAGGAGCTCTGGCACAGGCTGTGGGTCAGAGGACAGCAGGGAAACGGTCAGAACATCATGTGAGGACACACCATGCAACGGGGCTGATGTTAAACAGCCATTACCCATTACACGCGGCTTGTTTATTCATTCATTAATGTGTGTATTAGTGTCAGAGATTAATGGACTTGTTTACTGCATTTGAGGTTAACGCAAGAACAGAAGACTAACCTTTGAACTGTGGATCTGCATCATTGTAAAAAAAAAAAGAAGAAAAAAAAAAAAACATACTATGCGAAAATATGGTGGTATCATGGTAAAGTAATTGTAGTAGATATTAATGCCATGCTACTATACACTGTAGTACTGAATGATTATATTATATTTATATTAGATGGTACTCCAAGGCAGGGCTGTTGAAAAGGGGGGACAACTGGATCTTTCATCCCAGGCCCGGGCTTGAGGGGTCCCAGACTGGATCCTGGAGGGGAAAATGATTGCAACTTTATCCGAGGGAGACAGTTTTGTCCTGGGTCCAAGCATTGCTTACTATGGCCCTGATCCAGGTACAGTTGAGGTCAAAAGTTTACACCCCCCTTTCAGAATCGTTAAAAATGGTAATTATTTTACTAAAATAAGAGGGATCATACAAAATGCATGTTAATGATTAGTACTGATCTGAATTAGACATTTCACATAAAAGACGTTTACACATAGTCCATAAGAGAAAATAATAGCTGAATTTAAAAAAATGACCCGGTTCAAAAGTTTACATACACTTGATTCTTAATACTGTGTTGTTCCTGAATGATCCACAGCTGTGTTTTTTTGTTTAGTGATAGTTGTTTATGAATCCCTTGTTTGTCCTGAACAGTTAAACTGCTGCTGTTCTTCAGAAAAATCCTTCAGGTCCCACAAAATCTTTGGTTTTTCAGCATTTTTTGTGTATTTGAATCCTTTCCAACAATGACTGTATGATTCTGAGATCCATCTTTAACACTGAGAACAACTGAGGGACTCATGTGCAACTATTACAGAAGTTTCAAACAGTCACTGATGCTCCAGAAGGAAAAACCATGCATTAAGAGCCGGGGTGAAACTTTTGATTTGGAAGATCAGGGTAAATTTAACTTTTTATTGGGAAACATGTAACTATCTTCTGTAGCCTCTGAAAAAAAAAAAAAAAAGATATTTAGGAAAAATAAGAAAAATGAACACATCTCTATTCTGTTCAAATGCATCAAGACAGAAAATTTGTTTTGATTTGTAAAAAAATGTCATTTATAACCCACTAATAAATAATCTTGGTAACACTTTATTTTCAGGACCAATTCTTACTGTTAACTAACATGCATATTACTAGCATATTGGCTGTTCACATATCAGTGTCTTATTCTGCATAATCATATGTTAAATCCCTTAATCCTACCCCATACCTAAACTTAACACCTACTGAGAATTGGAACTTAAAATAAAGTGTGACCATTTTCTCACTGCTTAAATTGTTTTCTCATTTCTTAGTTATTATTATTCTTAAATGTATTTTCTCCACTTTTTCTCACACAAAATCTACTTTGAACATTAACTTTTATTTAGTGTGTTAAACATATTTGTCAGATTTCTGTGCAAACGCTCTCCTCTGCATAGCTTCATGCTGTCAGTCAGACACATCCTCTCTTTCACTTCTCTTCTATTGAATTATTAACTGCAGCTCAGGGGACTGAATGCTTTGTGCTGAGTGGACAGAGAGAAGATCCGGCTCCACATTGCCTCTGTTTTAGGAAGTCCGGCCATTCTAAGAAGGATTATGTGGACCGTCCCCCTGCAATAAACCCCCTCTACCCATTACACCTCTGTCTCTGTCTGTCTGTCTGTCTATCTGTCTGTCTATCTATATCTATCTATCTGAATATTTATCTATCTATCTAGGTCAGGCTGTAAATACAGAACATCTGTCGGGGTTAATAGTAAATACAGTGAGTGCAATCAATCATCGCTCGTTTACTCTAATGTTTCCCATCACGTTTAATGACGCATCTACACTGATATGGGGAGAGCATAACCTTGCACTCATATATCCGGAGGAACATAAATTTCTAGGTAATTTTTGTCTAAACAATTCAGTAAAAGGAAGCATTTCTCATCCACACAAATGGCAGGAAATACTACTCTTTTTTTTTTGTTTATTGTGCATGGCTTTTTGCTCTCGGGGCAGATTTGCACTACACTCTGCAACCTGAAGGGACAGACATGAGGTTTAATGAGGTGTTTGTGCTTGAGGACAAAATATTCTTATTGAATATTCGTATTGTCTTATAACTGCTAATATGCAGAAAAATTCCACCCCACACCATTACAAAGTGTTTTACAAAGATTTTAAATACCACCTCATATCCTGAACGTCCTACAACATGACTCTTATTTCCATTTTTTTTTTTTTTTTTTCAAAATCACATTTAAGTGCAATAATGATTTAAATAGCAATATCACACTTAATGGCAATGCTAAATTAATATTCCCTTTAAATGACTACAAAGCTGATTCAATTTGAATCGATATTTAACATGACACCGATGATATCATTTGGACCATTAAGATTTTTTGCATTGACTTTATTTTTTTTTTTTAAGAAAAAGTCTCATTCTTATGCTTTTCAATCCTTCTTTTGAGTAATGTTCATTGTTCTTGACGATTTTCAAGACGTTTTTGGATAATACTGAAAAAAGAAAGCTTGTTTGTTTGTTCTTGGTCAATTATTATAACATTGTTATAACACAGTAATATAATATTTGTTCCACATTTGACTAATAACGATGACATTTCTTGTTCAATTACAGGTGATTTTGGAGTGTTTTGTGACATACACCCACATGTACTAAGGTGGAGGATCATGTCAATATGTGGGGTGGTCTTTATTTTACATACGGTGTGACAGTCGATGAGGATTGATAGAAAATATACCCACAATTCCACAGTGCACTAATAGAGCTGCCACGGGCCTCTCGCCGGGCTGCCGCCCCCTCACCGGTCTGAGGGTGTCCCCGTGGAGGCTTCCTTAACCCCCCCATTCAATCAATGATTAACCCCAGCAGTAATCAATGATTCTGCTGACCGTGATACATTACTGGAGTCTTGCAGCTGCCATGTATAGGAAGCGTCTACTCTTTGCATCGAGTGACGAAGCACATCCTATTCTGTCACACACACTCACTCCCCCCTCCCACCTCTGTGTACCTGAATGCCAACACACTCACTGACAGGGGGCTTCCCTCCTTTCTGGACCTGCTATGGCTCATGACTGTGTGGGTGTTGGAATGAATCTTGTTTAAAAAGAAACGGCAATACAGAGGCAAAAAAAAACTTAAGGAACCTTAAGGAAAAGATGAGACTGGAACATTCTCACGACCTATTTCTTGAAAATCAACAGAGGAGAGATTTAGGCTTCCCCCACCCCGCTATATTTGTTTTTTTGGAGTGAAATCTATGACATCATCTGCCCATCTCTGTTGTTATAACCAAGATCTTTGAGTTTGTTATTTGTAGTAAATAAATAATGTGTAAAATCATCTGAAAATGAGCAAAAAAAAATATATTGAATGTAAGTTTTTTTTTAATAAGTATTAATGTAATCTTTATTTAACAACATAAAGAACCCTAACCCTAAAATAAAATAAAATAAAATAAAATAAAATAAAATAATGCATTAAAAACATCTGAAAATGAGCAAAAACTTCTATTGAATGTGATGTTTTTATAAGTATTAATGTAATTAATAGTTTTAACAATTTAAAATTAATAAAATATAAAAGAATAAAATAAAATGAATTACAACAAAATAAAAATAAAATAACGAATTAACAACATTTGAAAATTAGCAAACATTAATACTAAATGTAAGGTTTTTTTTTCAGTATAAGTATTAATATAATCTTCATTTAACAAAATAAATTGACAAAAAAAATGAAATTAAATAAAATACAACAAAAAATTAAAATACCGCATTAAAAACAAATCAGCAATAATTTATATTGAATGTGAGTGTTTTTATAAGTATTAATGTAATCTTCATTTAACAAAATGAAATGAATATAAAAAAATAAAATAAAATAAAATGAAATACAACAAAATAATACTAAATAAAAATAAAATAATCAATTAAAAACATTTGAAAATTAACAAAAATAATACAGTTTTTTAAATAAGTATTCATGTAATCTTCATTTAACAAAAAAAGATGAAATTAAATAAAAGACAACAAAATAATATAAAATAAAATAAAACAATGCATTACAGATGTTTGAAAAGTAGCAAAATTAATACTGAATGTACGTTTTTAACTTTTTCTGAAGTATTAATGTAATCTTCATTTAACAAAATAAAATGAATACAAATAAAATGCTAAAATGACCTAACAAATAACTTAAAACACAACAGACTCAAATTGAAAAAATAAAACAGAAATTGTAGAATTGGAAACTAAACTGTAAAAACTAAAATGTGATTTTAGATGTGACTCTATTTATAGAGAGAGAGTATTGCCCAGTGTGTGTTTTTCTTCAATACTTTTGAAAGAATTTAAAGTAGAAATATTTTGTTTTCTTGTCATCAACAATGAAACTGCTCATAGGCCCATTCTGAATTATGGACAGTGCCACAGATAATAGTCATTTTGTTGTGAACAGCTCTGAATATATTCTTCAAATTGTAATTTATCAATTACAGAATGAATTTCAATGAGGTGTAAATGCAGTGTTTTTACCATTCTGCTTGATTATCATATTCATATACCAAGGTACTTCGATTTACATCAAAGCATATCATAATATTTCCTCTGTGTATAAATAAGAGTGTCTCTCATATACAGCACTTATTGTACATTTCTTTCCATCCTTGGCATTTGTTTACCAGTGTAAATGTTTGCTTACCCTCCTGATGGACAGAAATGTGTGCTGGATTTGGTAATGGAGATTGTAGGTTAATATTCAGACTAATTGACTTTGACCTTATCGAATGCTTGATCGTCCAAATTATCCTATAACCCTGCGTCTTGGCTCGCCCGCTCCTGAGGGTGAAGGTCAGTTGGACACCGTCCAGTGATTTGAGAACAGGGATTTCATTTGTCCATGCACGGTTTAAACGAGCAATAAAACATACCATGTTCGCCTCTGTGTGTGTGTGTGTGTGTGTGTGTGTGTGTGTGTGTGTGAGAGAAGAGAACGAGAGACAATATGCTGATGTCAGTAATTTGTCACGGTGGTTAACTTTGTCCCTCTGGTGAAACAAAGGACTGTATTACTCAGTACAAACTACAGCTCTAATGAAATCAGTTAATTATATGATATAATGAGTTAATCATATGATGATGAAGGCTACATCTATGCGAAATGCCTGCTGTAGACCTCGTGTAATTCTACACTGATTCTAAGAAGAGGTCTGCGAATGAAAAAGCTTAACTGGAGCTTATGTAATGATGTTGTAAGTGGAGATAATTGATGTTTTACATGGCTTCCTCTCTCTGTCTTTCTGGCTCAGTTGAGGGGACTGAATCATTAACCTGCCTCGCTCTGTCTTCTGTACTGATGGCCAGTGAAACCATTGTGCGTCCTGTCATCTACAGGAAGTGAGGATTTCCCCCTGCTGTCAGAGAACTGATGTGTCATGCTCTCCCTCTCTGTCGGCTTATCTATACTTTCATTCTTGCCTAATGTGAGGGAATGTTTAAATCATAATACAGCTTAAGACAATGCACACTATATTGCACGGAAATAGGGCGTGGATGAAGAAAACTATTATTACTATGTATTATGTACAGATCAGCGAGCGATTTTACATGCTATCCACAGTTTTCAGGTCTTATAAGGCGGCTTTTCGTGCACCCAAAACGCATTGATTCTCCTAAAGCCCCTTTAAGAGCAGCTGAAGTGGAGTCTGTGTGTACTGTATGCTGGGGAATGCTGCATTGATTGAGATGCAGATCTCTAAGGGCAGTGAGATCCCCAGCTGCCCCATGCTGTGCGTTGGTTAAAGTATTAACCCAGACCCATTAGTCAATATTGCTGACTGCAGTGTAAGGCACAAGGGATCAAAGTTATCATGTTAGGGGGAAGAAGCCCCATTCAGGGTTTCCCATATAACCTGTCCACTCCGTCATGTTCGCTCTATTCAAAAGAGCTGACTAGAGCGGCTCTCGTTCCCACTCACCCACCCACTCCTCTACACCCCTCTCCTCCGCTCGTTTTTCATCTGCCCTCTTCCTCTCGCCTTCCTCTCCTTGGCTGTGTTTTGCCATCTTCACATCTTCACTTAGTTTTAATGATCTCTTGGCAGCATTTCTTCAAGAAAATGTATGTTTTAGACATTTTTGTGCACCAGCATAACCATGGGAAATCTTGTTCCCCAGCATGTGGTCATTTTGGTGACGCTGATTGACCAGCAGGGTCCGAATTAACAAATTTACAATCACCAATGCTAGTGAATGCATAAAACCAAGCACGATTTGATATGTTTATCGGCATTAAGTGCTACTAAGGGACGATGGCAATTTGTTGGTCGATTAGGAAGGCTGAAGATCTTTGGATAACCAGATTTCAAGCATATAAACGCTTCTTGTAGTTGTAATCCTTATTTGCATAGTTACATTTTTACATTGTAACATTTATTTCCAGAGGGAAACCTAAGGCTACAAAACAAAATTCATGTAGAAGGTGTAAGATTATAATCTGAAGATCTTGGAAGGGCTAAATTGTTTCAGTCTTCAAGGGTGTTTTTCCTCTTCAGAACTCCAAAAAGAGTCAAATGAAAAAAAAAAAAAAATAAATAAAAATAAATAAATAAATAATAAATAAATAAAACAATAAAATAAAATAAAATAAAATGATAATAAATGAATGAATAATGAAATAAAACAAAATGTAATTATTGTCCAGGGTTTAGGATTATAATCCGAAGAGCTCTTAGGTTGTTTCTGTCTTTAAGGGTGTCTTTTCTCTCCTGAACTTCAAAAAAGGGTAAAATAAAATAATAAATAAATAAAAAAAAAATAATATTAAAATATAAAATAAAGTAAAATAAAATAAAACAAAATGTTATTATAGTCCAGGGTTTAGGATTATAATATGAAGAGCTCTTAGGTTGTTTCTTTGTTACTATCGTTCTATCTGGACAAAAAAAAAAATAATAAATAAATAAAAAATAAAATAAAATAAAATAAAATAGTTCTATCTTTAAGGGTATTTTTCCTCTCCTGAACTTCCAAAAAGAGAGTCCCAAAATTATATATATAATTAATAAAATAAAATAAAATAAAATGATAATAAATAAATTAATAATGAAATAAAACAAAATGGAATTATTGTCTGGGGTTTAGGATTATAATCTGAAGAGCTCTTAGGTTGTTTCTATCTTTAAGGGTGTCTTTTCTCTCCTAAACTTCAAAAAAGAGTAAAATAAAACAATAAATAAATTTAAAAAATAATATTAAAATATAAAATAAAGTAAAATTAAATAAAACTAAATGTTATTATTGTCCAAGCTCTAATGAAGGGCTATAAAATAAAATAAAATAAATCTACATTTCAAATGTTTAATTCTTTATTTATTTTATTTCATTTTATTAACAACTAAAAAACACCCATTCATCAATTTTTGCTACTTTTTAAATGTTTAATGGTTTATTTTATTTCGTTTTATTTTATTAAAAAAACTAAAAAGCTATAGAATAAAAAAGAAAATAAATATGAAAACAAACAAACAAACAAATAAATAAATAAATAAGAGGAAGAAAATCATAATGTGTCTTCCCCTTTTTGATGACATGATAGATGTGGATTCACCTTCCACGACCCAATGATCTGCACCATTTATTACTAAAACTCAATGGTGAAAAATGCGCAAATAATCCACTGACCGTCAAAAAAATAAATAAATAAATAAATAAAGAAAGAAAGAAAGAAAGAAAAAATAAAGAAAAAGTAAGTAAGTAAAGTAAAAAAAGTAAGCACATACTAATAATAATAAAAAAAATAAAAATACCTTAAAATGGCTGGTAAGTAATACTTTTAGCTGAAATTCTTTTAATTCACCCATACAAAGTGTGGCCAAAAAGTTACTTTTGGGTTCAGTAAAGAAGCCACTAAAAGAAACCTGAATGAGGCACCAGCTTTCAAAACACAACGCATGCTCCAGAAGGTTTCTCAGTCTGCTTCCACATTCACAAACGCTTGATCTTCCAGCAGAAAGACTCCTTGCGGTGTCCACATTCACCCTGAAAGTCCTGCGGACGCAGTTGCAGCACCAGAGTGAAATACCTGAACAGATCCTCACACCTGGCTGTGGAACGGCACAGCAACATGTGAAATCTCCATCCTGCAACACAGTACTGTATGTCGTGTTACAACCAGACTTCTTAACTACCTTAATCAGCAAACTTCACCAAATGAATTGTTTTCTGATTAACAACGTGGTGTTGAGGGTCTACCAGCCAAAGCTAACCAGCATAAACCGATCTAGCAAGGAAATCATTTCTGCTGAAGCTTTATCTTAAAGGTCTTTGAACGCGACTGGATATTTCGGTGGTTGACTGAGGATTGCAGTACGCTGGTGGTGATGGAGACTCGGGGGCCGAAGAGGGGGGAAGTTCATGGGAAATCCGCAGATGGGATGGTGTAATGGATGTGTGTGTGTGTGTGTAGGCGTGAATGGTGATAAATTGGCCGGGGAGAGTGGGGATGCAGATCTACTCATCAAGATTGATGTTCTGCCATTCTGCTTTAAGTGCAATTAAAAACTGGGCCTGCGTTTGAAACCACATCTCATTTTATAGAAGCAGCGGGGGGGTCGGATTAAACACAATTTACCTCTGTGTTTTGGGCCTCTATGCGTTAGAGACCTCATCAGCACCCATGTCCAACTCCTGCTTTCACCTCCTCATCTGAGCCCGTTCTCAGCGGCACATATCACGCAGCACATTTTCAAAGGAAAGGAAATCGAGATTGGAAAGTAAGGAAGTAAGACTTGATCGGTTGCTCAGTGTTTGTGGGCAGATTTCTACCTGTTTATTTTTAGATAGATCACCGCTTCCAGCTCGACCTTTCCTCGCTCTGCAGCCATGCCTGACTAGCTGTCAGTGTCAAGTTGTTAACCTCACGTCAACAGCGGTGCGGGCTGTATTTGGGCCCGCTTGATGGATGAGTCTACATGGACTTGTCCCACGCAGGGCACATTTTTCATAGAAAAGCAAAAGGGGTTTGTGGATATTTCTTTTTACCTCTCTCTCACTCTCTCCTGCTCCCCACGAGCCCTCTGGGCACAAACACAACCTCTGAGCAACACTTTCCAGCTGACCTATGCTCAAAAGGTTGGATGTAACTACGGCTTTTAGGGACAGAGACAGAAATTTGTTTGTGTTTCAAATGAACAAATATATGTGTTTATATATTGAAGGATGTTTCTTCAAATATGAGCACTTTGTCCCAGGGTTTGACGGTTAATAAATAAATAAAATAAAATATTTATTTATTTATTTTATTGTTACATTAAGATTACATTAAAACTTGCATTCAATATTATTTTTTTATGCATTCAATATTATTTTTTTCTACTTTTCAAAAGGTTTAATATTCTTTTTATTTTTTTTATTTTATTTTATTATATTTTTATTATATCTTGAATTGAATTAAAACCTAAAACCTTGCTACTTTTAAAAGTTTTATTTTATTTTATTTTATTTTATTTTATTTTATTTTATTTTATTATTTGTCTTGTTGAATGAAGATTGCATTGGAACCTAAAGAATACATTCAGTATTATTTTTTGCTACCTTTAAAAGTTTTATTTTATTTTATTTTATTTTATTAGTTGTCTTGTTGAATGAAGATTGCATTAAAACCTAAAAAAAAATCAATATAATTTTTTGCTACTTTTACTTTTACTTTACTATTTTATTTTATTTATTCTATTAATTATCTTGTTGAAGATTACATTGAAACCTAAAAAAAAACATGTTAATTTTTGCTATATTTCAAAAGTTTTATTTTATTTTATTTTATTATTTATCTTGTTAAATGAAGTTTACATTAAAATTTAATTTTTGTACTTCGTAATTTTACTTTCATTTGGCTTTATGTTATGTTATTTTATTTTATTTTAAAAACACATTCAGCATTATTGTTTTGCTACTTTTAAAAAGTTTTATTATTTTATTTTATTTTATTTTATAACTACATTATTAAAATACATTCAATATTAAGTTTTGCTTATTTTCAAGTGTTTTTAATGCATTGTTATTATTATTTTTAAATATTTTTGCATTTTTTTTTACATTTTTCATTAAACTATAATAAACTATAATCATTCACATACATAGCATTACACCATAAAACATTCTGTGAAAACAATTGATATAAATTTTAATCATAAATGTAGGATTCCACCACAACCAACAGTTTTGCTTCTTATAAAGATTTTATTTATTTATTATAATTTTTTTTAAACATCTACAGTATGCTTTTTTTTTCTAACTAAGACAACAGTGTTAGAACAACAACAGTGAAAAGCAAAGAAATATTAAGGTAAATATCAACTGTAAACAGAATAATTTTTTGTAGTAAGTAAAAATAAATAAATAAATAAATAGTGTGTATTTAAGAAAACATAAAAGACAAAGGAGTCAGTCAATTTATTCCAGTACTGTTTGGAATTCCATGTCTGGAATTCGGGGAGTTCAGATTCCGCACAGTCCTGTGCATTCCATTTTTTGTCCTTCAATCTTGTATCGCATTTTTGGAGGTCGTCACAGCATTACTCTCACTTGTCCAGATAGGAATAGGGACGTCAGATTAAGGCCCTGTCCCCACTGAGCCTCAGACCCTCTACTGAACACTGTGACAGAGGCTATCCATCATGGCCGTCTTTAACATAGGGTTGGGGGATCGCGGCTGGAAAGGGCCTGGTTAAATTTTAACCCGCTGGCTTCCTACTCGCTGGCAGAGAGTTAGTGAGCCCTGCTTCCCAGCCGTTCCCACCTTCGCCCACTCACCTGTCAATGCTTTGACTGCACCCATCTGCTGGTGAACCGTGGCACGCCCCGCATATCTGTTCACGGGCCAGCGTGGGTGGAGGTCAGGGCTCTGTTAGCGTGTCACAAGCGAACAGCGGCGTGTTAATAGCGGATAGAAGGAGGATAGAGTCAGGCACGTGCCATTCTTAGATTTGAGTAGACATGATGGTTTAAGTTGAAATTAAACAACATCATGACACGGCTCACATCACAAACCCCTCTTAGCTATGAAACGAGCACTTTTCACCATCCAGTTAATTCTGGATGGATAAACCCATGCACTGCCCTACATTTTTTTCTTGGCTCCACTCAAAAGTATGTTAGATTACAGAAGAAAATAACACTGTTTTACGTTCATATCAAAATTAAGTTTATGTGACATATTTGTGTAGGATAGACTGCTGTTATCTGTCAACAAAATAACAACAACAAAAAAATAGATTTTTAACTTGCTCAGACTTTGTTTTAAGGTCCAGTTCTTGCTATTAACAAATCATTAACTATAGTAGTTAAATGTAGTTGTTAAGTTTAGGTATTGGGTAGCGATGTAGAATAGGTTCATGCAGAATAGGTGCTTTATTAGTACTAATAAACAGCAAATATGTTAAAAATTAAGCATGCTAATATACAATTGAGAATTGGTCGCTAAACTAAAGAGTTACCAAAAACTTTTATACTCATTTATAACACATTTGTAACACATTCTATACTCTGACAGTTAACCAAGTTATCAATTGTTTATATGTATCAATATGTATTTATCAATATTTATTTGTGATTTTATGCTATTAATAATTGTCCCACCATCAGTGTAGTCAACATATCATACAACAGTGTTACAACTTAAAATGCTAGCATGTCTCAAAAATACTAATTTGAAGAATATAAATCAATAACAATAACAGACATGATCTGTGTTCCAGCTCAGACTACAGTTATAATCTATTCACAATTAAAGAAGACAAGGAAAATGAAAAAAAAAACAAAAAAAAAAACTTACCATGTGCTTCAAATTTTCGGTGCAGCAAAAGGACGCTAATGTGAATGTGTGCACTGATGATGACAGCTGAACTTGGATGATAAAGGAAATATTCATAGTGTTAGAACTTGATCCAACGCTAAATGCTACATGTGCCACTATGCTGTTTGATAAACAGAAGGAAATTCAACTGTGAAGGAAGTTTATGTTTTATCTTTTGGTGTAAAATATAAGCAGCATTGCCTTTGCCCTATATTAAATAAGTAGATCATATGTGTTTTTGAAAAAAAATAAATATATATATATATATACCTTCAATGTAAGCAGTCTGCAAAGTTGTTAAAAAGTGCATGATAAATAAAGATATTGTTTCTCAAAAGAAAGAGTCGACTCAGAGCCGCTTAACGAGTCGTCATATTTTCAAATCTTCTGCCTGTTACTGATACACGTCACTCTGTAACACATTTGCATAATCCCCACCTGCACTTTACATACAAACGTCTGACTTGCCCACAAACACTTCCGCTAGTTAGTGTCTTTACATCATGTCAAGAAGTTTGTTTTGTTTTCATTGTCGAAAGATGTGAAGAAAGAATGTGAAGAATCAGTGGTTAAAATATGTATTTTTTTTTCCCAAGATACCACAGCAATAGAATTCGTACCACTTACAAAGTTTAACCTTGCCACTGAGAAACATCCTGGGGTGCGTTTCCCGTACAACGATGTAACTTGCTGATTAACCTCCATTGTACGATGCATTGTTGTTGATGCAACAAACTAGCTAGTCACAACTGTTTCCCCAACACGATTGCATCTCTGTCTTTTGAACCACATTAGTTCAACAATGTAGGGCTGTTGTTAATGACGTCAAACTTAACTTCTGCTATTTAACTGATCAGAGATATCCACAATGCAGCTATATTAAACATGGCACCTGATGACTAATTTACTATTGTTTGTTCCCTGTCATTTCACTTTATTTGATGTTTGATTCATCGTGGGTTTCCTCTTACATCATACTCCGGGCATCTCTTAAGCCCCATTCGGACGGGACTAGTTTTACAGGGGGTTGTTAGAGAAATTGCTGTTTTACAGACGGACTTTACAATTTTAATCCCGTCTGAATCTGCTACCTCTGAGTTTTTTCTCACACAATCTCTGTAACAATTCCAGAGCAAATTACCTACTGTTTTTCGGCAAACTCAGTGATCCTCTGAGAAAACTAATCCCGTCCAAATGCGAATGACTGTGACTGTTGACATTATTTTTTCCACAACACATTTTCTTGTGTGTTTTGGCCAATGTGAACTGAACTACCGTAGATGCTCTTACCGCACGCATTTTTTATATGTTTCCCTACAGGCCAAAAAATAAAAAATAACAATCAAGAGTCAGATCACGTAAACTGTTTGGACTGACTACTGTAATATCAGCATCAGATAATATTACTCACGTTCATGTCTGCACTCAATTACATAATGTTTTAGTAGCCGTATTGATTCAACATGGTATTTGTAGTAAAAGTTTTGTTTTACTATGGTAATCAATCCGAATGACTATATGCAATGCACGCATACAGAGCGTGTGATCTCTGCAACACCCAGATGTACAAAATAGACCCTCCCACCTCTGTAATAAACACAAAGGTGTTAGTCCCATCCAAACTGGGACATGAAAATCACAGACATCAAGTGATAAGAATCGAAACTCAAAGGTAGTTTAGAAAAGTAATCCCGTCCGAACAGGGCTTTAGGCATTTATGCACATGCACACTCTTCAAAAATGGCGCTTACAGAGGAAGCGCAAAAATACATAGATTAAAATGCACTTATATTTAGATAGTTTGAAATATATGGATTGTGCTGCATGTTAGCTTGCTTACTGTGCCCAAGAGCATAATTTATTGAGCCCATATGTCTTACTAACAAGGAACTATGCTTCTAACCACAGGTCGAGAGCTGTAGGTCCAACCACGTAAGTTTGTGACGCTGTTTGTGCATGTTCATTTGAACTGTGGTTCTGGGAAACACCAAATGGTTGAATTATGTTGGTAATGACGGAACTTGCGGCCATAGTTGACTAACGATGCTTTTGGGAAAAGCACCCCTGATCAAGTTGTGCTTGCCATGGAGTTTCCGGTTGAGCGCCTGCATCGGTATCATCCTCGGACTCAGTCAAGGTAGGGTAATATCGGTCAAGGTAATATCAATGCCATTTTTTAATAGCATCTTGTTTACAAGTAACCCTCCAGAGCAAATAAATAATTTTGGTAATGGGTGTTTCGTTTCCAACAAGCATTGTATACGGAATGACCAATCACAACAGACATGGCCAGCTGACCAATCAGAGCAGAGTAGGCTTATGGAAGGGAGGGGTTTACAGACCTTGAGCTCAGAACTGCTTTGAATGAATCGTTTCAATATTAAATGTATATTCTAAGAAAATCACAATGTTTTCTGACCTTAGATGCATTTAAACCTGTTGTAGGGGACTCCAACACTATAGGACACTTTAAAATACCATATAAACTGTTCTTTAATATTTCTCTTCAAAACTCCCTCACCCTAAAACGTTGAATATCAGAAGGGGAAAATACAATTACAGAGGTTACACAGGTAGACAAATTCTTGTACACTTCCAATCTGAGTTATTATTGAGGTCATCACCTTCAGCACGTGCGTTTGAGTTTAAACTCTTCAAGTTCACTGATTCAATCGATGGAGTGATCAATCAAGTGTGGAAGTTTAAAAATTGAGGGTTCAGGCCCTTAATTGGGGCAAATTCCTCAAGGAAGGGTGTTGGTTCTGTGGACGGACGAGTCCTTTCTCCGAACTGCTGAAATCATGCATGCCTCGCCTGACTTGATTAACCATGATGAGATGACCTGACCTCTTCTGGTGAGTTAATAATGTATTAATTTTTGCCCATTTGACATAAGAGGCGGTGGGGGCGAGGGCTGGTGTTGGGAAGGCGTGAGTTTGTGGGGGTGTGGGAGCTGTCTGATTGCACAAACCCAAGAATCTATCATCTGTCAGTCTGCATTTTCTGCCTCTGAGCTGAGTCTCGATGACAGGCCTGGGGTTTTGCTTCACTTCCGCAAATGACATTAGAGAAATTGTGTTTGCACTGTCTCTGTGGTAAACTCCCAGGAGCACCGCGGGTAGGATGGGTCAGCTGTAGCCAGGAACGAGGGTTTGCATGCTGCATTTTTATGATTCCACAGAGTCTGTGGTGTAGAGGCAACAAGAGCCAGAACTTGTTGGTTGTTGTGCAATAAACCTGGTCAACCCTGGAACTTTCTCCGGCGTCTTTGGGTGCACTAAGAAGCTCTTCAATATTTCAGTGGAAATGAGCTACGGTCCCCCTGGACCAATCCAGCGTACAATTGTTACGATTCACTCTTTATGACCCTTTTGTCCTAATGTTTAAGCAGTCTATATCCTGGAGGATGAGAACGAGGACCAGGGGAGTCCTCCGGCCGAATTTGAGACATAAAGAATAATTAAAAATAAATGCGGGGATTTCGTGTTCTCATATGTGCCTGATTTTCTCTCATTCTTTCCAGTTTTATAGCCACTCAATCTATTTTTAATGAGCCATTGAATATTAACTGGATTTCGGGCAAAGTGCCATCTCCCATGAAAGAGATGGATCGCAAGGCTTGGCCCAAACAGGGGTGGGGCTGGTCTACAGAAGCTTCATATGTAAAGAATTGTTCTAGTCAATTACAATTACAATCAGCCACAGTAGGGGATGTATCAACTTCAATTGGTGTCCCTGCACCTCCCCTTAAAAACTCAAGCTACTGCATGATAATGAGGAACAGGGGTACGGACAATTCAGAAAGACGGTGAAAGCAAGACACTAAGATGATGAATTTTATCATTTCACAAGAGCAACCATAAAGAATTCAACCTCAATTGTAGCTACAAGCACGTTCTTGTGTGTCGTAGCCCCGCAGGCCCAAAGGGCAGCCCCGGGCCTGGGGTAGAACAGAGGCAGGTTTCTGGAGCTCACCCCCCTGCCGGGCTACTGATCTACTCCCCCCCTCGCTCTCTTTGTCGAGGGGCTTCTTGGGAAGCCGTGATTAATGAGACGTTGTCCTGCGGTCCCCGAAAAGCTCGTCCCACCAAAATTTCAATTCGCCATCCCTTGTTTTCGTCAGCAGTGGTCAAGATGAATTGGAAAGGGGTGATGAGAGATATCAGAAAAGAGTTGTGACCCTTGTTTCCGGGCTAGAGGAGGAGGCCAGGGAGGGCAACGTGGGCCTTTTAAAAGCAAACACATTTATGGCTACTTAGAGAAAATTGATTTGATTGTGCTGGAAACATATATGTTAACACGTCTGGCATTTTTATGGGCTATTTGTCTTTGGAGTCACAGCGGGGGAAACGTGTGCTTACACCGGCCTTTGTGCTTAAAGACGTGTGCGGTGCTGTTAGTGTCTATTTGCATACAGGCAGGCGTGTGTCGTTCTGTTTGGATTTATTTATTCCTGGATGGGTCGTCGGGAGCAGCGCTCTGGCTGTGCACTTTAACTCCGTGCCAATAACAGTCACGCGATGATTAACAGCATATTACCGCAGATGGACCAGTGACTGGGTGAAATACATTGCACTGGAAATATTACAACCTAGAATTGATGCTGGCACCCTCTCAGAGTTTTCCCAGCTGAACCCTTGTCGTTTATGAACTTCAAATTTTCATATTCATTTCAGAAATGTATTTCATACGTGCATGTTGCCCATGACAAAATCCCTGATTCAGACATGTTTACATATATGTTCATGTGTTCATAAGCACAAGCAGTGAAACGATACTCGTTTTGTGGCTGTATAAATCCACAGCAACAAAACAGAGCCAAGACTGTAGTTTGTCTATTCTTCAGACTGGTTTTGTGAATACAGTCCTGCATACTATATATCAAATACTATATTAAAAATTAAAAGAAGAATATAGAATGTTTTAACTGAATTTAATGAAAAAGTATGTAATCGTTTGTTAGTTTGGTTGCTATGTGGCAATCAAACTAACCATTTGGCACACTGGAAATGAAAGGTCATGTCAAGTGAATTGCATTGTGTGATTCAATATTCTACTATTATAGTGTAAGAGCTGAAACTACCTAAACCATTCGGTAGAACATGTTCCCCTTACATCAGTCTCACTTGTTCATGCAGTTAAATAAATGGTCACTTAGGCTTTCAAGAAGTAAAACAAATGTTCGTATGACTTGTGATCTATATTTTCTACATAAGCATTTGTTAAATCATATGATTTGCCTACAAGTTTTCCCTGCTGTGACTGGATCAATAAATTGAACTCAAGGACCAGAGGTGCGTTTACCAAAAGCGTTGCAAGCTTAAGTAGGCTGTAGAGACCACTGGTAGGAGTTGTTTATATGACCTACTTAGTCTTATGGTGACTTTTCGAAATGCCACCCAGACCAGTCTGATTCATGGACGAATTATTCAGACCAGTTTTAAGAACTGGAGCAACTGATTCATTAAAACGTTCTAATTTAAAAGAATGATCTGTTTGTGAATCAGACATTTGCTACTACATTGCTACTATTTCAGGCTCTTGCTAAAACACAACATTATAATACTCTAACTATTCATAGTTCAAACTGATCACTTTTGCTACTTTTATTGCGTGTTTTTTTTTTATTGCCACTTCATAGTAAAGAGTCAAAGATGTATTCTGATGTATTCTGTGCATTTTTCTTCTTTTTATTCTTTTAGAATACAGAAAACATTCAATTATGAGAAAATGGGGGACAATGGGAAGGTTTAATCTGTCTTTTTGGGACAGAGAAGGACAAGGAATGGAAAAGAAGGCACCTCACTGTGCTTTTTGATTCCTACAAATTGAAAAGCACTATCAACTGGTAATTGTTTTACTTTGATAAATGAATGACTCTCTCTAACCCCCACCACCACCCCAGTCCGATCAACCAGACCCCTCGTTTGACTAAATCAAATTTGATCTTTTTCCTCCCATCCATCAGTCCTATCATATCACACCTGCAACATGTCATGGAGAAGGTCTGTGTGCATGTTGAGTATGACGTTTCCAGATCCAAAGAGGCATGCCAAGGACATATTTGTGAGTGCTTGCTTCTGTATGCCTCTTAATAAAATGTTCTCCATCATATGCCCCACAACCAAACTGCAGATATCATACCTGTGGTGAGTGGAAAAACAGATTTTGGACAAAGAACAAGTTGACTAGTGACCAGAATCTAAACAAAAAATCCTAATTTTGTCATGACGTCTCTTTGTTTTAAATAACCCAAACTTTGTTTTCATTTTAAGCTTTAAAGAAAAACATCCCAGATGATCAACATGGTGAATGGGTGTATCCCACTGTATTTATATAGCCTATACATTAGCAAATGCAACATTGTATTTATGTGCATTAAGTGTTGTTGTCTACTGTGATTTGAAAGCTCCTCACTGTGTTATCATACAAATCAATGGAGATGCATATTATCAGGACCTGACTGCTCGTGAATATTACATTAATGGAAACCAAGCACGCTTTTTGAATATTGAATACTGAATAGGTCATGACATAACTCAATAAGCTCAACCTGATACCCTGCTGCTTCTTCAAACAGTCTTTGACAAGAGCTCCAACAGTGATCATATGGTTAGTTATCAGTTGACGTTATCGCCACAAGCGCCGCTTGGGATAGAAGGATTGCTGGATGATTATGATGTCATGGCAGATCTGAGGTTGAATACGACTCAGGGCTTGTGCAAGTGCATGTAAAACAAGCCAGAATAATTGGAGAGGTGATTAACTGTCCTGATTTAGTTATTGGAAATTAGAGAGGTGGCGCAATGATGTCACTATCACAGTATCGGTTGCTGTAGGAACCATAGACATGCGGCTAGATGGTTAGCAATCCATCTAGCAATACAAAAGTGTAGTGGACCTATAGGTCTAAAAGTTCTCAACCTATTATATTTATTTTTTTTTTTAAGAGCATATATTCAGTGCATGCTGTTAAAATAATGGGAGCTGAGGTTTCAAAAATGATGCAAAAGCATCATAACACAACCACGAAAACAAAAACAGTGAACTGAATCAGAACTCAAGAACTCAAGAACATTCATATCAGTTTTGTGTACCAGATCAACTGATTCACTAATAATTTTGACATGAGTTAGACGTTGGTATTGCGGCTTTGGTAGACTTACAGTGGAGATCAAAATAAAAAAACCTGAATTTCCTAAATTTCAAAATCACTGCTTAGTCCTATTTTAATTTATCCTAGCAGGAGTAGAAGGGCAGATTTTTAAGTGTATTTCATAAATACCTCTGTTAATCTGACACCTGGTGCTAATTTCCTTAATTATAAGACAAACCCTATTTAACTGGCAGCATTCTTCCAGTTTTCACTGAGATTGCAAGATGGCGGGCCACTCTAAGGTGAATAAAACCCTGCAAGAGGAGGTTGTCCAGATAAAGGCCAAAGGGATAACCCTTTCATCCATTGCAAGAGAAGGTGGTCATTCCAAATCTGTGATTACTTGAATATTGCAAGTTTGCAATGGTACAAATTCATTTAAGTCCAAAAGGCTGGCTGTACACGTGAGACAAATACACAAGAAGACAGGTTAATGCAGAGACTCTTAATGGGAAATGGGTTCAGCACTGCAGCTGGAATTGCTTGCCAGTTCAGTGTTGAATCGGATAAGAATCTGTCTCTGCGTGTTGGAGTAGTTGGACTGAATGAATGCACATTCTGCAGTGACCAAATCTCTCATCAGCAGAAATAATCAAAAGGCTAAGGTCACCTTTGCCTGAGGAGCATGTTGTGTGGAGAGAGGAGAACTGGTCCAGTTCAGTTTACTGATGAGAGCAAGTTTAATTTATTTGGGTCTGATGGGAAACCTTTTGTTCAGCATCAAACTGAGGAAAGACTATACCCCAAGTGTGTAAATAAGTCAGTGAAAGGTGGAAGAGAAAGTATCATGGTTTGGGGGAAGTTTTCTGCAGCAGGAGTTGGGACTCTTATATAGATACATGGCAGGGTGAATGCAAATCCTTCCCTGCAAGCATCTCCCAATTAGCCTGCAACGTTCATATAAGACAATGCCCCAGTCACACTGCAAAACAGATAAAGTAGTTCCTTGAAGCTAAGACCACCGAAATAATGAAATGGCCAGGCCAGAGTCCTGATCTAAACACAACTGAAAATGTCTGGAAAATCCTTGGCAACACAGTTATGGCTGAGAAGCCCACTACAGTTACCAAACTATGGAAGAGACTGGAACAAGAGTGGACCAAGATCACACCACCACATTACTAGTGATGTCCTGTGGCCGCAGATGTGCTGAAGTCATTCAAAACAAGGGCCTCTACACTTCCTACTAATTTCTGACATCTGTAACCCTCCAAGATTTTAGTTGTAATCTTCTTTTGTGCTACAGTCATTACTGTTCTCTAATTTTGATGACTGCGTTTTCCACAAAATAATGTTTTTCGTTGAAATATCTTCGATATTTTGTCAAACATGTTAGTATACCTACAACAGTGGTATACCTATAGCTGATATTCCTTCCAATTTTGCGCAATGAAAATTAACAATATTTCAGAAACAAGATTATTCTTTAATTGTCATCTCTGCTGTAGAACATACCACACAAGTTTTATGGACCATATACTATTTTACTTATTTTACTAAATAAGATGTGGTAAATTTGTATTGTATAATCTTGCTCCATTGAGTGTTAGGTTTAGAGGTGGAGCTTCATGCTTTTTTCGAATACAAATTTGTTTTTGTACAAATCAAATTTTCTGAATTATGCAAAATCACTGTTTTCACACGAGAACGCCTGTATGGATCACTTCTACGATTATTTTATGGTGCTTCTGGAATATCTCTAATAATTTATGAGAAAAACAATTGATAACACTTTAGTATAGGGACCAGTTCTCACTATTAACTAGTTGCTTATTAGCGTGCCTATTATTAACATATTGGCTGTTTATTAGTACTTATAAAGCACATATTCTGCATGACCATATTCTACATCCATAATCTTACCCAATACCTAAACTTAACAACTACCTTACTAACTATTAATAAGCAGCAAATTAGCAGTTTATTGAGGCAAAAGTCATAGTTAATGATTTGTCAGTCTGTTTATTAATTTATAATGTAGTTGTTATCATCTTATATAGATTCATAAGGCACTATCTTCTGTTGTCAAATCTAAATTTTATGATTTTTAATTTATAGACCATTGAAGCAACTACATAAGAAGTAAATTGGTTGTCATCCCATACACCATTCATCTCTTGTAAAACTAGAACATATGAAAAATGGTAATGTGAACTTACCTTTGCTGGCTATCCCAGACTACTCCATCTAATTATGATTGATATGGGACACGTCCATAAAGCGCTTTTGTAGACCTACTTTTGACAGTAGTTCATTACTGGGGATGACTAAAATCTTTAAAAGCATTGTATTTGTATTAATTAAAAGATTATGTCAAATTGTGTTGGGCAATTATAATATTCATCCAATCATTTCCCCTTATTTCATGAACATTCCTACATCTGTGGACTGTTGATTCTTCCCATATATAGCATGGCTAATTTAATCAAAGGAACAGAGATGTGTTCCTCTGTATATCTTTGTAACTGCACACAGAGAACATGTAAACTTAAGCTTGAGCACAGTTCTTTCTAAATCCATGTCAAATAAAGTACTGTTTTATTAAGCCATTCATCCATCTACACAAGCTTTTCTGCCACCATTGTTCATTCATTTTCAGTTCTCTGCAGAAGACTTTGTAAGTGAGGAGCTCTGAAATAAAGGCGTCCTATTAAGATGACTATTAGGATGAGCCATCGTTGAGTTATTTGAACAAACGCGTACCCATCTCAATCTTCCCACTCTGTTTTCCTAAGCACCACAAAGCACAAGTCTAACCCCCTGGTGCTGGGTCTCTTACCACAAGACAATAAACGTATGATGAAATAAAAACGTGTGATTCATCAAAATCAACTCCAGACTCTGCTGCCCAACAAATTAAACAATATTTCATAATCACTCTACGAGGCTGACAATGGACGCCAATTTGTAAGTAAGGGCATCTCCGTACCGGGAGTGTTGTCTTAAACGCACGGCTGGGCGGTGTGTAGTTAATTACCAAGGCTGGACATGCTCTAGTGGCCACAGACACTCCCGTCGTACCTGTCCAATCAACCGCTTTGCAGCCAGGCTCCTACCAGCAATTCATTTATCTTGTCTCAGTGTAGGGGGGCTAATTACTGCACTGCTAACACCCCTCCACATGCGTACACACACACACTGCACACCCAGTGTCCCATTGCTTGTCTTTTTTCTGAGACGCCATGGAACTGGTCTGGGACAGAGGAGTTGGCCAATTAGTCTTCCATTAAGGCTATCACAGCTCTCTGGGAAGCCTCCCATCAGCTCAGGGCATGGGCGCACTGAAGGGCCTAATAATCTGCTATATGGGTCTGCGGCTTCGGTTAATCTGCTGGGAGGGGTGAAAGAGGAGGAGAGGTCAAAAAATATATTTTCACTGGAAGAGTGTCAAGAACTGCAATGCTAAGGGTCAGTTAAAAACCCCTCCCACCTCCACCGAAGACCCAACGTGAACCTGAAGTGATTAGCTATTCTCTTCATCACTACAACTGTGCTTTTTTTGCGTATGGTAAGTAATGAAACTAGTTGGAAATACTGGTTTAGGTGTAACAGATCTGTGAAAAACCTTTTCAAATGGTCTGAGGTGAAATTTGTCTAAATGTAGTCCGTGATTAGTTCAGTCATTAAGCTGATTTACTTGAAACATATTCTGTGTAGTTTGCACATTCGTCTTCAGAAACTAATTACAATGGGATGTAGAGCATTGTAATCTGTGATTAAAAAGAGTGTACAGCGGAAAAATAAATGGATTAAAAGAAATCATGGCAACTAGTGTAATAAAAACATAAATAATCATACGTTGTGGTACATCAGAGACATGCAAGAGTAATTGTCTAGTTGGAGTTATTTCGAGTGGAAGGGGTGTGGAATGGTGGGTTTTGATGGTTGGATTAATAAAGAAGAGCCACCGCCAAAAAAATTACCCAATTCCGGGCCTGGTGCAGCTGTTGGTGAGAGGAGTGTAATTGCGTCAGTGGCGTCTTGGCCATCCCCTGAAGCTCGCCCCTAAAGCAGTTAGCTCTTAGCCTGCGCTTGGGCGTCATCATTTTCTAGTACCCATCCATCTTCCAACTCCGATTAATTCTTTTCATTCTGGCACCTCTCTCATAAATCCTGGCACACTTAATTAATTTCACTGGCAACGCAGGGACCGCCATAAAGTGGAATTGTTCACACAAAACCCCATATTAATTATGCTATTTTACAGCAATCTCATTGAAAGCTGTGTTTCATCTTTCATAATTACATTTCCAACAACAATGGGGGCAACAAAAGACTCTAATTATGGATTTGGCACGCTGCTACTTCACAATAAGTCAACAGCGAGCAGCGCTAGAAAACGACTCGGGAGGTTACGGCGGAGGATCAATGACTAGCTTTTATTATTGCTATTATTGTTTTTATTATTATTTAGCAGCGGGAAGAGACATTGTGATACAGCGTGTGCTTAGGCATTTTGGCTCACCCGTGCTATAAATCTCGTTAACAAAACAGCAAGCATTGTCGGCCAACTCCTCGTTTTAGTGGCTAGTTTGATCATGGTTAAGGAGCTACTTATGAATGGATCAGTGCCTGTTGGTTAGGCTACTGGGTTGGGTTTGCACGAACAGCTAGGCAAATGCAAATGCCTTTTTTTTTTTTTTCCGAGATTGACTGCTGGAAACAAACAGTTTAGGGTTCTTTGATAGTGAGGACACTGAGGGACTGACAACATCAACCTGTAAACTGATACATTATATAAACTAAATTTGCTTGTGCATCAGCAAAAGTGGTGGACCACAAAAAAATGGCAAACAAGAAGTGGACCTTCAGGTCTGGGCACAAGAAAGACCTGAAGATTTTGCTGGCTGGCAGCACTAAGGTTCTACTGGGATAAGAGTAACTAAACTCTGCTGGAAAGTGGTCTTCCAGGTGCAGGATTGGACACCCCTGCTGTAGAAGATCTGGGATGCACTTCCTTAAAAGCATTGTGAGCTAAGTTGAGAGACGATTGGTAGCAATGGTTCTACAATCTACTTATGCTTACGATGCTTTTGGGAAAAGCAGCCCTGGTGCTTAAGAAAGGGCATCTCATTAACCTTAAGAATTGTTTTGAGAGGATGGTGCACTTCCAGCCTCTCGTCCCAGACCAATGTGTTCAGTTCCGCTCCTGGAGGGCCACTTTCCTGCAGTGTTTAGCTCCCAAATATCCCAAATATCAGCCTGAAAGTAATCCTGAAGGCCTTTGTTAGCTTGTTCAGATGTGTTTAATTAGGGCTTTGCCTAGCTGGTTCTCTAGGAGAAGGACTCGACACCCCTGCCCCAGACCATGTGGAGTCTACACCGACCAAGACAAAGCTGGCACACTGAGTGCATTCAACCCCATCTGTGCAAATGGATGGCACCACAGTTTCCTGGATCATGGTGCATCTTAATAGAAGTAGTTAATGCGAGTCCAAGACTGCTGTACCTGTCTCCAATAACAACTCTAGTATAACACTAACATGTCAATGCTGTCATGTGGTGCAAGAATTAACATACTTTGCTGATAATTATGAAGAAAAACAAGTTAGCGGTGGATTAATGGGGTTCCACAGAACCAGTAGGACAAAAAATTATTCAGGGACACCACATGGAAGTCAACCATCTGATTAGTACCTGATTAATACAGTTAAACAACAAACTGGACTGCACAGACAACAATTGTTCTGAGGACAGGTGGACTGTACGACACATGAACAATTCTTACTAATTACAAATGACTGAAAGCATTCATTGTAAATGAATGAACTAATATATGTACTTATGGTACACTGTGTTATTTTGTAGTTTGTGCACTATGTGTATAAATGCTGTTTACTTTTTTGCATTGTACCAAATTTGAATGTACTGTTGTACAGTGAATAAACACAACTATTCGTCTTGTCAACAACAGTGTCTAAAAATAATCATAAAAACCTAATTAATGTGGACCTATTTTCCATTGTGGTTAGTTCTGGAAAAGCCTGTAACTAGATTGGGTCTACGTCCAAGTCTGAGTATGCGGTATACGTGTGCTTCTGTGTGTCTCCAGTTCTTCCCAGTGGAGGCCAATGGTGATCAGTAGAGGTTAAAAATTACATATCACATCTCTGCACCCATTGGTCTCTCTTCTGCTCCATGACTGGCTCCACGGGTCCCACGGGTCGGCCTCTCATTCCTGCTCCACACCCGCTGCTCTTTTGAGGCTCTGCTGGGATCCAGGGCAATTACCCGTCTCATTTAATTGGCATTATCATTTTAGCGTGCTGACAGAGATGGATCACCACGCTTGACCAGACCACTAGAGTCTCCAAAGAGAGGGAGAGAGTGAGAAAGTGAGAGAAAAGGGAGGGAGGGTGTAGTTAAAGAATGCAAGAGGTTCAAATCACAACAATTAAATTCTCTGAATTACTTGATATGTAATTTTAATGAAATTTAGTTATTTGTGGATGCTGCACATTTAGCCATGAATATAACTATTCCAGTCCATCCAGTTGTATCAGTTCCAGTGCCATAATAGCAAATCATTACTGGTGTTGACTATAAAGTACACATGACAAATTAAAGCAAATACATATTCTAAAATCAACCAAACATGTTCAATATCCTCTGACTGAATGGAATCATATTCTGAAGCTAAAAAAGTCTGTGCCCATTGTACACTATGCAACACCTTCTGTGAAATCTTTCAGCTCTGTCTCACTAAATCTGCAGATTGGCTTGGACTTTTAGCAACTAGTGTCTATTCCTCCATACTACAAATTGTGGCAAATATTTTAGCTATTTTAACTAGTTCACTAGTTGTTTAGTGTATTCCAGCCTTTGCTTGCTCTGCATTGTTTATAACCTCTAAGTGTGGTTTGTTGAGGAAAGGTGTGCCATTACTTTTTATGTTTGTAGGTCAAAAATGGGTAAAAGTGTGAAGGAGTCATATATAAGGGTTTGAGAATTTCATAGGAATGAGCCCTTTTGACCACCTATCAACTGCCCGGAACTGCACCTGCAACTGCACAACAGTGCACTAAAAGCCATTTATAACAACCCTGGAAACAACACCCTGGTGTAGTGGAGGCAATTTCTGTATGGTCAAATTCTGACTTGTCACATGAATCTTTCCTGTGACAAAATTTACGGTTTGTCCCTGTGACAGCTTCACAAACATGTAAGCCCTCTGTAATCTTCATTCAGTGTGAATGACACTGAAGAAAACAAGATTAGAGAAGAAAAAAGAGAGGTATGGAGAGGAGCAAGAAGGAGATGAGGTAGGCATGGTAAGAATTGTGTATTACTTAAACTCAGGCTCACTTGGTCTTAACAAGAGAACATGCTGTGCTGCTATAACTCACTGCCGCTAAACCTGTCATCCGAATTAAGAGGCCCCATTAGATCTGCCTGTTCAAAGCCTGTGCTAAATTAAAGGATGAGAAACACTGTGGATCCCCAGGGCCATGAAAGAGCATATAATCTGAACGACTTTGTGAATCATCAGTCTTGGGAATTGGTTTATTTTGAATTGCTTTGCATCATCTTCTTCTAACTCCCTCATAGTTTGCACAAAATGCTTGCATTTACACAAGCAACTTTTCTTGTTTTTGTTTATGAAATACAGACAACAGGATATGTTTTAGCCAATCTGACCTCATGGGAAACCATAACTATGCTACAATGTGATTCATATGGAAATGATTTTTAGAAAAAGTAAGCACCCCTAACCGTCAGTGGAAATGCAAGAATGGCATCGTACAAATTCATACGATTTCGCCACCAGTTCACTGAAACATAAAATAGTAACACATTTTCATGAAAGTGTGTGTTTTCTAGCATTAGCATATTTTTCATTTCCTGTCGGTCTTCGTTCATGTAAGTGACACTTGAGTACTGTGAATGGTCAAAGACAAGCTGTATTATGCATGCCAGGCCAGTAGTTGGCGATGTCACTTTATAAAGAAGCACTACGCACCTGCGCACATATCTATAGACTGAACACGTAATACGCATAGACATGATGTCATCAGTTTCACAAATTTGCATTTTTTTATTTTGCATGGAGATGATAAATGTATCGATTTCAAAACAATAAATAAAAACATTTATTAGCTAATAAAAATTTTCTTACATTGCATGAAGATTGCAGTCATATTAGTGGCCTAATTAAAGCTCTTTTTGAGGATGCTCCCCCCATTAATTGGACCTACAGTCTAACACAGAAGCGGTAAATGCTGTGTGACTATTACTCGTTAACCAAAGCAAAATTATGTCATGATGACACTGCTTTGTTAATAGCGCCACATGGATGCGCACAATCCCATAGCTGTGATGTGATAAAAATATTCCTGGAATTGAGTGCCAATGATCAAAGATGGCAGTGTGCTCATATACTTTGAGGGTTGCATGCGTCAGCCAAGCAACTACCATTGAGGTGCATGGGATGTATGCTAACAAATAGCTTTCTCTACATATTACACTGTAGACCTCCATTGCAAAACATAAACAAAACCAAACAAAATGACTACACCTTTCGTCTGCTCTGTCTCAGCGATGTACATGTGCATTCTGGGCGGTTACCACCAGTCAGGCGGAGACACGAGACCGATGATGACATTATGAAATAAACCCAGACATGCTGAGCCACGATCACCTCTGCCGGTGTCTCCTGTGCTCTTAAGAGCCACACGATGTCCATCCTGTCAAGCAGCCCACACTGTATGAAAAATGGAAAGCGTAAGAGAGACACTAATAAAAATAGCATTGAGAGTGGACAGGAAGCACTGCTTCATTACTCACCTCCCTTTCCTGGCCTGCTGTTGTACAAATGTGCTACATGCTGCACAACCATGCATCACCATCGGCTAAAAAACAAATGGGCTGTCGGCCCCATATTTACCTCCGATTGTTCATGCACTCTCACATACACTTGTGTGAGACGTAAATATGACCCAAACAGACTCAGTCCATCTTCTGGACAACACTCTAGCCATGTGCTGGAAGCGGGCAGGACAAATTTGTTCACTGGGAATAGACTTAATGTTGTAATTGAGAGTTAAAGCTTCAGTACTACATGTTCTACAGAAAGGGTTTCAAAATACCAGCCTGCTGGCCGAAGTTAAATTCAGACAGCAAATCAATTTACACTTCTGGCATTTTGGTGTTTAATGTTAATAATATTAATAATTAGTGTAGAGTACAACTAAAGTACAGTTGTGCAAAACGACTTGTTGTGAGCCTAAAACATGTAAAAGCACAACAAACAAACCCCATCCAGAACCTCAAACCTACCCTTTACAGAAAACTTTATGCATTTTTACAATTGAAAAAAAAAATGATTTTGTCAGATTTTGCTCACTTTTGGGTACGAATTTGTCTTCAATTATGGTACACACACACATTTTAAAATGCTTACTCTTAATGCTCCATATACATCCAGCTACAGATATATGTCAAAAAAATTAAACACTGCACAAACGTACAATCTGAGTTGGCTGAAATGTTTTCTGTGTGTGTGGAGCTGTTGAGTTAAGTGGGCTACAGGTGATGTGTGGGCTTCACCATAATATGTCATACTTCCATCAGGAGTCCATTACTACAGGAAGTGACTTCTAGACGGTGGGTGGAGTGATTGGCTCCAAAAGCTTCTGCCCTTCCTCTCTATTTCTATTGCACTCTTTTTCACTTGCTGAGATCCATGACAGATTTGGTTCAGAGTTTCAGACAGGCAAGCTCACAGCCAAGAACACTGGACATGAATGTTTTCTTTCTCAAGTATACTTTGGGCAAAATTTGCACAGGAAACCAGAGCAGGAAACTCTCCCCTGTAATTACCAAACCAAGAGATAAGTCCCACATTAACTCCCCCTATCTTTTTCAACATCTGTCTCTCTTTCTCTCTCACTTTATTCCTGTATATGCTTTCTGTAGTGATAGAGTGCTGAAAGCATATACAGGAAAATCACTTAAAAGCCCTGTCTGTTAAAGTATGATAAAGATAGCAGGCGAGAATATCATAAAACCTGATCACAGCCGACCACTGCACCAACAGAGACTTTAATGACATTGGATTCTAAATACATGATGTTGGTCTCCTCATTGCAGTTATAACAGCTTCCACTCTTCTAGGAGGACTTTCCACAAGATATCAGAGTGTTTCTATGTTTTTTTTTTTGCCCATTATCCAGCAGAGCATTTGTGGACTCAGGAACTGATGTTGGACAAGAAGACCTTCCTTCCATTTTATCCCAAAGGTGTTAGATAGGGTTGAGGTCAGGGCTCTGTCAAGTTGTTCCACACCAGACCTATCCAACCATGTCTCTATGGATCTTGCTTTGGGCACTGGGGCACCGTCATGTGCACACCGTCCACGTGTAGCCCATTTTTTCCATCCGTGCAGATGGTACATGTACAACAGCGCAGATGCAGGTGAATGCTGAGACTGAATGAGTACACTAGGAGGTACTTCACATGTCAGACTCATCCATCTGTGGTCATCCAAAAGTTGTGAGGATACAGCTGTGCTCAAAAAATAAATATGCCCAGACTTTTACTGATGGGACAATGCAATAAGGCAGGTAAAGTTCTCCTGGCATTAAACCCAGACTCGTCCATTAGACTGCCAAACAGAGAAATGTAATTCACTCCAGAATAGGTTTCCACTGCTCCAGAGTCTAGTGGTGGCATTCTTTACTCCACTCCATCTAACACTTGCCATTGTACTTATGTGATGCTTGCATGCAGTTACTCGTTCATGGAAACCCATTCCACAAAGCTCTGGCCACACAGTTTTTGTGCTAAAAGTAATGTCTGTTAAATTTTAGGGTCTCTTCAGCTATGCTTTAGCTTTACACTCCATGTACCTCAGCACTCATTGACCAGCTCTGTGACTTTGCATGGTCTTCTGCTTCATGGCTGAGTTGCTGCTGTTCCTAAATGCTTCCACTTTCCAATAATATCATTTACAGCTGATTGTGGAATATCTGCAATGGACTTATTGCAAAGGTAGCATCCTTAAAGGAGAAGTTTACTTCCAGAAGACAAATTTAAAGACAATTTATGTTTTCTTGAGGAAAACATTTCAGGAATTATCTCCATATAATGGACTACATTGGTGCCCCCAAGTTTGAACTTCCAAAATGTAGTTTAAATGCAGCTTAAAGTGGCTCTAAATGATCCCAGCCGAGGAAGAAGGGTAATTTTCTAAGCTAATTTACAGTTCATATACTTTTTAACCTCAAACTCTTGTCTTGTCTATTCTCTGCAGTGTGCTTTTTAAACTCTGAATAGGGTATGTTGAAAATCTCCCATCTCGTTTTCTTCTCCAACTTCAAAATCATCCTAAATTGATGTTTTAAATTTTTTTGTAATGGGCGTTTGATCTTCGCTGCGTGTTTATTTTGTAAACACTGGGTCGGTACTTCTGCAGTGATGTAGGATGATTTTAAAGTTGGAGGAAAAAATGAGATGGGAGTTTTGACATACCCTAACTGTCATGAACTGGAATACACAGAGTTCGCATGTGTGTCATGGAGAATAGACAAGACGAGTGTTTGAGGTTAAAGAGTATATAAATTGTCAATTTGTTTAGAAAATGACTGATCGTTTCGCTAGATAAGACCCTTCTTTCTCACATGGGATCATTTAGAGCCATTTGAAGCTGCATTTAAACTGCATTTTGGACGTTCAAAGTTGGGGGCACCATTGAAGTCCACTATATGGAGAACATTCCTGAAATGTTTTCCTCAAAAAACATACTTTCTTATAAATTATCTGTACATTTTTGTTCTGGAAGTGAACTACTCCTTTAAATGAATAGTTCACCCAAAAATGAAAATTCTATCATTAATTACTCACCCTCATGTCGTTCTGAATCCGTAAGACCTTTATTCATCTTCAGAACACAAATTAGGATATTTTTAATAAAGTCCAAGGGCTTTCTGACCCAGCATAGATTTTTGCTTGTTAGGATGGTTAAATTGCATCATCTAAGGTCAGCAGCGAAGACACTAGTTAATAAAACATTATTAAATACATAAAGGATATTTGTTTTATTTAACATATTTAATTATTGCAGGGTTGCGTCATATTCTGAGTTTGCATTTCACTGTATTTACTCACTGAATCTGTTTTTTTTTTTTTTTGGTTTTTTTGGAGACTGAAATGACTTCATGCATGTTCACATTTAGTCTAGAATACAGTAATATCATGTTTGCTCCCAATTTCCAGACAGGAGACTTGTCAATCAGTAAATGGGGAAAAAAAGTAACTGGTGTTACTTGTTTGGAAAAGTAACTCAGATATTTTCTTAGAAATTCAAAAGTAATGCGTTACTTTACTAGTTACTTGAAAAAAGTAATATTATTACGTAACTCGCGTTACTTGTAATGCGTTACCCCCAACACTGCTTGTAGGTTCATAACGTTGCGGTTGAACCTCTAACGTCACATTTCTGGGCCTTGGATGTGGTAGTTGCAGTACTGTCTATTCTGGGTCAGAAAGCTCTCGGATTTCAGAAAGCTCTCGGAACTATCCCTTTAAGAAAATGTATTATTATTATTATTATTATTATTAGATAAAATATGACCTAGACATGCTTCACTATCAATGGAGAAGAGAAATGAGGGTATAAATACTGCGGATGAAAAGAAAACTGGTAGAAAAGAAAAGGTGCATATTTCATAGAACACAAATTTTGAAAGCAAAGGAACAGAAATGGTTAAAGTGTTACAATCGTACAAAACAAGAGTTCTTTAAAGCACATGGTAGTGATGATACTCCTAAGGCTTGGAAATAGCAACAAAGTCATGCTGTTGGGAGCACAAAGAGAAACTCATTTAATTTATGTGGCACGTGGGCTGGGATGGCAGTGATACATGGTTTGGTTCAGCGATTGATAAAAGAGAGGAAATTTCTTGGAAACGTTCACCATTGCAGATATGGATGCAATACATCACCTATTTACAAACAAAAATAACTAATAAACATCCATTCTATATGATACAATGACTAAACATAGACCAAATAATGACTTCTTAAAAGAATTCTGGAAGAGATTATGAAAGACTTTTAATTAATGAAATGCAGACAAGAATGAAAAGCACAACAAACGAAAATTGTTGCAATTAGCTCATTTAAAGAATTCCACTTCAAAAACACTACAATACAACACTCATTTACACAGATTAACACAGATTCAATCTGTGTTTAGTTTCAGACTCACATATTTCCAGTGCATGGTTCAACCAAAGCAGTAAACAGGCATGGGACATTCACTTTTCCTTCTCAGGACGCAGGTCAGGTGCTTAGTTCTGCCAGATTAGAAAGCAATTAAAGAGCAATTATAAGAGAGAAAAAGAGAAACAGATACAGATCACAGAAGAGCTTCGGATAATGCCTGCTGAGCAGAAATGGGATTCTAACCTCAAATAATGAAAAAAGACATCACCATTTAAGCTCATCCATATTCCAACTGTTTATTACTCTTCTAACAGTAAATTTAAATAAATAAATAAACAGATTTAATTAGAGCAAAATAATATAACTTATCAAATTTCAATTAGCATAAGAATACAGGAAACAACTAGTAGAAAATGTCTACTTTACATAATCTACAACAAAAAAAATGCACATTGCAAAATGCATTCATTTTTAATGCAGTGAAAGAATTAGCAATAATTTGGTTGCTTGCTTTCTCATCTCTCTCTCTCTCTATATATATATATATTGTTTGTATGCTCTAATTTCTGTTTCACTAAATCTCACAAATGCATCAAGTCTCCCCTGTACTTTCGTGATGTTAGGAAGTGCATGTGAAAGTATTCTGCTTAAAGTGTTTATGCAAAAAAGTGCAAAGCTTGCTGTACAATTTAGCTTAGTTTTTAGCAGGCATTTGTGTATAAGAGCCTGCAATACTATGAACTAGAAAAAAAAAAATCTACCATTCCTTTTTCTTGATAGGCATCAAAGGCTGTGCTTTTCCTATCAGATCTTTAATATCCCTCAAATTTACAGCATGTCAATGATGCAGAGTCTTAATGCACTCTGTGACGGACAAAATGAATGTGTGTCAGGCTCTGGCTTTATGAAGCATCTTTTTCATTTGGACTAGTTCAATCCAATATACCAGCAAGACTTTTAAATGGTCACCGGTGGTATTTGTTTATAAAATCCCTCGTGTGCAGTCATTACTTAGAGCTGCACACACACACACACACACACTCACACCCCATCACCACCGAAACCATTTAAGAGAGAGAAAAATCACATTTCATTTATAAAACCAATAAACAACCCCCTGACTTCCCCACCGGCAGTTTCCATTTGATTTGACGAACAAACAAATAAATAAATAGGAATAAAAAATGAGTGAATAAATAAACTGAACTAAGAGGAGTAGATGAGGAGGTGTAGGACGAGGAGGTTGGGGGAAAGAGGAGGGGTGCTCAGGGAACGTCTTTGTTGTGATTCGTATCCCAGATGGATGGCTCTTACAGCGCTGCGTATTTATTTTTCCGGGGAGCTACGTGGGAAGATTTGTTATTCCCTGGCGTTCCCTAGTTTTTCACATTGCTCTACATCCCGAGCTCCATATTTCATCCGTACACCCCCAATTCCCAAACAGATTATTTACAAGCTATATTCAGCCCTTGTTTGCTGTTTCTTTTTTTGTTATCATCTCTCTCTCAATCGTACGCAGGTTTCTTCTCCATATCTGTACCTGTTCGAATTTCTGTTTGTGTGTGGTGATGAACTGATATACATATGTAGGCCTACACTATAACTCTGTCATTTGTGGTTAGTAAATGAGATCACTTACTATGACTCACAAGTCTTGGATACACACAAGGGTCATTTATGTGAAAAAAAATATTGTGCACTTTCAAAAGCTACACTTTTGTACTGTATTTACTCTTAAAGGCTGCATATTAATACATTAAAGGTACATATTAGTATCTAAATGGTACTAGTAAAGGTACAGACCCAGTGACAATTTTTGTACCCCTTTTCGTGGTTTGCATTATTTAATTTGTTCATTTAGAAAACTTTGAATTGTTGTATTCTCACACTAATTGAAATGTCTTTCCTCAAATTCATTTGTTTATTGTTTGAAAGATACATAATGGATGGTATAATGGAGTTGCCGGTTAGTATAATTTTCAAGTTGGGCATTAAGGTTTATGATCCTGCAGAAATTGAAAAGGATTAGAAGATTAATGAACTTGTCTGAGGTGATGTCTGTTTTTATATTCATACAGTAAAGGTGCATATTAGTATCTAAATGGTCCATTTTGGTACCTTTTGAAAAGTGAAAGTGTACTGTATTTCTAAAAACTGTTGTCACAGTGAATAAAGCACACTTATATGTTTCATACATCTGGAAAAAAAAAAATATATATATATATTGTGTATGCATGTGGGAAAAGCACGTGTATCTATAACTAATGATTTTGCATTATACAGAGAAATCAAACTATAGCCAGTGCTATAGGCCTCTGCCTGACTGCCTCTTACTAACATCATACCAACATTAATCAGACATGATGGAGGATGAGGGCTTGCGCACATCGTTCATTTGTGTGTGTGTGTGTGTGTGTGTGTGTGTGTTTGCATGTTCTCACTCTATCCCCATCCCCCTTTCCCAAAACAACTACATCTTCTATCACTTAGGCACAGATGCACTATGCCGAGTCTAACAGATGCATAATATTGGAGGAAAAGAGAAAAAAAAATCTAATAAAAGTATATGAGAGGAGATGTATCCTTTTGCATTTAAAACATGAGAAATGGTTTGTCCATTAATGCTGAAGAAACTATAATTTTTAACTGCACCTTCTAACTTTTCCATAGTGGAGGAAGAGTGAAATACATTGGTATGATGGAACAGTCCATATTCATATGTTTTGGTAACGAGTGGAGCAAACCATTTGAATTCGTGGGGGGAGAATGGAATGCATTCAGACTCTAATATATCAAGGCTAAACGGCCTTGTCTTTGAGTAAGGGGTGAGAAAATCTCTTTCTCTCTTCCTTTCCCTCTCTCCCCTCTTCTTCTCTCTCTCTGGAGTTATCTGAGAAGAGATAATCTTGTAGTTCAAAGGGTTTCCCACTAAATCACAAGATTATCACAGCATGCAGGTATAAACTAACAAATAAAACCAAAAGAAAGAAAAAAAGAATAAAATACTGTGTAAATACAAAAAAAAAAAAAAAAAAAAAAATGTAACAATGTAATTATGCCAACATATTTATTATTTATTTAAATTCATTTGATAATAATTTTGTCCAAATCTGATGGCACACTTAAAAATAAAGGTTCTTTATTTGAATCTGTGGTTCCATGAAGAACCTTTAACATCAGTGGAAACTTTGCACTTTAGTAAACAGAAGCAAACTGAAAATAATATTCTGGAAAAAAATAAAAATAAAAATAATAATAAATAAATAAATAAATAAATAAATAAATAATAATAATAATAATAATAATAATAATAATAATAATAATTAATAATTAATAATTAATAATAATAATTATTATTATTATTATTATTATTATTGTTATTATTATGACTGAGCAAAAAATACTACTGTATTACTGAACAACTCAACAATAAATAAATAAATAAATACACAAATAAATAGCAATTAAATAAAATCTAATTTTTTCCTTACCCCCGTCCACTCTTTTTAAACATTAAACTCTTAAAATCCCCGTCTATGCTTCCTAGCTCTGTTTACACCCCCCCGAGCCCGTCTGTGCCCAACCTCCTCTTCCTCTCGGGCTCAGGGTCATTCATCACGGGGCAGGAGTGGAGCCCGGGGCCTGCGGGCTGCTGTCAGGTGCTCACATCGGCCCTTTGTGCCGGCCCGCAAACAAGTGTCGGATCAGCAAAAGTCTATTAAAGGCTGGTGGGCTTTTCACAAGCAATTGGCAGCGGGTCACTGACTTCACTGCTCCGACTCTCTGGACCCTCTTTGTGTCGCCGGCGTGCCGTGACAGATCCCGGCAAGATTAATGATTTTTAGCGAGCATTTCTTTTTTATTTTCACCACCTCTCATCCTCTTCTGCTCATCCGCCTCCGTCACCGCGCTCTCTGTCTCCCAACTCAGAATTATTCACATTATTATAAAGTTTGCGCTTTCCTCTCATTTCCCATCGCTTTTCCTCGCCTCCTGTATCAAACTCTGTCAACTTTCTCTGAAACTCCGACAGTATTTCGGTGATTTAAGGTAATCATAGCAAATCTATATCACATTACCATATTCAAAAAAATCGCTTTTGTTTTTCGAAAGTGTTGGGAGACAGTGAATTGTATAAAGTCGAAAAACTACCCTAATTCACACACTATAAAGTGAGGTCAGTGCACTTCAATGCCTCAAATCTGCCACTGAGCCGCTTTTCTACCTAATACTGATCTGTTTCCAGTGTTTAAAATAAAGTCTTTTCTGTTTCTGATTACGCAGACAATATTCTTTTTATGTCATACAATAATATATCCACATTTCACTGAATTTAGGATCAGGCGCAAAATATGAAGTACATAATTCATTAAATATTATTTTGCATTACATTTAAGCATATTACTGTTGCCACAACAGAGACAGACATAAAACTTTTGTTTAATCAGTTTTTTTTTTTTTTTGGGGGCTATATTTGTTAACATTTCATGAATAACACAAATATCTTGAATTGATTATATAAATAATATAAATGTAATATTTTACCGCTTTGAGATTTGCTGTAATATAAACGCATGTCTTATTCGTAATCACATTGGTTGGAAATAAAGTGCGCCCGATAATACGAATAATAATGACCGCTTAATCTGGCACAAAGCCAGAAAGCAACATTTTGAAATATCGTTTTTCCAATCATTTGTATTTTCTAATATCCCTGTATTTTAGGTCTCTTTTAGGTGCATTCATATAGTAAATTATGGATATTAATAATAAAGACAGTATGCAACGATGATTGATGATAATGAGGTAGTGATTATCATGTAGGTCAGACAGAATCTTTAAACCAGAGATAAACCATAATTCCATGTCTAATAGCTGTATCCTTAATTTTTCCTTAGTCACTAGTATAGCATAATTCAAAGCCTTCTTTGACTGACAGAGCCGTATTTCATAAAGGCGTGCACGAATTGTTTTCTTTTCTAACAACTGAGAATGTTAATAGACATGCATGTTTAATAATACCGTGCAAAGTACTAGTATTTATCTCTTTTACGTGGCGCAGTATCAGAACTAAGTGTCCGATGCTATAATAATCTGATTTCATAAAATAAATTGATGCCAGAAACAGCAATGCGTGCAGTTTTCTAATAAAATCCCACGTGTCTTAAAATAAGTGTCAATCACAAATAGGCCATCGCTTTTTGGGTCAAATATGAATTTGTCTCAAACAGTTGAAGTGTAATGTTACATGTCACTTTTCGAATAGAGCAGATGTGACACTTTTTTTTTTTATTTTCACGGAACCTGAATATGTACATTCATTCATTCATCCATTAATTCATTCATTCATTCGTGTGTTTGTTTGTTTGTTCTTTGCTCGTTTGTATTTTAACAACTGCCAAGCTTGATTTAGTCTCTGCTCAGGTGTGTCTGCAGGTTTTGACCACTAGGGGCGTCATACTCTTGTAAATATTTCGGCTGCTGGTTGTGAAGTTACTGACTTTGTGAAAGTGGATCGCTCTCTGATTTCATCCGGCGTCACTGCGCTACACATTTGATATCAAATCACCTACACTCGGATTCGTCTGTCGTCTTTTTCTCCTCGATATTCTATAGCATGTACCAGAGCAATGTAAGTCTAAATATGTGTCTTTATTCCTTTATCCCTATTATATCAACTGCTGATCTGCTTGTCTATTTATTTTCCGGTTGTGTTTGAAGGCATTGCTGATTCTATTCTCTATTTTACTTTTACACGCATTTATACGCTGATAATGTTTATAGTGTAAACACTTTCGCTTAAAAAAGGAAACATGCTTTGAATCTCTTGAGTAATTATTTTTAAACGCTTCCACTGACAATTCATTATTACATCACATTAGTATTATTTTAAAGATGATAACACTTTTTCATACGTGACGAAACGTAAATAAAATGTGTGTATTTTATTTTTAATTTTCCTTTTAAATATGGAATTTCATGACATGACTGTAACTGGCAGTAATAAGAAGAATCTTCAAGAGAAGTTGTTTTGTTACGCCTTGATTTTCAGTAACGCTAAATTTATTCAAGTTTTTTATAGTCGTGTTTGTTACATATTGATAACCACCTCTTCTAATAGATGATGTATTCTGTTTTCCACTGTCCTCTTCTAGAAAGCAGAGCACGAGATCTTTCGCAACCGCCCTTTACCTGTGTGTGTCCCAGGAGGAGATGAAGAGGAAACAAGAGAAGACAGAATAATTTCTCTGTCTGTCTGTCTGCCTGTATCTCTCTTTCCCACACATACAAACACACACGCACAGATCTAATGAAATCATTTAATATTAAATGTCAATTTTCCTCTGAAAGTCTTTTGCAATGTTATGAACTAAAAGCAACAAAAATGCACTCGACAAGGCTTGCCATCACACTTGCAAAAAATCCAGTCATGAGTTACAGTGAGAGAGAAATATTTCATACTTATCTTAATGTCAACGGCTGAACGTCCTATGTCCTTATGAGCGGTAAAAACAAAAACAACAACAACAAAAACAAAACAAAACAAACAAAACAAAAAAAAAAAAAAGTAGTCAAAAACAGCATCCTTTCCAAGCCAAGTATCTGAGGCCTGGGACATCCACCGACATGCGGTCCATAACGTCTCCCTTTGACAACTGCTCTATGGAACATCTCTGGGCTGATTTTATTTCTCTTATTCATTCCTAAAAATCGTAGGATGGGAATCTCATTAGGCCAAATAAGCGTGCATCAACACTTTTTCCGCTGTCCATAAGCAAGAGGATCACTTAATAGATCATTAACCACCAATATGCTGCTGACATGAGAGTTTTGCAGCATCTCCTCTCCATTAGAGAGAGAAACCAGTAGCGGGGAGTCTGAAAGAATCAGAGCGCATGACTGTACGGGCCCGATGCCGCGTGATGGGGCCCGGTACCGGCAGATTGAACAGGTTTCCTCGACTGATTTATGATCGTTTGGAGTGATGCGGTGTGAGATTTGGCTTTTAGGGGTTTGTATTAGTAAACAGCGATAAAAGAATTAACAGCTGACATTGTAGTTGACGTGGAGATGCGATGCGGTGACATGTTTTGTGACATGGGTGAGTAAAATTCGCAATGAACGACAAAAAGCAAAACATATTTTACATGATAGTGGATACAGACTTAAAATACCATTTAAATAGCTATTTACAAAACCATATATTAAAATAAATAAATAAATAAATATATTAAACGTTAAGGGATACGTAATTATTGGTAAGTGACGCTTAAATAATAATGCAAACATATAATTTTTACATTTTTTTTATTTTGCCGAATAAACTGACCAGACTAATTGCATCGGAATTTTTTTAGCAGGATCATTTCTGCTACTCTTTCTTAAAGTTAATTATATTAATACCTGATCAAAGACGGCGTAATAAGTAAATGTCAAATCGCGGAATATACGTAAAGGAGTCAAATAAAAATAGGGGAAATGAAGGAAAGGAGGAAATGTCATTTATTAACTAAATAAAGAAAAGTAAATACAGAATTTGTCTGTCCTAAATAGGCATAAAAACAATAAGGCTTTATTAAGGTTAGTCACATTTGCATTATACTTGTGATGTTTAAGCAGTAAACTTTATTTAAACATTTCAATAAATACTTAATGTATTTGCGTATATGACTTGTGCCTAACAAAAATAATCAATAGCCTTAAACACAACGCTGGAACCATGTCTGTTATGAAAGATTTATGATCAAAACACTCGTTGATGCACAATGCGTCTTTTACTCGAACGCAAACGTTTTAGGTCTAGTAACTTTAAATTTCTCAGTTATGTTAAATATTTATTTATTCTCATTAATCCTTACTTTTTCACAGATAAACTAACTTATCTTAAATTCATGCCGCCTTATATAAATATAAGACGAGCGCACGGAACGAAACGAGCGCACAGCAGGTGAGAGCGGGAGTGATCGGATGCGCCACATGAGGGCAGCGTTGGGTGAGTTTTCATGAATCTAGCGTCGTCCGCAGCGCAATAGCAGTCTTTTTCTTCAGCTTGTCATGTTGGAAATTCAAAAGTCAATAAAACATAACAATAACACATACACCTGATGGGTCCCGGGTGTCCTCGTTCACGCAAAACACCATCATCATTAATATAATTTACAACAACGACTTATATATCTCTGTGATGTTTACTAACAGCCTATATTTTTAATAAATAGCCTATGCTAAGTAATAATAATATTTTTTTTTTCTCTCAAATCACATAAACACGTACATGTTTGTTTAGTTGAGTACTTTTGACACAGGTGATTAAAGATTTACTGTCATTAGGATTTAACGACAGTTGTGTTGAATGAAGTATTGCGCAAAAGTTGGCTGATGTAACAACCTGCTGTTTCATGTTTACAGACGAATAACTAATTAAAATAAAACAGTTTCACAAAACATCTCAGTGGTTTGTTTTCATTTTAAACGTGCAATGAAACTAGCTCATTTAGAGTTGTTTTAAAACCGGATCCGGATGCAAGAGCATAAAATAGAGTAAAAGTGTTTTATAAGAATGCCACGTTTTGAAAATATGGCCAGTTACAGTATTTTGACTTTGCATGTAGTACAACACAAACGGCAGCTCGTTAGGCGCGCATATCCAATCAGTCAATACACGAAATACCACTCTCCCTTTCTTCATCCCGACAACACACAAACAACGCTCATTATGCTAATTCCCCCGATCTGACTGGTCGCTAGCCTCCTCTGACGTCACGGGCGCGTAGACTATAACAGTACAGAAGGCTCTGGCGTCCTGCTACAGTCTGAATACTCAGGAGTGAGTGCGAGTGCGAGCTAAACTCTCTGCGGTGCAGAGCTGGAAAAACACAGCACCCATCCACCTCAACGCTGCTTCGCTGGCTTAAGGACATATTTTGGAGTATCCGGGATCGGGACGGGAGCCCTTGTCCGGTACTCATTTTTGCTTTTTATTTATGTTTTGAGTTCAAGTCCGGCGACGGGACTTGACTTTCTCCGGTCCTGTCCAAAGACTGCAGCTGTCGAGCTCTGTGCGTCCATATGAGGCAAATGTCTTTCGCAGTGCATTAGTCCAGAAAGTTTTTTTTTTTTTTTCTTTGCTTTCTCCTGTTTGAACATTTGCGAGTGACTCTGCATGCTCCAGCGCCGGAGCGCGTCGCGTTCGGAGACCCATCCAGAAAATTGCATGCGCCAAGAGGGGGAAGAGAAGCAAAATTCGGGTTTTGCGACGCTGGTAAACACTTTGCTGAAGAACAGGGACACAATGAGCGCCGATCTCGCCATGGGGCCCGAGCTGCCCACCAGTCCGCTGGCGTTGGAATATGTCAATGACTTTGATTTGATGAAATTTGAGGTGAAGAAAGAGGCCATGGCGGGGCACGACCGCTCCAACATACGGCAGTGCAATCGCCTCCAGCCGCAGGGCTCCGTGTCCTCCACTCCGATCAGCACCCCGTGCAGCTCCGTGCCGTCCTCGCCGAGCTTCAGCCCCACGGAACAGAAGAACCATCTGGAGGAGCTGTACTGGCTGCCGGGAGGCGGGTACCCGCAGCAGATCGACCCGCAGACGTTAAGCCTGACGCCCGAAGACGCGGTGGAGGCTCTGATCGGTGCCACGGCCCACGGGCACCCTCCGCCCCCTCATGTGCAGCAGCAGTTGCAAGCAGGAGGCTTTGAGGGATACAGGGGCGCGCATCACCACCACGGCCACGCGCAGCAACAGCAGCAACAGCAGCAGCAGCACCATCACCACCACCAATACGGCGCGATCCCCCATCACCCCGACGACCTGCCAGGTCACCCCGGCGCCCACGGCCACCACCACCATCACCACCACCACCACAGTCAGGACCCCGACAGCCCGTCTCCTACCTCGCCCGGGTCCCACCAGCAGCTCCACCACCGTCACCACCACCATCACCACCCGCACGCCCACCCCGGCCAGCAGGGTCACCACGGCGTGGGGGCCGGCCTAAACGTGGAGGACCGCTTCTCAGACGAGCAGCTGGTGTCCATGTCCGTACGGGAGCTCAACCGACACCTGCGGGGCTTCACCAAGGACGAGGTGATCCGCCTGAAGCAGAAACGCCGGACCCTGAAGAATCGGGGCTACGCGCAGTCGTGCCGCTTCAAGCGAGTGCAGCAGAAGCACGTGCTGGAGAACGAGAAAACCCAGCTCATCAACCAGGTAGAGCAGCTCAAGCAAGAGATCAACCGGCTGGCCCGAGAGAGAGACGCCTACAAACTCAAATGCGAGAAACTGACCGGAGCGAACGGGTTCCGCGAGGCAGGTTCCACGAGCGACAACCCGTCCTCTCCAGAGTTCTTCATGTGAGTGCGTGTGTGTGTTTCCTATGCCTGAGAGACATTGCGCTCATTCAGATAACAGCAGATACAGTACTCGTATTAGAAGAATAATCCACAAGAAATAATAATCTCATATGTAATCATCGCCACCGACCTTGGCAACTAAAATACGAAGAACATGTTAGAATGTTTTCTGGGAAATGTAGATTAGTTGCTTGTAGTACTTTTACCCCTTTCGTAGAGATCTCACAACAAAAAGAAAAGCGAAGAACTGGCTTTTGTATTTAGGATAACTTCAGATAGAACCTTCTTTCCATCATCTGGTTTGTTCTCGGTTGTTCAGGAAAAAGAAAAGAAAAAAATCTTTGTGCAAAGCGGGGAGAGAAACTTTGGACTTTTTTCCCTCTTGGCCAGAAAAGTTGAGAGCACCACAATATGCAAAACTTCCCTTACTTCTCCTGTATAACCCGCCTGAGTGAGGCGACAGGGGGAACTTTATGCAACATCTCATTGGTTTATTGCCTGCTTGGTTATATATAGATATATATTAAAAAGAAAAGGAAAAAAAACGACAAAAACAAACACATAAATCTGCATTAAGATATTAATCCTGCATGCTGGACATGTATGGTAATAATTTCTATTTTATACACTCTCTCTTTCTTTCTCTTTCTTTCTTTCTTTCTTTCTTTCTTTCTGTTCATTATGTATCATAAAGAGCATGTTTTTGATCTTTAGCTCTTTTTTGGGGATATGAGACTGGCTCTCCGGTCGCTCATTGTATGGGTTCATTTGGACTTGTAAATATATGCAACAGCAAACCTACAAACCGACGTCGAAGAGCTGATTGTTTTCCAACTTTTTTGATTTGTTTTCATGATTGGGGAATGGATTTCCAGTAACGGGCATTTTGCAGTTGCATTTAAAGCAAGCAAACTTTGTAAAAGAAGCGCACTTTTGGGGTAATGATTTTTTGGTATTGGCAGTTTTCATTTCGACTTTTTGATTGTTTCTTTGTTTTAGCAGAAACCGCCTTTAAGGAAGACATACCGCACACGCACATTTAGTCATAAGTGAATTTAAAGCACGCCATTCTTTTGAACTGGTGCTCATAGTCTCACGTCTAGTTGTAGCAAGACACAAGAGAGTGTGTGTGTGCCGGTTTTTTCCTCTCTCCTTTTTTCATGCAGGCTGTTGCATAATCTATTGCTATTCTATAATATAAGCAATACTTGTAGGTCGTATCTTTTTTGATGGGTAGGATTTCAACGAATGGGCACACTTTCATCGACATTTTTTTGAGCTATATGAGCTGCCAGTTTTATAAACCAACATTTCAAAATGTAGTTATTATAATCCAGCTCGAGGGTGTAGGCTTCCTAAATCAGGGGTTTGTGTATTATTGCCTAACATGAAAACTACGCATGTATTTCAATGGAGAGTTTCAATGATCAATGTTAAATGTTTTCCTTTATTTTTTTTTCTGCCGGTCAGTAAAAAATAAGGGATTCAGGTTCTGCATAATCTCAAAATGAAAATTATATGTCTCATGTTATTGTTCTGTTTTTTGTTTGTTTTATTATTATGTCGAGATTCTGGTTCTGCTGGCCAGATGCATAGTTTTTATTTTAATGATTAAATTAACAAACTGTCAGATCATATTGAATAAGCATGGTGCTTGCATCTAAGAAATATTGTTAAAAAGTCACGCATTTAACAATCTTTTTGGTTTATTAATGATTCAACTGTGTTGAAATCAAATGTAAACTGCAGCAGCGGGTTGTTGTTTTGTTTGTTAATTTCATGTATTATGAGGGGATCAATTTTCAAATCTGTTTATATAAATGGAAAAAAAATGAATAGAGTTCAATTCGGACTGTTCCATTCAGGCTGGTTTCTGTTTCGTTTTTGCTGTTTTTGGAAGAAATTGTTTCCTATTTTGCTTATTAAAGTCAGTGAAATGGCATTGATTTCGTAGCCACTCATTTTATGCGTCAATTCCTGTGTCTGTCAAAGTTACGCAAAGTTTCGGTTTACTGTATGTCGCATTCTTATCACGCATCACTGCAATCCAGTAATCAATTAGTCATCAATCAACTTTTATTGGAAATTTGGCAGAGCAACGATATTTCCGTGGGGTTGTTTGAGTGGGTGCTGTCCTGCAGACTGTCTCTCGCTGAACTTTGAGCTCAAACGACCCAGATGCAGAAGCGCGCTCTCACTTTTAATGACGGGACTATTTAAACATATTAACATATAGATAATTCCTTAATAAGAAATATATATATATATATATAGGTTGAAATACTTTGTATCAGTTCATAGCGCGTTATTTAAATAGGCTGTGCAATGCATTAAGGGCGTTTTAGGCAATTTTACATAATTTAAAAGAAAAAAGAGAGACGAATAAAGCTAAAAGCAGAAGCTGTGCGAAGTCTCTCTCTCTCTCTCTCGTGGTGTGTGTTTAGGCCTTCAGTTGCGTTGCGACCTGCAGGATTTGCAACGCCTGCAGAAATCCAGCGCGCACGTGTGCTCGGTAAAATGAGATCTTTGACCTTGCGCTCAAAGCCCAGACTGTGGGAACAGGACAATTAACCCTTCCGACACTCAATACAACAAACATTTTCATATTTTAAACTTATTTAACGACTAGTGTGCATATTTTGGTAATATTTACAGGCTATAGAAAAATTAGGCGCATTCGGTTTTAGGCCAGTGATGCTACGCAGACAAATTCTAAACAGCACTACACTATAGGCACATAGCAAGTAAGCAAAATGTACTACAAAATATATGTAATAATGTGCAATTAGTGGAAACCAGGGCTAGCTGTCATACTATACTCTAAAGTGAATATTTCTTACTGAGAGATTAATTTTTAATTAATTTCTGTCCTTAAAGTCCTAACTGCTGAAAGCTATTAAACATTTATTTCTTTTTGCCTATAAAATACATAGCGTTAAGTATTGTCTCATGTCTTGTATGTCAGCCTAGCTAGTTTTGTTGTCTTAGCTTGTAGCACAGCTGCTATTAGGTTTGAGGACAGAATTCAAACAAATTATTCAAACATTTTTAAACTGGGGTTTTTACAAAACCACTGCATAAGAAAACAAGAATTTGTGTAATTGTGACATATAGTCTTGATGCTTAGCCTAATTACACAACACACAGATATTATTATTATTATTATTATTACTGTATGGACATTGAAATTAGGATTAAAAAAACAAACAAAAAAAAAGCTTGAAGAAAAGTAGATATCCAATTAGACACTGGTTTCTAAACTAACATCATACCGTGATGAGGAAGATTTAGAAATAGATGAAGAGACGCGTTACACTGTTAGTGTGACTATCGCACAGCTATGGTTGAGTTTTTACAGTAAGCGGAGCCTGTTTTGAGAGCTTTGCCGCTCTTCTCCAGAGCATGAGAGAAGGACAAGGGAGAGTGTTGTTAGGATTTCCTGACGGTTTTCAGTTTCTGGTGTCAGAACATTATCTGCCATGTGTCTGCACAATCTCAAGGGCAGGGCGAAAGTAGCGAGGCCTGAGCCAGACACCTCACTGAGCCAAGAGCACAACTCCCACAACAACCTATAGAAAGACCACATTATTGCACAATGACCCACTGATAATAATAATAATAATAGTATAATTTCTGACTGTATTCATAGAAGACATACAGTGTAAAGTAATTGTTTCATAATTGTTTACTTTTATTTTATTGTGTTCAAGCCTTAATAGTTGTAATGATGTAAGAAGTGAACCTTGTTATGAGAATATCAATTCAAATGTGCTGCAGTTATATTTCACCGCTGTAAATATTGACAGAGATAATTGTGCAGTAAAAAAAAAGGAACATGCATAGACCAACCTTTTACATTCTCTTTAGGATTAAATGTTCAATTATTATGAAATTTTAGTGTCAAAAAGAAAAATCAATTACACTCACTGTTGCTTTTGTTCAATAAGCTCACAAATTGTTATTGATTCTAATCGTAAGTACACTGTAGAGTGGGATACTTATTCTTGATTTTTTTTTTTTTAATATATAGTTCTCTGACTCTGTGCAAAGATACCGAATGCACAGAAAAGAGGTTGAGAACCAAAGAAGGAAGAAAAAAAGAGTAAAAGTAGAAGGGTTTAAGAATGATAGAAGGTGAACGCATTGACGTATTGACCCCAGTGCACTTGAAAGTCCTGAGACCTGAGTGTTATTGGCATGACTTTCAAGTACTTATGTAGAACAGGTGTACACATGCAACTACACATGCATGCACACAAAAGTCTGTAACCAAAGACTGACAGAAACACACACAGAATATCAATGTAAAGGCAGCATGCATATCAACAATCATGCAATCAGATCACACACGGGCAACAAGGACGCACACAGATTTACACAGCATTACAAATGAATAGAAAAAAAAAAAAACATACATTCTACCACACAAATCATAACAGCAGACAATATCTGTCATAGTGTAACTACAGAGAAGACCTCACAAATCCATACAGGCAAACCTCACTTCAGACTGTCAGTTTATGCTGCTACCAGAGGAGATTTCACTAATCGTCCTCTCACCAAGGAGAAGTTCAAGCTTAATACTGAAGCATCAACACTCACCACTTTTGCTCTGTCTTATATTTCAAATATTTATATATCAGTTTCCCTTCACAGGGCTATTATATGTCACTCAGAAAGTCATATCAACTCTTGACGGTATAGGTCAGGCTTTAGAATTGATACTATAATAGTTGTGGACACTTTAGGAAAAAAAAAGTGGCATCTGTTAGGGTTTTGAACACATCCGAACACATCATATGGCTAATTTCTAATAACCACTGATGGTTGACTGTGTCAGTGTTATAACAGTGTAATAACACATTCATTAATAGTGCCGCATATTGTATATTTTGATGTGTTGTCAAAAAAAAAAAACAAAAAAAAAAAAACATAAAAACATTTATTTCAAATAGAACATATTGTTTCCATGGAAATGTCTTATTTAGACAGATTCTTAGTTTGGATAATCACGTGCATATGCAGAATTAGTAAATGAATGGCTGTTCTGGTTTCAGTTCAGTGGTCCGCGCAGGCTTATCTTTCCTCTGAGTGTATGTTTGCTCTTCTCTAAACTGTTGTCTCACTTCTAATTTCCCAATTTAACCTCTAGAAACATAATGGTTTAGTCCAACAGTTCATCAGAAAAAAAAAAGAAGAACACTTATCCAGCTCTCACACATGTGATTCTAATCTGAATTTTTTAGGAATCAGAATTCAAACTGAATTCACAACTGCTGTAAGTATTTAATTCATGAAACAACATGAACACCAGTATTCAATACAATTTCTATTTTCTTGTAATCTTACCTTTGTTTATATTTCTTGGTATCTCACCACTTGTTAAATTCTATTTATTGTTAAATTTCATCGATCATCTGCACTAACTACAGTATGTACCTCAGTGGCATCCGGTACACTCTCTCTCATTAAACAATTTACAGACATTGCTGCAGATCTAAAAAAGAGGCATTTATATAATATATAAACCAATAACTATTGACATATTTCAAGCTGTTTACTAATTGCACTCTCAGGTTTGCATGTGGACATCTGAAAGAGCTGATCAGTTGCAACATGGACATTATGTTTTCACATTCAGTCTATACAGACAACTGTCAAAATTTAGAAAGTGACGTGTGCATACGTTTATACTTCCAGTGTGTAAAGCCATGACTCCAGCAGTTTTCCAGGGAAGTTACTTTTACAGGAAGAGCAGATAGATTCATCACAGGAAAACACATTTTCCTCACTCAACCATTCCAGGAGAAAGTTCCTCTCTGGCATGAATGTGAGTGATGCCAAGCCTGGGCTTTCAGGTCTTACGTCCCAAATGTCTAAACCTTTTTTTTTTTTTTTTTTCTTCACCTTGTCTTTATCACTAGGTTTTCATACTTGCCTACTTAACCAGGAAATACCATTTGGAGCTTTAATTCTGGCCTTTGGATGTAATCTCAGTAGTCACGGTTTTGACTATTGGCATAAAATTTATATTGCAGTTATTCTGTACGTCATTTAAATTACAGCACAGTGATGTGTTTTGCAGGCAACCCTGAAGAAATTAGAGGAAACTGTGTGTTGACTTTGGTCAGAATGCTCCTCTTTATTTTCCAGAAGTAATAAGTACCAATTATTTCAGAGATATACTGTAACTCAAAACAGAGTGAATATACAGCTGTTCTAGATGACTTTATTGACAAACTTTAAAACAAGAGCTCGGGCCACTTGCAGTTTTTGCAGAAGTCTTTGAACCATGCAAACTGTGACAATTCAGACAAATTAATTTATACTGGGAGCCAGAGATGAGGTTTAATGAGACCTTTTCAGTTTTAGCCAGCATAAAACTGAAAATCTAATTTAATAAAAACATGATTCATTTAAATTTTTAACTCATTTAAAGTTTCAACATTTGAGTGTATATTCCAGTATTATATGGAAGACAGTGATACAACTGATGGACTTGATAATCTTTGTAGTAATAGTTTGAATTTGGATTTGACTAATTTATTATTTGATCCACTGATCCACATTCATTCATTCAGTCATTCACTCGTTCATTCATTCTGAATCAAATCTTTCTGCTAGTTATTTTTTTGGGATACAGTGTATGTATGATTTGTTTTATGCACTTCATGCTGATTAAGGTTTCACCCTTTGTCTCTTTTCACACTAGTTTGTTGCATGTGTTTGTGTTTTAGGTTTTGTGTTACAGGGAAACATGCTCATCGCCATCAACATCTGCAAGTGCTTTGGAGGTGTAAAGCTTCAAGACCAATTAAAGAAAAAGAAGGCAAGAGCAGCACTAACACATACTGATCTACAGGAGCAAACCTCAACAAGTTATCCACTATAAAGTTTTCCATTTGATCTTAAATTTGATCTTATTACTATAATATGTTCCTTGAAGGTTACTCATAATGAAAAAAAAAAAAAAATAATAATAATAATCATTCTGATCCTCTGTCTAAAACAATCTGTTTTAAAGGACAAGTCCATTAGGCTTGTCAGTAATCGGCCACGGTTATGACTGGCGAATGTCATTGCATAGGAAACAGTATCAGTGCCCCCTCAATATTGCATGTTTTGACAACATGATCAAAATAAAACTGTCATTTCCACACAAAGCATTATAAAATAATTTACTTACAAACTGTAAAAAAAAAAATAAATAAATAAATAAATAAATTTGTTTAGTCAACTTGAAATGTTAAGTTGTACTAAGTAACAACTTAGATATTTGTGTTTGCTAAACTTAACAGATGGGTAAGTAACCCAGCTGCCTTAAAGTTTTAAGTTGATTCAACTAAAATATCTAAGTTGTCACTTAGTATAACTAAACATTTCAAATTGAATAAGTTTACTGAACTTAAAAAAAGCCAGGTTACAAATTATTTTAAGTTGACTCAACAAATTGTTTTTTACAGTGCAGTTGATGCAGCTGCAGTCAGATCTAGTACCGATTCACCTTTCAACAAATGTTTCTTTGTGAACTCTCCATGATACTGTGCCTCATTTACAAAATAAAATAAAATATTCTTTCACTCCTTTTGTCCTATTGATGACAGACTCAAGTGCACGGACTCTGTCTAAAAGTGAACGTGCATCTGTATACTGTATCCAGTGTAGACGCAACGTGACACTCGCGTGAGAAGAAGAATATTTGTTAATTCGTCACCTGGCACCTCGGATCCAAACAAGCTGTTTTCTGAGGGTTATTACATACATGTTTTTTTTTTTATTTTTTTTTTTTTATTTATGATGAGGACAATTTAAGTTATAAAACTTACAGGATGTATTAAGCATACAAAGAGCTCTTCTATGTCAAAAGATCAAGAGAAAGTTGGTTTCCCATGTCATGACCCCTTTAAATGACATTTATGTAATAGATTTTACAACTCACCATTCTGATCAGATGAGCCAAATAAGTTAATATTAAGTAACTTAGTTTAAACATATCATTTCCAAAGATTTGTCTGTTTTTGTTTCATCAATACAAATCATCCCTAATGAAATCAAAGCAGACTGCTTTATTCTCTGAACAACACACACTAGTGTTTGTTCTTGAATGAATATGTGGTTGAACAAGCTGATTGAGTGAATGATTTGATGACTTTGATTCAATGACAATGAATTCATTAACACAGGTACACCTACAGCATTATGTGATTAGCAATTTGTATTTTTTAAATAAATACTATGCGTTTTGCATTTTTAAACACATTTAAAAAATAATTAATTCTATTCAAGTTTATTTGTATAATACTTTTGACAGTACAAACTGAAAACAGTTTCTACAATATATTTAGTAGTTTACTAGCGGTGACTATTTCAAGTTTATGTACATATGGTAAACAAACATACAATGGGCACTATTAACAGTAATGAATTATATGTTGCAATCAAACTTATAGCAAAATTCGGCAGTGCTGTATGTTGTTTCAGGGTTGGCATCATCTGAGGTCCTCTGAGGGTCCCCCTTAAAAACAATATGCATTTCTTTATTAAAGTGCATGTACAGGATAATGATTCATCAAGTGAAACAGAAACATTGGCTAACAGTTTCACAGCACAAAATGTACAAATATACAAAGAGGCCAATCTGCTTGGCACAAGAAGCCCCCCTCAGACCAAACTTTTACAGGATGTTTAAATGACTTTTGATATCATTTCTATATGGTTAAAGTCAGAGCTGGTAGTAACTGATGTACATGTGATGTGAATTATGTAATCAGATACCAAAAATTAAGTGCCCCTAATTATAGCATATTACATTATTATATTACAAGTCTGGACAAAAACATTTAAAACTTGGAAGATGTTAGGTGTGTAATGCCATTATTGTTTTTTAATGTTTATTAATGTTTTTTCATCTAATGCAGGGATTCCCAAACGTTTTTGTCAGCCAATCCCTAAAATAAAATATTTACTGAAATTATCATACGTGTACATCATACAACACATTCTTATATTTACAGTTCTCTGATGCCAGTTAATAGTCACGTGGACATGCGGGTAGACAAATACTTATGTTTTTAGTGTTCAAATGTTTCAATTGTTTTATTATACATTTTTACAATGTATTTAAATAGCTTTTTTATAAACTCGCTATTCACTATTCACTTTCTATCAACTCATGAATGTAATGTTTGATGCATTTTTTGATGTTGAAATAAAAACAAAATAGAATATATTTTCTTTCTCTTTGCTTTTTTTATTAATATGGTACTTTTAATGGTAAGTTTAAAACAAGTTTGATTAAAAAAAATAAATAAAATAATAATCAGTAACAGACTACAGTTTGTAAATATTTTATGCTTTAACTCTGGTTTAAGTTCTTTCTAATAAACTGATGGTCATCTTAACCCATTTTACCCTTGCATTTGCTTGTTAGTTTGGCTAATTTGCGCTGAAAACACTTTATAGCACTCTCACGATCATGGATGTCTGTGTAAACAATAATCCGAGTCATGTACTGGGCTCAACCTCAATATGCTGGCTATACCTCATGTGTTCAGTAGCCAGGGCAAGCGGGATTGACCTGAATTGCGCATGAAGTTTGGGCAGATTGTGATTACACAGGGGGGAAGATTAAAGAGATTATGCTATTTTGGAGGATTATGAAAAACAGATTTTTTTCAAACTAATAAGCCCTGCGGCCCACCCACAACACTGGTCTCGAGCGTGCAGATGAGGAGACAGTTAACAGGTGTCAGAAGCACAGCAGAATTCCAACCAACACATAAGTGCCATTACACTCGTGAAAAAGACAAATGAATCCATTAACACCTACCAACTGTCTAGATCAGGCCATATTAGTACTGTGACACGGTACATTTATGACAAAGTTCAGGTAGCAAAAACAGTGCAATGCAATGTACTTCGAAATGCCTTTAATCATTTTGAAATTCTGCTAACTAAAGTAGTGTAACAGCACCAATTGTTCAATCAGTTTTGTCTCTAATTGAAATAGTTGTAGGCCATGTCACTTCAGTTGTGCTTGCATGAAGAGAACGAGAGGAAATTCGGATTTAGGTGAAAGAGAAAAACTGAACATATAAGCTAAAATTCTTGTGCTCTGAAATTAATTTTGCATAAAGCTCATCTTAACACTGTGTGATTTGACATGAGCCACAACAACCGTTCGCAGCTAATTTTGCATTGTAAGCAGAGTTGAACTTTATGCAAATGAGTAGCGGTGGTGTTTGACGGTGTATGTTAAGAGGAAATGCCGTCTAAAAACCAACAGCACAGCAGCTTCAAATCAAGCTTTTCTCCTAACCAAGAATAAAAGTGTTAAATGTGAGGTGAAGAAGACTAAAGATGGGATCTTGCAAAATGTTTGGCAAAAGTTTGACAAAATTTCAAGGCAAAGAAAAAAGGTCCATTGTTGATGAATTAAGCACAGCTCACGGAGAAGTTACTTTCAAATCAAGAAGTTTGTTTGCTAGCGTTGATCAACCCATTGCGAAATCCACGTCACATGAAATTCCACATTAAATATTAGGTATGTGCTGGTAAACTGTGTTGGAGTATTTTAGTTTAAGTGAGGACAAATTGCTTGACACTTAAAACTTGTCATATTGAGGAAAAGGTGTAACATGGCGCTTTCTTAGTATACTGAAAAAATCACATTGCTATATCTATATTAACATATTATATCATCAATATGTTATCTTGTTTTTTCAGTGAAATGCAAATATCCCTAAAACAAGATACATTTTTGTTAGGCCAAAACCCTACTGAACACCTTCAGGATGACAGATTTGAAATCTAATGACGCAAATCTGAACCAATGATGGAGAAACAAACAAACAAAAAGTATTTTACACAATATTTTAATATTGTTTAAGTTTTGTGAAAATGCATTTTTACTATATTATAATAGAGCAGTTGTTTTAAAGTGCCCTCCAAAAGTTTGGAAACACCCCTGGCAAAGTGTGGTTTTGAACGATATCAGCATGAATCCATATAATTTTTTGGTGGAAATACATTAAAGTAACTTGACATTATCATTGAAGACCAGCAATAATAATTTTCATTTATTATTGCTATCAGTAATATATTTCATTTATTATTTCATCAGTAATAATGGGCCCTTTGCCAGCTGTGATGCCTGGTTACTGGTTTAAACGTGGCCCAGGTTTTTAAAAGATTTTTGGGTCAGCACACCTTAATAGCTTCAACAACTGATTGACAATTAAGTTTAGAGTACAATGAATTTAGGCCCAGATTATGCAGAGCTGTAATGGCTGCTAATGCTGGATATTTTGATGAATTGAAAATTTAGGTTTATTCTATGTATGAACTGTTTATCTAATAAAATATGTTTTCATAGTTTGTGTTGTCCCTTATCAGTGCAAAATTATCACAAATTAAGAAAGGATTCATGCCAATATTGTCCAAGACCCCACTTTTCTAGTGCGTTTCCAAACTTTTGGAGGGCGGTGTATGATTTTTTTTCTTATGAACTTTTTAATGCACAGACTATGTGTATCTTTATTTATTTATTTATTAAAATTTTTGTTATTGGGTATAGTGGATAATGGCTTTGCAATGAAAAACATTATAATAATTCATTATGTGTTTGTTTCTTTATGACAAACTAGGGAACCCAGCTGTGGTAAGATTTTTATCTGAAAAACAGACTTATTGTCTGGCTTACTGTTATTAACTGTGTGTCTCAAGTACATTTATCTCATTTTTAATGGTGTTTAGATACAATCTAAACCAAAATACTGATGAAAAACATGATTTTGTTGCAGGGCAGAATCCTTGAACTGTTTCTGGAATGGTTGTGTTCTTGCAGTTAGGAGGTCTGATAAAGAGATGCATCTGGAGGAGTTAAAGGAGGGACAATGTAGTCCTCCTCTCTCACCCAGTGTCTCTCCCAGCTCTCCTGGGAGGAGAAAAGGGAAGGAATAGACTCAAGAAAAAGTGTGTCTGCCAGAGGCTAGCAGAGCTCTAATCAAACAGCACTGGGTTAGCGCAAAAACCGTGGGGTAAAAATATCCACCTATTTATACGCAGGCAGGAAGGGCTCCCCTCTCAGAGTTTGCAGAGAACAACACAGCTACACCGTGAGCCCCGAACTGCCGAAACCTGGAGGACGTGTTCGAGTGAACGTTTTAGCTACGACATGAAGAGCTGGAGCACGTCAGAATCCTTAATAATAGGATGTCATGCTCTCTGTTCTTGTTCTTGTGTCAACCCTCATGCTCTGTTGAGACAGACTTCCTCATTCTTTGTGGGTCCAGAAACATTTAAGTTGTACATGTGAAAACAATTGTAATCATGAAATTAACTCTTAAGAACTCAGTGAACTCAAATTATTTTAATGTGTTTCTCCAGACTAATCAAAAGCTAGTTTATAGACGTAACTGAAGCTTGAACTTCTATCGTATAATGAAGTTATGGACTTTAAAGTAAGGTGTGGTGTAGGATGTCATTCTTTCTCTTTGGGGTGAATTTGACCACTGTAGAAAAAAGTACAGTAGAATAAAATCCAGTGTATTTCTACTGTATGTCCATCGACCGAAAAGAAAAAAAAAAAAAAAAAACAGCTTGTAGAAAGTCACTGCAAATATTGATGTTATATAACTGAGGCTCTGAGACCACAGATTTCATCACTTGGCTTTAGCTACTCAGTTGCTGGTCACCGTTGACTTCCATAGTATGGAAAAAAAATACTATGCTAGTCAATGGGGACCATCAACTCTTTGCTTACCCACATTCTTTAAAATATTTTCTTTTGTGTTCAACAGAAGAAAGAATCTCATGCAGGTTTGGAACAAGCTGAGGGTGAGTAAATGATGACAGCATTTTCATTTCTTAGGTGAACTATCCCTTTTGAAGTCTTAGTCTTAAATGTTTAGTTAGTTTCAGTGCGAAGAACTTTATAAGACTATAAGAAGTGCCTGAATTTCTATTTGCACAATTGATGTCACAAACATGTTCATAAAACATGTTAAATGTGTCACTTTAGTTGGTCTTAAACTGCATTCTTATGTGTTTATTAGGTAAACACATACTGTATCTCTACACATGGATGTGCACAGAGCTTTGAGTGTGTGTCCGTGCTGCTTTTTCCTGTTCTGAGCTAAAGTGTGTTCTATCCCAAGTCACAGAGGACGAACAAGGGAAATATTTGTGGCAGAACTGTGGTCAGAGAGAAAGAGTGGAGAAAAAAAAAAGAGTAAAAAGAGGGAGTGCAACGGAGAGGAGTTTGGAGGGAGGAGAGAGTGAGAGAGTGTCCTTGTTTTATAATGATGGTGTGTTTTAATACACATCCATATCCTTTTTACTGCAATCTCTACAGCATGTTACTAGGATTTAGCATGTTCAGATGTCTAATACTTTGAAGCTTTTATTTTAATATTTTTTCATGTAAGTGAACAGCTTTTAAACCAAGCATGACCGTTAGGACAGAGACTGTCATTTAGAGCAAAAAAAAATGACAGTCAGAGCCTACTCATGACAAACTATTAGCTATATTAAAGATTTTTTACATAAAAATATAATATTAACCAAAAAAAGGGCATTTCTACCCAAAGAAACATATCTTTATAAATGTCTAAAAAAGAGTAAAAACAGGGAAAACTTTGTAAACAATGGACATGCACCCATACACCCACTTATATCGTCCACCCTCACAGCGGAGCAGTTGCAGATGAGATGGCGTGTGTAATGACACACTGGTGGGAATCTGCCGTTGCATGTTAATTCTTCCTTCACGCTTGCCTTGACGAAGACAGAGACTCTAATTGAAGCTAAACAAACTGCTGACCCAGAGCACAGCTCAAGGTCCTATCCACACACACACACACACACACACCAACACCCACGAGCACATGCACGCGCAGCTACACACATGCACCATCATGCATATGCATTTCTATACATTTCTCTGTACAGTAAGCATGTCACCATGCAAACAAAGCAACGTATAGATGTGCATGCACATAAGCAGATGCAGGACTGCTGGGTGGGTGACATAGTTTTAGAGGGAGTGTCCTGTTCTTTTTTATGATTTTACTATGAACATATGCACATGCGCATACAATGCATATATGCATGCCAGGATGTCACCGTGCAAACAGTTTTAGAAAGAGTCATAGTTGTTATCTGATAGTAATGCATGCAAACACATGCATGCAACATACACGCACCAGCCTGAACAAGCATTTTCTTGCATATGCATGTTCCTTTGTAAGCATTTTACCATACAAACACAGTGACACACAAATGTGCATCAACAAATGCAAATCCAGAACTGCATTACTACTAACTAGGTGACACCATTGTAGAGAGAGTGTACAGTGTACCACAAACATATGCGCATGCATACAAACACTTGAACACACTCACACACACTAGGTTGTTGATGCAATTTCTAGTCTGTAAGCATATCACCATACTGTGACTCAGAAGTGTACCTATACAAAAACAAAAAGTGTTAATTTCACCATAAAGAAATGCACAGCATGCACATGTACACAAATATTCTGGCATATGCATTCTTCTAAATTAGCATTCACATGCAATTATACTTTAAAGTGCATGCAAACAGGCCTGTATGACTTCTGCATAGCTGGTATATTTGATTTTACCAATACCAATGCGTTCAAACACATGCATGCAATTGCTTGCACATAATGAAATGTGTATGCAAACATGCAAATGCATGCCTGCAGGATCAGTATTGTTAGTGTATTTTACTATTAATTCATGCACACATATGCATGCAGTCAGTTACACATGCACACATGCAACAGCCCGCACACACATATTCTGGAATATGCATTAGCATTTCACCATTCGAATGCAATGGTGCATAAATGTGCATGCAAAAATGTAAATGCAGGTCTGCAGGACCTCTTCATAGTTGGTATATTTGTTTTTACCACTAATGTATGCACACACATGCATAAACATATGTACCAGCCTGCACATGCATTTTAACATATGCATGCTTCTCTGAGGGTTTGTCTCTTAATGCAGTGACACATGCATGCAAGCACAATTGCACACGCAGGCCTATAAGACTTCTGCATGGGTGTGAGATTGACATTTGTAGAGAGAGTGTCATAACTGATTTTTATAATGTCATCACTAATCCACACACACACATCGATGCAGTCACTTGCACATACATGCTCCAGCAATTTAACCAATGCATATTTCTCCACTGGTACGCACCAATGCAGATGCAGAATGACTGGGTATCTTTGATTTGATTTCACTACAAACAAATGCATATGCATAAAAATACTTACATTTTCTGACATATGCATGCACCTCTGGAAGCATGCCACCATGCAAATACATTGACTCAAAAAATGTGCATGAACAAATGCAGATGTAAGCCTACAAGACTTCTGCATGAGTGATACAGTTGTAGAGTGTCGAAAGTGATATCTGTAATGCCATCTCTAATCCATGCATACACATGCATGCACCAGCAATATTTTAACATGTGCATGCTTTTCTGTTACTATGTAGATTTGAGCATACAAGACCTCTGCATGAGAGTGTCATAAATTATATCTTTCAATTCACCACTTACGCATGCACACACATGCATGCAGCCGCTTCAACATAAATGCACCAGCCTGAACAATCATATGGCTGCACATGTATGCCCCTTTATAAGGATTTTACTACATAAAGGCAGTGAAATGTGCCTGCATATAAATGCAAATAGATGTGACCGTGCAAATGTGTGAATGCACAGATCCAGATGCAGGCCTTCAGAACCATTGACTGGGTAACACAGTTGCACAGATCATGCAGTATCTTTGATGTCACTGCAAATGTATGTGCACACATGCAAACGCCTGCGCATACATGCACGCACCAGGCTGCAGCCATGACATTTACATGCACAAATGCAGATCCAAACATCATGGAACTTCTTGAGAGAGTGCTGTAGCTGTTTCCTTTGATATCCAAGATAATTTTTAGCGCTTGAATCGACCCGTTCCAGAGCGTCTACAGGAAACACAAGGACGCCTTTGTGTCATCTGCACTGTGAATCCCTGCTGCGGCCCACAGATTATTTCACCGTGCTACACTTTAGGAAGGGCAAGTGCATGCACGCTTGTGCTGATCGCATGCCAGAGGTGGGAGGGAGGGAGTGCTCACACGTTTAGCCCTCCTTCTCTCTCTTTCTCTCCCTCCTTGGAGAGTTGAAGCTCTTTGAAGGTGATCTGAGGTAGCGTCGTCTTTGTGGCTTACTGCTCCCTTACCCTCTCCACCTGGGCCTCCAGGGGTCTGAACTCAACGCAGTGCCGGCTCCAAATCCAGGCCCAGGCCTCTCCCAGAAGCCCCAGGCCTCCGAAGGCAGAGAGACATGTTTCTGCTGTAACTGAAGATACCGATGCAGGGAGAACAAGAAGCTATTACAGAGAATGTGTCTGGGAAATTAAAATATCCAATTTTAACAGCATGTCAGAAGCTTGTGCATGTGTGCAGGACACTTTCTCTGAACGTAGACGAGTTATATAAGTTTTTAAGGGTTAAGTGAACAAGATAGAACATGACAAAAGCAGTCAGAGAAAGAGAGAGAGGGAATCATTTAGTGTGACTCACATTCTTACACTAGCCATCGTGTCTCCTACTTTCAAAAATGCTTTATTTAAAGGAATAGTTCACCCAGAAATGAAACGTTTACTCACTTTTGTGCTATTCCAAACACGCATGACTTTCTTTTTTTGCTTGCTGATGTTTTATATTGCTGATGACAAACCCGGTGTGGTGTGTCTTGATTTTTAAGTGGAATGAGATTGAGCGTTTCAGTGGAGGGTTTTCAAAAGACTTTTGCTATTTTTTTTGGTATTTCTCAGCTCAACATTATGAAACAAAACACTCTTTCTCCTTTTTGCGCACTGAGGATGAAAGAAAGTCATATGGGTGTGGAACAACATAAGGTTGAGCAAATGATGACAGAATTTAATTTTCAACTATCCCTTTAAGGAGATTTGGGTTGAACTTCAGACTCCCACATGTCTGTTTCAGATATACAGTTAAAAGTCATTTAACTAAGGTGTTAGTGATCTCCTCTTTAAAGAAAATAAAAACATCTGTCTGCAACATCTGTCTGTGTTAAATAGCACTCATTATTTCGCTATTAAGACAGTAAAAGCTTGATCTTAATGGCCCAGTAATGACAACATGTTCATTGCAGTATAAGCAAGATCAGACTGCGGGGTGTTAGTAAACTTTTGGTCCGTGATTATGGGCAAAAATCTTTACCGTCTTCAACACCTGCGTCCCATTCCTTCTTTTCCTCTCTCTGATGTTTATTCTTCTCCCATCCTTCTATTTCTCATTCTGTTTTTCCTTTCCATTACCCCCATATCTCTCTCTGTACTTCCCCTCCGGGTGCATCTCTCCTCAATAACCCGTCCGACCTGTTCGCAGTCTGACGCATGCACATGCTGCACACGCATTCACACAAATCATGCACACGGGTGCCTACGGGACCTGGAAAAAAAATGGACAATAAATAAATAAAGAGAGATAAAGAGAATATGCATTGCTGTGACTCAGGGGTCAAAGAAACTCGAAACGGGATTTCTCAATAGAAGATTTTTACAAATTACAGACAGGAAGGGGAAACAGAACTACTTGCACACCAGAAACTTTCAAAATTCCATTCTTAAATGAGCAAACCCACTCTGAAGGGAGCATAGTGTTATCATCTCATAAATGCACATTTCTTTTTCGACTTCTTATATTCAATTTGATTGTTTTCTGTGCATTTATGTAAAAAAGTAAATGTGTTTTTTGTTCCACAAAGGTTATTTAAAGAACCATCTAATTCTTACCTTTTTAGAATCTGAAAAATCTACTTTTGCCACAAAGAAAAGGTTCTTCAGATGTTAAATGTTCTTTGTGAAACCATTTAAACAATGGCATCATGAAGCACCTTTATTTTTGAGAGTGTATAGATACTGCTCTCACCAAATCAAATAACAATAAACAGCTGTTTTTTTCTTACAGGTGCAAATAATTAGCAATTGACACTGTTCACACTAAGTGTAAATAGAAGTGCTTTGCTATTATTACTAATGGTATAACATTTGAGCATTATTCCAGAGTTTGTGGAAATGACATTGCCATCAAAGCAAGCTATTTAAAGCCATATATATTTACTATATACACAGACAGAGAAGTATATAGCATAAATACATTACAAGATTCACTCTCTATATTCTGTATAAGCAATGTAACAAAGAATGGCATTTAATATTTACTGCACTGCAATTAACAAGATTGGGGTCTGCAAGATTTTTAAATGTTTTTAAAAGTTGGACTTAGGCTCATCAAGGGTGCATTTATTTGATGTATAAACAAACAAACAAACAAACAAACAAACAAATATTTATTTATTTATTTATTTATTTATAATAAATGTTATGTACTTTATTTAAAAAAAACAACAAAAAAAACAAACAAACAAAAAAAAAAAAACACCCTATTTGTATTATACTAAAGTGGTATATTTAAGGTCTGCTAAACTGGAAAAACTAATTTTGTACTTAATGCATTTTAATTGTGTGAAAATAGTGCTGAAGTCCCACAAAAGATATATTTAAGTAAATCTGATTGTGCTAAAGTGGAACTAGTGCAAGTATACTTTAAGTGCACTTTAAATAATTTACATTTAAAGACCGGTATTATTTAAAGATCACACAATCCTCATCAATAGTGATATTAAAACACATTTTAGGATTAATATTAGTAAAAATATGCATTGTGCACAAGTAAAGTTTAATTACAATTTATATATCAGTAAATATGTTAATAGACTTGAACTATACTTAGTAAAAAAATAAATGCATTTTAAATCTATTACTTTTTTTTTTACTAGAGTAGGTGTCAGTTTCTTTGTCTCATTCCTTTAATCTCTCTCTCTTCCTCTGTCCATCTTGAATATGTATCTATTATTAGCTGATGTCTTCCCTGGGGATTTCAGCTACTAAACTCTATATTCATGACCCATCACTTGTGGGATTAGCATAGAATTAAGAATTATCCGCTTTGGATGCAGATGGAAACCTGACACAGACACGAGAACAGACACACATCAGCACACATGATCACTTACACGCCTGCATGTGCTCTTCACGCATGGGTCTGCACGTGATCATCTTTACATGCAATCTAATGCTGCTAGATAACTAATTAATGCCATTTACCAGAGTTATTTAATTTGGTTATTAGTACACTTGTCTTTGGTGGTAAAAGCTGTCTTGAAGGACAGTTATCCAAACCTTATTGGAAATAAAATAAAATAAAATAAAATAAAATAAAATAAAATACTTTTTTTGTTATAATAGTAGTAGTATTACAAATTCAGTAGAGTTGCATCAATCATGTGACTAAGCGTGACTAAGTTCAGTATGCTGGTAATGATATGAGTAGTAAATCATGGGGGTACTCATAACACCAATGACACTCTTTCCTGAAAATGCAGGTCAGTTGAGTGTTTGTGTTGGGTGTGTGCGCTCTACAGTAGTTGATTCTCGAGGTTTTGTTCGAAGTCTTGAGGCTTCATGGTATGTGCTCTGCTGAAAGGACGTCCCACCTCTCGATCTCAGGCATGTGGCCAGAAACACACTTCATCTCAATTTCAAATCTCAGCCCTGACTTTGACCTCACTGCACAAAACCAGTTACAGGATGATCTCTCTCTCTCTCTCTCTCTCTTTCACTCTGTCCTTCTCTCTCTCCTCTGCTCTCAACACTTCTAACTTCATTCGCTGGACCTTCTTCCTCATTTCCTCATTACACTCCCATCTTCCGCTTACTCCACCGTTGTTTTCTAAATTGTCCTTTTTTTATTGTCAGTACACCTCACTCTCCTCTCAGCCCAGTTTGATTCTGTTTCTGTCAAACATCATTACTTTTCTTCATATTCACAACATTAATGAGTGACTTTGGACTTATTATTTATTTTTTATGCTTTTTGAAATGGCCTTTACTGTTTTACTTCAAGAAAAGCATTTTGTCTATTATTACGTATAATGAAAATGTGTAATAATTTACACAATGTTTTATTATTATTATTATTATTATTATTATTATTATTATTATTATTGTTATTGTAATATTTGATTTGATTTTTATTTTTATTTTTTTATTTTTATTTTTTCCCAAATTAATTTTGACCAAGAAGTCTACATGAAATATGAAACATGCAATGTGCAAAAATAAATAAATAAATAAATAAATAAATAAATAAATAAGCTTAAATGTTTCAAATGATGTGGTGAAAATGAAAATGAAAAAAAAAAAAGAAGTTTGAGAAAAGATTAGATAATTCTCGTTATGTATCTCTGAATGTTATGAATGGACATATTCAACTAGTGCGAAAGGTGCATTTAAGTATTTATGTTTTCTATTCTATGTGGCCATAGTTGAAAGAAAAACTCATCCTGTCTTTTTTTTTTTTTAATTTTCTCAGTTTCTCTCATGCTTTTTAGGCATGATCTGGAAGTGTAGTGATCTGGTTGTTTTTTCAGGTTTTGTTGTGGTGATGGGACAGAGACGCACTAAATGAACAATGAGAGAAAGAGAGAGCAGGAGAATAAAAGGGAAAGAGAGAATGCACATCCTCACAGCATCCTGTTTCCTGTTCGGCCTTTATGGGACTTCCTGCTTCATTGTCAACAGAAAATCTCACCTGTTTTTATAGCCAGAGAGAGAGAGAGACAGACACACAGAGAGAGAGAGAGAGAGAGGAAGAGTGGAACAGTAAAGCGAGAGAGAGTAGAAAAAAATGGTAAATCACACTACATCAATTAAAAATTCACTTTCAAAAATTTTAATAAAAATGATTCAGTGTGTCCTGATTTTTTAGTTAATCAAAGCAAGAAACAAAATTATAATTGAAACGTCTATTGAAAATGACTAATTGTTACATCACACTAACACTAAATTGACAAATAGTTAAATAATAATAATAATAATAATAATAATAAATAAAAAAAAAACAATAAAAAACAACTCAATTTTATTTTTATTTATTTATTATTATTATTATTATATATAATTATTATTTAATAATACCACACATTTCTGCAAAACCACAACAGACTGCAGAGTTTTTGTAATATAGTGTATGAATGACTTGTTCCATAGGTTTACAGTGCTTTTATTGTCATTTTGCAGCAAAATTGCAAATCCCCATTCGTTTCCATTATATAAAAAGAGATGTCAGTACATTATTAAAATGTTTTATGCTGTGTTTAATGGATTGAAAAAAGTCATACAGCTTTGAAAAGACATGAGGATGAAAAAATAACGACTTGACAGTAATAATGACATTTATTACTCCTTATTACACATTTTTTGTTTTGTTAACTGCCTTTTAAAAGTGACACATGTATTACTTAAAGTATTTAGACCTACTGCAATATAATGTTTTGCAGGCGTTTTTATTGATGAAGAGAGAAATGGAAAGTTAGAGGAGTGAAATGAGGAGCACTAGCAGGAGAGCGCTGGTCTCTGAGGATCTCTGGCCAGATGTTTCCACACTCAGCTCTTCCGCTTGATCATTCCCAGCACTTCCTCTTCAAACGAGGAGGAAAAATGAAAGGAAAAGCGAGAGAGAAGCAGAGAGAGGGAGAGAGTGCGCACATTACCCCTCCTTACGAAAACTCTCGCTCTGGTTCAATGGGCAATGAAAACACGACGGACTGGCGGCCCCTCCTCCCGCTCTCTCTCTCTCACACACACACGTTTTTCAGAGTTTTGTGTCGGCTGATTGACTCCGTCAGATAAATCACTGTGACAGATTCAACAGGTCTATAAGTCAGAACATACTGAGAAGTGAAACAGGGGTGGTATATGATTATAAAGCCTACAATAAACAACTAGCAAATGCAGAAAAAAATCAGTCATTACCTATAAGCCTTATGCAGAATAATTACAACAAATGTGACACTGGATCACAAAAACAGTCTTAAATAGCACAGGAATGTTCGTAGCAATAGCCAACAATACATTGTATGGGTCAAAATTATAAATTTTTCTTTTATGCCAAAAATCATTGGGATATTAAATAAAGATCATGTTCCATGAAGAATTTTTTTTTAATTTCCTACCCTAAATATATCAAAACCTAATTTCTGATTAGTAATGTGCATTGCTAAGAACTTCATTTGGACAACTTTAAAGGTGATTTTCTCAATATTTTGATTTTTTTCACCCTCAGATTACAGATTTTCAAATAGTTGCATTTCAGCCAAATATTTTCCTATCCTAACAAACCATACATCAATGGAAAGCTTTCAGATTATGTAGACATCTCAATTAAAAAAAAAAAAAGAAAAAAAAAAAAGAACACCCTTATGAATGGTTTTGTGATCCAGGGTCAAATATGAGTGTAAATACTTGTGTCAGAGAGAGAAAGAGGGAGGGAGAAAAAAAAAAAAAATTCTGTCTTAACACTCATAAGTGCGCAGAATATAACATTGACCATTTGGCTTCACATCAGTTGATGAACTGAGGTTGAATTGGCCACACCCCCACAGGATAATGAACTGGAATGACAGGAAGAGGAATTTACTTAATTTTAGATCAAAGAAATTTAATTCAGTCATTCACTTTCATCATAAATAATTATGCCTAATTATTCCCTGATTTGTATAATTCTGACACATGACATGTCTCTAAAGTAAGTTAACAGCCATTAAAACAGATTTCCTTTTTTCTTTCTTTTCTCTTTCTTTCTTTCTTTCTTTCTTTCTTTCTCTTTCTTTCTTTATGTCACTACAAAATGTCCAACGTATTGTTTACTGGCAAGCTTTTACAAAGAAATTGTGAAACCTAAATTTATCACCTATTTGGCACAATTTGAAAACTTAAATTAGACTGAATTATTATTATTATTATTATTATTATTATTATTTTATTTATTTATTCTTTTAAATTAAGTTAAATTTAAGCATTAAATATAAATTGAATTGCAATTTCTGTACGGCCATGTTTGCTACTTCACATTTTTGCTACTTCTCAGTTACATTCAGTAAGTTAATCTGATTATTTGTATTTGTTTTTATTTAATTGTTATGTGAAATATCAAAGCAGCACAAATAAACAACAGGCCAAATATGTATATTTACTAATCTGTGACTTGTATGAGTGTATATACAGTGTTATATAATGCACTAAAAACATATTACTCAGTCCTTCTTTATAGCCCATATGCTGAAGAAATGTTAACAAATTACACAAAGCATACCAACTGCTGTCATAAAATAATGACAATCCTGTGGATCTTTACAGTACACTCATAATACCATCAGATACTGTCTTTGACACACACACACACACACACACTTTTTTTTTCTGGGTCATTATAATTTCTACAATCTCCTCCAACATTAAAATTACTCTGTCTGTTCAGTAATGACACGCTCCATCTCATCCATCTGTCTACACAATGACACGCGTCAGCATTATGGTGTCATAACACAGTAATACCACATCTTTCCTCAGATACTTAATTAACTTAATTAATTCTATTTGTAACATGTTGCAAATATTGGGTGTGAATTGTAAAATAATATTTAATACAAAAACAAAGTAAAATAAATAAAGTTATATCTTTCTTCACACCACAATTTCCCCCCAAAAAAGAAAAAAAGTGCACTCGTTTCTGTTTTCAAACCGTACACACAGTTTCCTGCCTACAGATTATAACCAAACCTTAGCCCTAAATAAATTCCTGTTTTAAAACTTAAATCACATTTTGCTAACGTCTCAAGACAAATTCCAACAAACGAAAACCTGTCTAAGCTAATGCATTCAGTCCTAGAGGTGAGGCCCTTATGGTTTGTCAGTGTAGTCTCTGTGTTAATAACACCACGCTGTCTGTGAAGTGTCCTGTCTGTCTCCTGACATCTGTGCAGCCACTCCCACATCACAGTCTCACACACACACACACACACAAACACACAGGCTGATATGTGTGACCGAGATCAGATACTAAATGTATATATCAATGTGGCTAGATAGATAGATCAAAGTATCAAGGTATGTTGCTTTTATTAAAAAGAACAGCCTGTTTAATATTATGTATTAGGTACCAGAGGAAAAGATGTCTTCATATAGCAGAAGCTGTGTGTCTTCATGATCGAGCCCAGTGAGGTTGTGTATATTGAGAACAGGAGGGGGCCAAGCACTGAACCCTGAGGCACCCCAGTGGTTATTTGATGTGTTTTAGACCCCATTTCCCTCCAGGATACATTGAGAGATCCACCCTTGAGGTAGAATTCTGTCTTGTAAAGTGCAGTTTCTGTGTTGAGAAATTCAGAGAGAGTTTACTGTTTCACTCTTAAATTACAGGGTCAAAGCCACTGTGGTAACATTGGGATAAGAGTCATGCTCAAGAGCATAATGGTGGTAGCTCCTGAATCAGTTTTCACAGCGTTCAAACCTACAACCTTTAAATTGCCACCCCGATTATAATCCCATGACTACACCACTATCATGTCATCATCATCTGTAATTATTTTATCTCCCTGAGGCCCGCTTACAATTATAGTACAGTGTTTGTGCCAAACTACACAAACACTTCTTCTTCTTCTTCTTCTTCTTCTTCTTCTTATGTCTTTAAAGTACACATGAAATTAAAATTTAAAAGATTAAAATAATCTTTGTAAATACATCACAATACTGAAATAAAGTTGGTTGCAACTTCCAGTTCATGCAGACTTTAGGACATGAGAAATTACATTTTACTGAACTTTGCACTTTGACCTGAAATCGATTAAATAATATATGATATACACAACCAGTCAAAAGTTTTTGGACAGTAAGGTTTTTAATGTTTTTTAAAGAAGTGTGTTCTGCTCATTAAGCCTGCATTTATTTGCAAAAACAGTAATATTGTGAAATATTTTTACAATAAAATACAATTTTAAATACATTTTAAAATGTAATTTATTCCTGTGATCAAAGCTGAATTTTCAGCAACATTACTCCAGTCACATGATTCTTCAGAAATCATTCTAATATGCTGATTTGTTGTTCAAGAAACATTTATTATTATTATCATCTATATTTAAAACAGATGAGTAATTTTTTTTTTTCAGGATTTTTTGATGAATAGAAAAATACAAAGATCAGCATTTATCTGGAATATAATAATAATAATAATAATAAAGAAAAAAAAACTTTTGTAACATTATACACTATACTATTCAAAAGCTTGGAGTCAGTATATCTTTTTTATTTATTTATTTGGGGGTATAGAAATTAATACTTTTGTTTAGCAAGGATGCTTTAAATTGATCAAAAGTGATAATAAACACATTTATGTCACGAATGCGGTCTCTGTGGCTCCCTCTAACCGCCGCCAGCGGGAACCCTCTCCGGACTTTTAGCGCACTTCATTTCCCATCACCCCGTGCCTGGGACTCCTTTTCCAGTTCCGGGTCTTCCGGTTCCCTTCCCCCTTTCGGCCATTTATAGACCGCCATTTCGGCGGGTTTCCCGCGAAGTTTTGTTAGTGTGACTTTCAATCCTGAGCGTTTTTCATTGCATTGCCTACCTGTTGCCGATCGGACTGTTTATTCCCTGTGTTTTGATTCTCTGCTGCCTGCCTCGTTACCTTTTGCCTGGACTATCGTTTATTCTCTGGATTATCTGCTCTGTACCTGTTTGCTGTTGTTGACCCTCGCCTGTTTGACTCCCCTCGAATAAATCATGTCGCATGTGGATCCCACGTCTCCGGATCAGTCACTGTCCTCGTTACAGAAAACTTCGCCACCTACGGATCCAGCGACTGTACACCAGACCAACTCGACCGCCTCACCAACCTCACCGGGCAGTTGGTAAGAGCGTTACAAGGCTTACAGATGACCTCTCCAATCACTTCAGCTCCCGCGACTACTCCACCCCCGGGAGCTCAGCCTGCTGCCGCCAGCCCGCGTCTCGCTTTCCCGGAGAAGTTTGACGGTACCGCTTCCAAATGCTAGGGATTCCTTCTTCAGTGCTCACTCTTTGTCACTCAACAGCCGCATCTGTACCCCACTGATGAAAGTAAGATCACGTTCGTCTGCTCGCTCCTCTCCGGGAGAGCTTTGGATTGGGCTACCGCTGTCTGGCGTCTGGACCGTCCCACCTTCCCATCGTTCTCCGCCTTTCTACAGCGTTTTAAGGAGGTCTTCCAGCCCAGCACCGAGAGCGGTGAGGCAGGGGAGCAGATTGTGGCGTTACGGCAGGGCAGGAGAACCGCCGAGGATTACGCGCTCACCTTTCGCACACTCGCGGCCCAAAGCGGATGGAATGACGAGTCTTTCAAACTTCACTACCGCAAAGGATTACACCCAGACCTCCAAGTGGAGTTGGCCTGCAGGGACGAGAGCCTCTCATTAGAGCAGTACATCGATCTCTCCATCCGGGTCGACAACGTCATGCGAGCCCGTAAGTCCTGACGGTTGACTACTCCTGTGCCCCAGGCTACGTCCGGCTCCGAAGCAGCTCCTGAACCCATGCAGCTTGGAGCTACCAAGATCACGGTAGAGGAGAGGGAGAGACGGCTCCGGGGCAACCTCTGCCTGTATTGTGGACAGGCCGGCCACACCAGGGCTAATTGTCCCACACGACCACCACGCCCTCCTTCCTCGGTGAGTAATGACCCACCTCTTTTTAACCGCTGTGAGATACCAGTAGCTCTAGGATTTGGTGATGTCACGATTAAAACCACAGCCTTGATCGATTCCGGCGCTGCCGGGAATTTCATGGATTCAGACTTTGTCACGGCTAACCACTTGCCAATCCTCTCTTGTTTCCCACATGTGACAGTGGCCGCCCTCGATGGGCAACCGCTAGGATCTGGAAAGATCCTCCACACCACCGACGATCTCACCCTCCGGATCGAACCCTGTCACCTACAGACCATTCGCTTCTTCGTCATTACCTCACCACAGTCACTCATTATCCTGGGCTACCCATGGCTAAACCTGCACGGACCGAACATCGCCTGGGCCAACCGAACCATCTCCCACTGGTCACCCCACTGCAAGCAGCACTGCCTCCAACCCAAGACCAAGCCAGCAACCACTCTCAAGGTATCTACCACCAAGAACACCATACCCACCGAGTACCAGGATCTGCTTGAGGCCTTCAGCCGAACCAAGGCCACCCAATTACCTCCTCATCGCCCAGGTGACTGTGCCATCGACCTCATCCCGGGAGCTACATCCCCCAGGGGGCGTATTTTCCCATTATCCCAAGCAGAGTCAGAGGCCATGCATACATACATTCAGGAAGGAACTGGGTAAGGGCTTCATCAGACCCTCCACCTCACCTGCATCAGCGGGTTTCTTCTTTGTTAAAAAGAAGGACGGCAGACTATGTCCATGTATCGATTACCGTGGACTCAATGAGGTGACTGTCAAGTATTGCTATCCACTCCCGCTCGTGCCTTCAACCTTGGAACAATTACGGACTGCCAGCATCTTTACGAAGTTGGACTTACGCTCGGCTTACAATCTTATCCGGATTCGTGCTGGGGACGAGTGGAAGACGGCCTTTTCCACCACCTCGGGCCACTATGAATACCGGGTCATGCCCTTCGGCCTAGCCAACAGTCCATCCTTTTTCCAGGCCTTCATCAATGAGGTTTTCCGCGATATGCTGAATCGCTGGGTAATAGTCTTTATAGATGATATTCTTATATATTCCAGCTCTTATGCCGAGCACATCAGACACGTCAGAGCGGTACTACAACGCCTCATTGAACACCAGCTCTATGCTAAGGAGGAGAAATGTGAATTCCATCTGGACAAGATTTCCTTCCTAGGATATATCATTAACTCAGAAGGAGTCGCTATGGATGAGAAGAAGATCCACGTCGTCCTTAATTGGCCACGTCCCACTACGCTCAAGGAGCTCCAACGCTTCCTCGGCTTCTCTAATTTCTACCACCGCTTCATTCGTCACTTCAGCACGGTAGCAGCTCCCCTCACGGCTATGGTCAAGAAGGGTACCTCCCGCCTCACCTGGTCCCAACCAGCCATTCAGGCCTTCAACGATCTGCGACAACGATTCACAACTGCGCCAATCCTCCACCACCCGGACCCCGAAAGACCTTTCATCGTAGAGGTGGATGCTTCCAGTACCGGTGTTGGCGCGGTGCTCTCACAGCGGCAGGGTGAGCCATCCAAGATGTTTCCATGCGCATATTTCTCCCATAAACTGAGCCCAGCCGAGAGAAACTACGATGTGGGTAACCGTGAGTTACTAGCCATAAAGCTAGCTCTCGAGGAGTGGCGGCATTGGCTCGAGGGCGCCAAACATCCATTCACCGTCTTAACAGACCACAAGAATCTAGAATACCTCCGCTCAGCCAAGATGCTTAATCACCGCCAGGCCAGATGGGCTCTATTCTTCACCCGTTTCCACTTTTAAGTAACGTATCGTCCAGGCTCTCAGAATACCAAGGCAGATGCACTCTCTCGCACCTATGAACCCGACATAACCACCAGCTCCCCTGAAGCCATAATACCCACGTCTATGATTGTTGCACCGGTGACCTGGGACATTATGACCGAGATTTCTGAGGCACAAACCCAGGACCCCACTCCAGCCAATTGTCCTGAACATCTCACCTATGTTCCCCTCAACCTACGACCTCGAGTGCTGGCCGAGGTCCATTCCGTCCCCAGCTCAGGTCATTCTGGTATTGAGGCTACCCTTCATCTGATCAACAATCGGTTCTGGTGGCCCACTCAACGTCCTTGGTCCCACATTGCCATGGACTTCGTCACGGATCTTCCCCCCTCCAACGGACACACCACCATTCTCTCAGTGGTGGATCGGTTTTCCAAGGGCTGTCGCTTCATCCCTCTTCCCAGCTCCCCTCTGCTATGGAAACGGCGGAACTATTATGTAATTGGGTCTTCAGGTTCTATGGTCTACCAGAGGACATCTTATCGGACCGTGGACCCCAGTTTACCTCCCGATTATGGTCAAGCTTCTTCCGCCTCCTGGGGGTCAACGTAAGTCTCACCTCAGGATACCACCCTCAGGCTAACGGACAGGTTGAACGTCTGAACCAGGAGTTGACTCGCTTCCTCCGCTCATACTGCCAGAACCACCAGGAGGACTGGAACCGTTATCTCTTCTGGGCAGAGTATGCACAAAACTCATTACGTAAACCCGCCACTAACCTCACCCCGTTTCAGTGCACCTTAGGTTTCCAGCCACCCTTATTCCCATGGTCCGGGGAGCCCTCAGAACTCCTAGCCATCAACTCCTGGTTCCAGCACAGTGAGGAGGTCTGGGATCAGGCCCACGTCCACCTACAGAGGGCCATACATCACACCCAGACCCAGGCCAATCGGAGACGTCAACCCATTCCACCCTACGAACCCGGCCAGTGGGTCTGGCTCTCGACCCGGGACCTTCGTCTGCGCCTACCTAGCAAGAAACTCAGTCCCAGGTATGTAGGTCCTTTCAAGATAATCAAACAAATCACACCAGTATCTTTTCATTTAGAACTCCCACCTGAATACCGTATCTCACCCACGTTTCATGTGTCTCTGTTCAAGCCCGCTGGTAATCCGGAAGGAGCGGAGGACCTAGATGAGACCGCCCGCTGCGGATCCCCGTTATCATTGACGGCGAGGAGACTTACGGAGTCAACTCTATTCTGGACTCCCGACGCCGGAGGGGTCACCTCCAATATCTGGTCGATTGGGAGGGTTTCGGTCCCGAGGAAAGATCTTGGGTCGCCGCCGGGGATATCCTTGACCCCTCTCTCACCATCGACTTCCATGCTTCACACCCACATCGACCAGCTCCCCGTGGGAGAGGAAGACCCCGGCATCGAGCACCTCCTCGCGCCAGGAGTCGCTCGCGGGAGGGGGCTCTGTCACGAATGCGATCTCTGTGGCTCCCTCTAACCGCCGCCAGTGGGAACCCTCTCCAGACTTTTAGCGCACTTCATTTCCCATCACCCCGTGCCTGGGACTCCTTTTCCGGTTCCGGGTATTCCGGTTCCCTTCCCCCTTTCGGCCATTTATAGACCGCCATTTTGGCGGGTTCCCCGTGAAGTTTTGTTAGTGTGACTTACAATCCTGAGCGTTTTTCCTACCTGTTTTTCATACCTGTTGCCGATCGGACTGTTTATTCCCTGTGTTTTGATTCTCTGCTGCCTGCCTCGTTACCTTTTGCCTGGACTATCGTTTATTCTCTGGATTATCTGCTCTGTACCTGTTTGCTGTTGTTGACCCTCGCCTGTTTGACTCCCCTCGAATAAATCATGTCGCATGTGGATCCCACGTCTCCGGATCAGTCACTGTCCTCTTTACAATTTATAATGTTACAAAAGATTTCTATTTTAGATAAATGCTGTTCTTCTGAACTTTCTATTCATCAAAGAAACCTGAAAAATTTGACTCAGCTGTTTTCAACATAATAATATTAACAACAACAACAACGACAACAACGACAACAACAACAACAAAAATAATAATAATAATAATAATAATAAATGCTTTTTGAGCAGCAAATCAGAATATTAGAATGATTTCTGAAGGATCATGTGACTGAAGTAATGATGCTAAAAATTCAGCTTTTAAATCACTGGAATAAATTACATTTTAGAATATATTCAAATAGAAAACAGCTGTTTTAAATAGTACAAATCTTTCAAAATTTTACTGTTTGTGCTGTACTGTGGATCAACTAAATGCTTTGTGAGCAGAAGAGACTTCTTTAATAACATTAAAAATCTTTTGTCTGGAATATGGATATAAGATATAGCGTTTTTTTTTTTTTTTTTGTTAAACATTACTGTTGACATTTTTGTTGACATTACTGAGATGTGCACAGCAAAAGGAGATAATGTGCATCTTGGTCATTGATTTGGACTTAAAAAAATGCACACCATGCACATTTTCATTCATGATGTTCACACTTTAGTCAAATTAGCTTCACAGACTCATTGCACCACTGCACTGTAAATGTAAATAAGATGATTAAAATATCACATTATATTTGTTTGTGTTCAATAATCAATGAATATTTGTTTCTGTTGTGCAGTAGAAATCAGTTTGAAGTCATTATTCATGCCTTTCCGAATAAGGCATTGTCATGACGTACCCTAAAGCAGCACATCTGACCTCTGACTTTTTTGGCAGTATTAAGGGGCTTTTGTCTGCCCCAGTAGACACGTTAGGGTAAATGTCATTGACGTGTGCGAGCGGGCTGTCGTGTGTTAACTCTTCAGGTTTCTGACGTTCATAATCTATTTCAGAACGAGACATTTTATTGTCAGGTATTACATTTTGTCAAAGTGTCATCAAACTCTTGAAGTGACATTTCACTATGTAAACAAGCATTGCTCCATTTATTCACGGCTTTTATTCCTTAATCTCTGTAAGTTGTTGCAGCGCAGTAGTCGCTTCTGTGCTATTCATCTTCCGAGAGCGTCTGTGTGTGAGAGACAGGCAGGGACCTCAGGGCTTACTTCTGCTGTCTCATCAATAGACATATGCAATTGTGAGATTGCAACACCAGGTAATCACATGAATACACACATTATGAGAGAGACAGACAGGGAGAAAGAGATTGCATGTAAGTGTTGGAGTGAAACGCAGTGATTATGGAGGTTTGAAGAGGTGTGTTAAAGGGTGTGTAATTAAAGGTAAACAGAGCAGTATGATGCAGAAAGACACAGATTACACTCTTTATCATTGCCAAGGCTATGCGTGTGTGTATGTGTGGTTGTTTATATAAGGGCATCATTTAGAGAGCATTCCAGAGAAAGATTCAAACTTTTGGGATGTCTGTAAATGTGTGTATGTGTGTGCATGCCTGTACTCACAATGGTAGTGATGCCAGATGCATTGTAATTATACCAATCAACATAATTTAAGCAACCGATGAACCGTACCGCAAATAGATGCAAAAACATCACAGACTGCGCAAGGTCACACAACTAGACTAAAGGAGGCTAGATCACACTAGATTTCAGGAGTTAAGATTATTTTAGCCTACAAGTTGAAGTGAATAGAGCACAAAATCCAGTGTGACCTTCCCTTAGTGTGTGAGGAGAATGAAGTTGGGCCTCCAAATATAAACATAAGATCATGGGTTTGTTGTGCTTGTTTGTCACTTAGGATCACATCCAAGGTATTAAGGATCTTTTGAAATCTAGTGTGTGTGTTTCTGTGTGAAAACCCGCTGCAGGCCATGACAGCCTAATATCTTCTGTTAGCAGTGAATTACACCTCATTATGGTAAACCTGGAGCCACACACACACACTCCTTGCGGCTCATACGCAAATGTGCAAAGTGCGAACGCTCAGCAGCGTGGTGCAGGTAAGTATATGTGGTGTTAGGTATACCTGCAGACAGCTCACACACACACACACACACACACAGAGAGACTCCAGACAGCCTAATGATGTGCTGGAGGTTTGACTGCTGTCATTGAGCGTATGTCTGTGTCAGCAGAAGTCAAGACAGACGAGAGACTTTCAATTAACACTGCTAAAAATCATTATGATGTCATTCTACAATTGCACACATGCACACACACAAACAAACACACTCCTGATGCACCCATGCACACGTCTTATTTACATTTACACACACAGACACACAAAAGTCATTATCCCGTCATTTAACTTCAACATTTACACTAAACTGCATGGTTGTACCTTGAGAAAGAGCACAATGCATCTGTTATCTGAAAGGAAAACATTCTTTCATCGGTGAAAGTATCTATCTAAATTAAGGGACTTTAGACTTTTGGTTTACCACGTGGCAACCCTGTTTTGACATAAAGAGCGAGAAAAAGAACATTTGGAGAGTTTGTCAAATAAAACAAGATTAAGCTATAAATACGTTCATAGACAAGGGTGCACATAAGTGGTCCGCAGATCCGCATGTGCGACCAAAATAAGAAAATGCGCTTTGTAAATAAGTTCAGAGCACGCATTTGCATACTGACATGGTTGACAGCTGTTAATGCACAATTACCATTTTAGATCGACAAACTGTAATACTGATTAAGATTTATTTTTAAACTGAAAGCATAATTTTAGGCTATTCGCTGCCGTTTTCAAAGCACAATGCAAAAATGTGACATTTCATTCACTGAACACTCTTAAATCGGAAGTGCTAAACCCGGCGGGAGCTTACTTGCCGGTAACCTGCCAAAATAAAAGCTTGCTAATTTAGATTTGAAAATGATGAAAAGTCACATAAAAAAAGTCAATATAAAATTTTTATTTGTAGGTTTAATATAAAATAATTGATTTTTTTTTATATTCCCTTTTTATTTTAAAACATAATAGTACCATCATACTTTATTATTTTGTTTATTATTTTTTTAAATAATAAATAAATAAATAAATAAAGTCCAATGATATTATTATCACTATTATGAATTATAGATATATAACTGTACCCTACGGCAAATTTTGACATCTCACATAAATTTACATACACAAAGTTTACACAGTGCTTTAATAAAGTAAGTTTATCTTTATATGTAATTCCATAATTACATTATTGTCTTTAAATTAAGCTTTATTACAAAGTGCACTTTTTTACAAATTGTATTTACAGGTGTTTAAGAAAGCATAATAAGAAAACTCACTTTAAGTACACTTAAGTGGCCTTTTATTTTTATTAATATTATAGTATGTTATATATTTATATATATATATATATATATATATATATATATATATATATATATATATAGTTTATAGTATATATAGTAAGTACAGTTTTGTTTTGTTTTGTTTTTCATCGTGGACTGTGTTTCCAAAAGGCATGAAGGCATGAAAATGGTGCCAGTTTTTCAGAGACTTAATAATTGCCAGTTGACTGTATGAAAACATTACATTCAGTTCCCACTCTCAGTTCAGTTTCAGAGGGGTTAGATAGGCTTTGTAAGCTGGTCAGACCAGGAGACCATTCATAGTTTCAAATAAGCATGTTGCTAAAGCTAACAACCTATTACTCAAATAAGCACAATAAAAACAGTACACACAAATATAGGGTAAAATAGTGTACATTTTGATTAAATGGTGCTACAGTTTGTTCATGGTTTTACCAAGCATTGAGCTGAGAGGGTGTCTATGATGCCTAACGATGCTGTTTAGGTGGCTAGTTTACTTTACCTTTTTTAAACAGTTTAGTTTACAAATGAAGGAAACATCAAACATGAGTAGTGTTAACAATGCAAAGCTTCATCAGTAGGATTAAATACAGGAAAAAAGTTTTTAGCTATTTCTTTAACCGTGAGGGATTCAGCTGCCTGGATAGGGTTGGGAAAATCATCCCTAGCAGGGATCAGAGAACATGAATGTTTAGGAAAGTGACTTCATGCCTTTCTGAGATGGTACCATGAGATGCCAGTCACTCATTGACCGCAGGGATGTAAATTTGTAAAAGGGAGCGAAGTTAGAAGACCACACGGCAAAGTACACGGCTTTGCATGCAAGTATCGATGTCTTGGATTTGAAGCTTTTGAATTACAGTATAATCACTTCCAACCTACCACCACTACTTTATTTCTGCTAAAGAAAGAGACATAGTTATGATGAAGATGATCATGATGATGTATGTGTTCCTTAGAGTTAAACTCTTAAAGGAAAAAACATGTGGCTTGTGTCAAATGGTTGTTGGAAGTCTCTCTCTCTCTTTGATGACCTGCAATTATAAAGTGGCAGTTAGGTCATTTTTTCTTTTTTTTTTTTTAACATCTGTAATGACATATTTTAGCTGGTTTGGCATGCTATTATACTCCATTGTTTTTTTTTTTTTGTTTTTTTTTAATCTTTCAGAGACACAGCGGAGGGAAAAGATTATATATTTATCCAGTGCACTTTTCAGTGATCTACATTATGTGGAAAAGGTAAAGCAATGTGTATACTCATATAAAACTGTCAAAAGCCTAGACATTTGAACTGTAACTGACATCTGGATAGTAAACAATAAAGAAAAAGAAAGCTTAAAAATGACTTACCAGAAAAAAAAAAAAAATAAATAAAATGAAGATGAACATTTGTTGTGGAATAACACTGACTGATGAATCACAAACAATGGGGCTAATTTAAATTTCAAATTGACGTTACTCTAAGAAAAAAAAAAATAAATAAAATAATAATAACTAAAGTAGACATACTCAACAAAGTAACATACAATTAAATCATTGTTTTTGATTCTGTCTATTGTGACAGAGCAACAAAGTTATCTTAATTTCTGTCAGAGCATTTCACACTGCTGTCAGATGGTCCATTTCCTGTGCAATAGGTCTTTTTGTTCAGGCATTTGCATGGGCACTTTGATAAACCGTCCTGCCGTAGTTGGATTTCACGTTCCATATCTCAACAATCGCAGGGCCAATTTGGTCTCTCTTCTTCCCTGATTTACGAGCGCAGACATTAATTTAAGAGCCATTGTTCTCTGCTAACGGACCCCTCCCTCACGTCTTCCCGCTGCTTCCATGCCATGTTCCCTCTCTTCCTGAGCGCTGCTACCCATCAATCAGTGAAGGAGCTGGAGAGATTGTTATCTCAGTCACAGTATTAACCTTCAGAACCTGACTGCTGTCTCTACAGCATAATTAAGATGAGAGAGAGTGAGGATTGAGGTAATTGATTAAACCTGTTTTGATGATGTTAAAATGGTTTGGCAATTTTGAGACAAATGTGTTTTATGAGGGCAGCCATTTTCAGTAATAGGCAGAGTAGAAGCCAACCCCCACTAGACACACACAGACCTCCTGCTATCCAATTTAACCAGATTCAGTCTCTCATTCCTTATTCTCACACGGTAGGGTTTAATCAGAACAGCAAACACCACTCATAATCAAAAACATCTGATACTTGTTTGTCCTGCCCGGATTCTCCACGTGGCAACCTGTATTTTGGGGGTTGGTGGTAACTGGAAGATTGTTGTCCCCACAGTGAGTGAGCCATGTGCCATTTTGTGCGCTTCAAACCATCAACCAGCATGGGAAGTGGGTGCACCAACAAGGACACTAAAGATTGCAACCCTCTAGCATCAGTCGCTAGTGTGCCTACTGAGGCCAGGGGAGTGAGGTTTACCTGCATACTGTACTAGCTGCCAGAGGTACAAAATCCAGGCAGGAAGAAAAAGCGTCAGTTGAATTTGATTATGAGTGGTGTTTGCTCTGTTACACTCACCCCACTGAACTTCACTCCATCAGGTTTATGCGACCAGTGTAACTGGTGCTACCCACACTGCTGCAAGCATGAGTCAATCCAGCACCCATGTGTATAGGAGGTGGGTGCACTAACAAGGACAATAAAGACCGGAGCCTCTAGCATCACTCCCTAGTGTGCCTATTAAGGCCAGGAGAATGAGGTTTATTTGCATACCTCTTACTAGCTGGCCTCTGTTACACTCACCCCACTAAACTTCATGCACCAGGTAACTGGTGGGATTCAAACCAGCATTAACTAGCAATGGAGGTGGGCAAAGGACTGATGTAACTGGTCCTACACTGCACCTGGAATTCAAACCTACATGGAAGGTGGTTGCACTAACAAGAACACAGCCTTTTGCAGCCTCACAGGAGTGAGGTTTAACTGCATTGCTCCCACTAGCTAGCCTATGTTATACTCACCCTCCTAAACCCACACTTCGATTTGTTTCATATAACCAATGTAAGTGGTCCTATTCACACTACTCCAACCAGCGTCAAGCCGCATAGGAGGTGTGTGCACTAATAGGCAACTAAAGACCACAGATTCTAGCATCAGTTGCTAATGCACCTTTCCTGAGACCAGGATAGTGAGGTAGCTCTCACTAGCTGGTTTTAATTACATTCACCACACTAAACCTCACTACTATCCGGGTCATGGCAAGTGAGATTCAAACCAGTGTTAACTTGCATGGGAGGTGGGTGCATCCTCAAACATGAGCCAAAAGTCTGCCTCTTGATAGCTAGCCTCCATTTAGTCTCACGTAGAAAGACCTTCAGACTGGTGGCCCTAACTGTCCACTTTGAATGGCCAAGAACTGCCCAAAAGGCCATTTGACTAACAGGTAAAGCAACCAGTCACGTTTCATTTTTGTGGCACGTCATGTTTAGGGGCGTGGAAATGTGTCCACAATGACAGACTGTGTAAAACTCAGTGTAAAACTCTTGGGAATATTTTAAAGATTCTATGCCATGAAATTTAAATATTTCACATACTTTTGAAAATCCAGAGTTTGGTTGATACTGATAAGCACTCATTGTCACAGCTGTAAACACTACAGCTTTCTTCTTCGATGAGGGAGTTTGGTGTCATGGCATCTTTGTTTCCAGGTGGAACGTTAAAGAATGCAACACACACGTCTCCCGGAAATCCTGTTTAATTTTACCAATCCGATGACGACTTAGAAACTCCTGAAGTGTTTCCAGATAAGGGTGCTATATGCATTAGACATTTAGCCAACGCTCCGTGGGTGTGACGTATGAGGCTGAGACTAGCCTCCATTACACTCACCCCACTAAACTTCACTCCCAGCAATGTAAAAGGTCCTACTCGCACCTCTCCAAGTAGGATTCAAACCAGCATAGGACAAATGTAACTGGTTCTAAACTGCACCTGGAAGTCCAACCCACATGGGAGGTGGGTGCACAAAAACAAAAATGAAGGATCTAGCAACAGTCATTAGTTTGTCTCTTGAGGCCAGAGGAGTGAGGTTTACCTGAGTAGCTCTCACTAGCTGGTCTCAGTTACAGTAACAGTACCACACTAAATCTCACTAGTTGGGATTCAATCCAGTGTCAACCTGCATGGGAGGTGGGTGCACTAACAAGAATGCATCCTCAAGCATGAGTCACTAGTGTGCTTCTTGAGGCCTTAGGAGTGAGGTTTACTTGAGTAACTGTCAATAGCTAGCTTCCATTACACTCACCCCACTAAACTTCACTTCCATTGGGTTCATGCAACCAATGTAACTGGCCCTATTCGCATCTCTAAGTGGGATTCAAACCAGTATGGGAGGTAGGTGTAGCACCAATGTATCTGATTCTACACTGCACCTGGAAGTCCAACCCACATAGGAGGTCAGAGCACTAACAAAGACACAGCCTCTAACTTCAGTAGCTAGTGTGTCTCTTAAGGCCAGAAGAGTGAGTTTTACTTGTGTTACTCCCAATAGGCGGCCTACGTTATACTCACCCCACTGAATGACACTCCCATCCGTTTCACATGCCCAATGTAACTGGTCCTACTTCTTGTGTTTCTCACACTACTCCAAGCAGAATTAAAACCAGTGTCAACCTGCACAGGAGGTGTGTGCACTAATAAGGCCGCTACAGACCACAGCTTCTAGCATCAGTCGGTAGTGCACCTCTCTCAAGGCCAGAGAAGTGAAGTTTACCTGAGTAGCTCTCACTAGCTGGCCTCTGTCACACTCACCAAACTAAACCTCACTAGCGTTGGCTTCCTGGCACTGATGTAATTTCTCCTGTTTGCAGCTCTGCAAGCAGGATTCAAACCAACATCAAACTGCATAGGAGGTGGGTATATTATTAAGGATGCTAAAGACCACAGCTTCTTGCATCAGTCACTAGTGTGGCTCTCTCGAGGCCAGTGTCGTGAGGTTTACTGAGTAGCTCTCACTAGCTGGTCTCAATTACACTCACTACACTAGCATCCTGGTCATGGCACTCATATAATTTGTCCTGGTTGTATCTCTCCAAGTGGGATTCAAACCAGTGTCAACCTGCATGGGAGGAGGTGCATTAACAAGAATGCATCCTAGCATGAGTGGCCAGTGTGTTACTTTAGTGCTTTACTTGTGTTGCTCCCCATATGTGGCCTACGTTATACTCACCCCGCTGAATGACACTCCCATCCGTTTCACATATTTAATGTAACTGGTCCTACTCACACTACTCCAAGCAGGATGCAAACCAGTGTCAACCTGCATGAGAGGTGTGTGCACTAATAAGGCCACTAAAGACCACAGCTTCTACCATTAGTTACTAGTGCACCTTTCGCAAGGCCAGAGGAGTAAGGTTTACCTGCTGAGTTCTCACCAGCTGGACTTCACTAAGCCTCACTAGTGTACTAATGTAATTGGTTCCTACTCGTGCCACTTAAGATTCGAACCAACATCAACCTGCACTGGAGGTGAGTGCACTAACAAGGAAATTAAAGAACCAGCCTCCAGTGTCAGTCACTAGAGTATCTCTCTTTACATTATCATCATTATGTTGTTGTATAAGGCACTGAACTCTAGATTGCTCCAGAGGCAGTGTCTTTGTATAACTTCATGCAAACATCTTGCGGCTGTGTTGTCTAATCTATATTGGCCTGCTAAATGCAATTTCAACAACAACACACACACACGCACACACAGAAAACTTTCTAGCTTGCAGCAGTTTGTACAAAGTATGTTTACTAATAGCAGAAATAAACAATACATTTTTTGGCTTTTGGCAGGTAAAGGGCCATGTCTCTGGACTGTCTCAGGACTCTATCTGTCAGGTACGGCAGACAGAAGTTGAATCTTCAAATGGTAACGATTCATACTAACATCTGTAGTTTGATCCCATATTACAATTAACAGTAATCCTGCCCTGAGTGAAGTTAATCTGTGTCAACACGAGGGAAGCATTAGTATTGAAAGTTTCTCCCATAGACATGCATGGAGGAGGATCCTGTGCATATCAGTGTTCACACAGCATTGTGCCACATGGTTTTTACTCAGTCAACTTGATTTGGTAAAACTAGGAAACACCTCAAATCTGACCTGTCATGATTTTGACATGATTTTGTGCCAAATATAGTATACACCTGATCTCCTGAGCAATATGACCCAAACCACCACCACCATGGCATAATTTTCAATAAATACACAGATAAAGTGAATGACAGTGTCATCATGTGCAGGTTCCCATGCAAATGATCTCAATGTGAACCTAACCCCTTCCCTGATACAGACTGGTATGAAATTACGCTACCAAAACCCACCTGACTCCTCAGACTCCTTAATTGCTTTTTAAGTTGAATGAGTGTCATGTTAAGTTGACCTTTGTCCAAATCCACCAGAATCTGGCAACTATTTGCCATGACAAAAGCATCCAAAACCTGAATCATGAAGGTAGACTCATCCATAATAAAGTGAAGGAAAGACTAGAAATGTACTATTTTATAATACCTAGCAAATAGCAACAAATAAGCAAAGGAGTTACAAAAATTTTAAAGAAATGGGGAAAACAAATGGCAGAGAACTCAGGCTGCCAGAGATGGAAGTTCTTGCCCAGCTTTCAAACTTTGAAGTACCTCCACAACTTTTCTCAGTTGTGCAGTTAATCACCAACATTCATAATACTACAATTCCAATGAACAAAGCTGAACAACTCTGAAAAACAACTTAAAGTCTCGATTGTCTTTGGCACCTTTTCTCTAACCTCAAGACACAAGAAAAGTAGACCTTCATGTCATTCAGTAAAGACCAACACAATCAAATCAGCTCATAAAAAAAAGTAGCTGCACATCTGACTAACATGGTTTCTGGTCAAAACTGGTTTTGATGCTTGATCAGCTAGAGAATCAGCGAGTCGGGTAAATCTTGGTCAGTCTTGTTAGGGCTAGTAGATGAACTAGCAAGTGGTAACATGATTGAGCTAGTTTACCCAAAGTTCATTCTGAACTGCTTGACCAGTTTAAGATGATACATAGTGGATTTTACAGCAGGTCTTTATCACAAATTGAAGATGTGACATTCCTACAGCTAACAAGCAATACCAAGGTCAATAGTTTGATTCCCAGGACATTCATGAACTAATAACATATACTCCTTGCATGCAATTTATTTTATGCCAAAAATCATTAGGACATGAAGTAAAGATCATGTTCCATGAAGATATTTTGTAAATTTTCTACTGTAAATATATAAAAACTTAATTTTTAATTAGTAATAGGCATTGCTAAGAACTTTGTGTGGACAACTTTAAAGGCGATTTTCTCAATATTCTGATTTTTTTGCACCCCCAGATTACAGATTTTCAAATAGTTGTACCTTGGCCAAATATTGTCCTCTCCTAACAAACCATACATCAATGGAAAGCCTAGTGTAGAACAGCTTTCTTGTCTCTGATGCTGAAAAATCAAGACTGTAAAGGACAGAAATATAGTCAGTTCAAAATGGTGTCTGTTTTAAGGTCTTAGGTCATGCCTAATTTCCATAACCCACATTTTCTGGACTTTTTGTCCACTGGAATGTTTCTTTGGCTGCGCTCCTGTCCCTCACAGACTTATTTTAGTTCACGTCAGTATAAATATGGTTTGTAACCAGACTCCAATGGTCCATTTTCCAGCATCAGACAACCAAAGTGGCCACTTGGATGAGATTTGAACAATCCACAGCAAAAGGACAAAGAAGGTCAAACACTTTTGAGGAAAATTCTGCCTGACAATCTACGACGAGCTGCACAGAGATTTTTGTCTTCCTACTGGACATACATCCAACTCTGCTTGGTTCCCACAGTCAGGCTGACTGCCGATTGTTTGTTTAGTCTGTTACTCAGGCGAGGGGGAGGGTGGATGAGATACTCCCTGAAGGCAGGTAGGTAGTGACACCACTAGTCGCTTGATTCAACTGTCAAGAACTGTCAACTGTATAAGCCTATGGAGAAAACTCCTAGAAATACAGATTGTGTGAAGAATTCTTTGAATGTCAGTCAGGAAAAAATAGCTTGAAAAGTCCGTGATTATTTCATTGCTGGAAAACTGGGAATATCCAACCAAACCTCATCTTTCAAATGCAACCGAGAAGCAAGTTTTCCTCATCTGCAGCTGTATCCGAATGGCCGGTGACGTCCTGAGGCCTGACAAGAACACTTTTCTCCAGTTTCTAACTCCTGACTGATGCTATGAAAGTCATTAGCATGCGCATTCGCTGTTTTACTCTTCCCTTTTTAGTACCCGACGCATGACAGGGAGTCAGACATCAGGACCCTGTAGTCCTCGCTGTCTCTCTGAGCCTGAGGCCAAGTGCTGAGTCAACAGAGAGAGGAGGTGTCTGCTTTAGTGTGGCGTCAGGCTGGCTCGGACACCAGTCCCCCTCCTGGTCACCTCCACTCCCCCTCTCCCTCTCTCTCTGTCTTTCTCACTCCCTTACTCCCTGCCCTGACCATCACTAGGGGCACGTGTGCTGCCGAGAAGGGGGAATTTTTGCTTTGTTAAACCTTTCCATGTAGAAACAATGGCTTAAATATTAAAGGGATAGTTCACCCAAAAAATAAAATTCAGTCATTCATTACTGACCCTCATATCTTTCCAAACCTGTAAGACCATTGTTCATCTACACAACACAAAGTAAGATATTTTTTATTAAATCTGAGAGCTTTCTGACCCTGCATAGACAGCAATGCCACGTTCAAGGCCCAGAAAGGTAGTAAGGACATTGTTAAAATAGTCCATGTGGCATCAGTGGTTCAACCTTAATTTTTTTAAGCTATGGGAATACTTTTCGTGCGCAAAAAAAAAAAAAAATCATTATATTTATTCTATTTCTTTTTTTCTGTGTCAGCCTGTTTACTGCATGTGGTGCTGCTGATGCAGGAGCCGCCATTCTGACATAGAACTGATATCGTTAACAATGTCCTTACTACCTTTCTATGCCTTGAACGTGATAGCTGTGTTGCTGTCTACAGAGGATATAGAAAGCTTTCGGATTTCATCTAATATACCTTAACTTGTGTTACGAGGATGAATGAACAACATAAGGGTGAGCAATTATTAAATTTTCATTTTTACTTTAATCCCATCTGTTATCAAGAGGCACTGCTAACATGGAAAAATACATGTGTTCGGAATAGAAATAGGAAGTCCTTTTACCATGATTGCAAAGAACAACTGCTATGAAACTTTCTGAGAAGTGCGGTTTTGATTTAATGATGCAACCACTGATGTTTGTGTCAGTAAACATCAATAAATTCAGAAATTAATATTGTTAAAAGAAAACATTTATGTGTGAAAAGCAGACTTACAAAGTACCTTCATACTGAATAACACCTGAGCCTCACCTTTTGGTGGTTATCATTATGAGAAAAAAAAATTCCAGATTCAAACTAAAGTCAATAGTTGTTTTTGTATAGTGAAACAAGTGAACAATTATAAAATGTGACCCTGGACCACAAAACCAGCCGTAAATAGAAATAGGCAATAATACATTGTATGGGTCAAAATGATCGATTTTTCTTTTATGCCAAAAATCATTAGGATATTAAGTAAAGATCATGTTCCATGAAGATATTTTGTAAATTTCATTCCATAAATATTATCAAAACTTAATATTTGATTAGTCATATGCACTGCTAAGAACTTCATTTGGACAACTTTAAAGGCGATTTTCTCAACATTTTGATTTTCAGATAGTTGCATCTCTGCCAAATATTGACCTCTCGTAACTAACCATACATCAGTGGAAAGCTTATTTATTTCCTTAATGAATTAGTTTCAAAATTAGTTTCAAATAATTGACCCTTATGACCCTTATTGTGGTCCAAAGTCATAAATATCAATGGCACTTCCGACCAACACAGATGGGAAAAAATCAAAATGAGATTGATAGCAACAAATCATTTTAATCTATTAGCAGGCTTAAAGGGATGGTTCACCATAAATGAATTCTGAATTCTGTCCCTCATGTCGTTTCAAAACCATGAGATCTTGCTTCATTTTCAAAACACAAATTAAGATATTTTTGATGAAATCCCAGAGCTTTCTGACCCTGCATAGACAGCAATGCAACTACGATGTTCAAGGCCCAGAAAGATAGTAAGGACATTGTTAAAGTAGTCCATTTGACATCAGTCCATGTGACATCAGCTCTCACAGGTTTGGAACGACATGAGGGTGAGCAATTATTGACATAATTTTCATTTTTGGTTGAACTATCCCTTTAAGCCTGCTAATAGGATAAAATTATTTGTTGCAGTTAATCTCATTTTGTCCTTTTTTTTTTTTTTTAGGAATGAAAACAAGTAGTATGTGTAGGTTATCAATTTAAGTTGGTGAGAAGTGCCATTGAGATTTTATAATTGCACATAACTTGTTTCACTATGCAAAAACTGTTATGTGGCTTTAGTTTGAATCTAGATTTTAATTGTATTGCTTCATTGTCTTTCTCATAATGATAATTACCAAAAAGTAAAGCTGAGGTGTCTTATTCAAGGTGAAGCTGCTTGGTACGTCTGCTTTCACACATAAATATTTACCTTTAAAAATATTTATTTCTGATGTTATTGAGCATTACTCATACGACATGAAACGGACATCAGTGGTTACATCAGTGAATCAAAACTGCCTTTCTTAGGAAGTGCCATAGCAGTTTTTCCTGGTAATCATGATGAAATGACTTCCCATTTCCAAAACAAACACATCAGTTTTTCCATATTAACAGTGCTACATGATAACAGATGGCATTAACTGAAATGTTCATTATACAGCATTAAATTTGCCTGATGAAATATACATTTACAACAGTCAATCCAATGTAAACAGATCATTTAAAAAGAAAGAGCATTTCAGTTTGCCAGTTGGTGCGTAATGACTCGTGTGGCATGAGCCATTATGTGTGGTGACATTTCCCGCTACTGGTATGATACATAAAATGTGCACATATTACTGTGTCATCCACATTAACTGTCAAGTAGTCACATGAGCCGGACGTTTGTCTAGTGACATTAAACCTGGTGTATATTTTTGCTTATTCTGGCCAAACACCACCCAACTGTTCAAAAGCTCATATGCCTCAAACGAAATTCTTCAATATCTTTCAAACTTTTAGTATTCAGCCTCATTGGTTGAACACTGGCAAATGTCTCCACGGGTTCTTACTTGAAAATATTCAATGTAGGTCACAAAGCACGACAAAAACTTGACCTCCAGAATGCCCAGATGTTGCATAATGGCGAGCCAATCAGAAGAGAACTGGTGGAAATCGCCGGTTCAGTCCATTTCAGGACACAGCATGCATCATGCGGTCTGCGGACAGGCCATCTGAGGCTGCAGCTCAAGTAGTAGTCATGCTTTGCTCTCAAACCCAGCTCTAAAAAGGTCACCGAGTGCCTTTGAACCAAAGTAGGCCAAATCGTGTCCTCCATTCTTGTGTTAAATGCCATTTGTTAGTGTACAGTATTGGTAAAACCAGATTTCAACTTCAGTAACTGTCCAAAGTTTGGCGCATTCCCACTTCTAAGCTTCAAAACCCACAATCTTTCGGCTCGCAGCCCAGAGCTGTAACCACGAGCACAACACCACATATTAAGTGTTAGATGAGTACTGGAAAGAGCAGCTCTTTGTGCACTTCTTTCCTCAGGACCACAGATAGCCTGGCAACACATATGGTAATATGAAAATGCATGTTGTCGCTGATGTTTTGCTTGTACTGGCTTTAAATTTAGATGTCAATGTCATGTGGATTTAGGTTAAAATGAAGCAAACAGACATTTACTACCTATTTCTAACCGCACAACAAATTTCACTGCAGAAATATTTTTTTTTTTACATTTTTTTTTTATTAATTTTCCTTTAAAAATATCTAAACTGCTTTAGAGAAATATTCTCTTACACATAGGTTTGCACATAGGTAAACATAAGTAGGCCTACATTTTATAAACTCTTGTTTGAACAACATTTACTGGAAAAGAACGCACACACACACACACAAATACTGATTATGTAAAATACATTTGTCATATTATAATTGTCTGGTGACCTGCCAGCATCAGTTGCATCGCTACATGTCCATTCACAAATCCTCTCCTGTGGCCTCATGGTATAGTAAGATGTCCACCCAATCTCAGCGGGTGTAGTAGGTCATCCATGTATTCTGTGACTATTGTTTTCTTTGGCCTGGTATGAATTAAATCCAATGAACAACATTTCTTCCCTTACAAAAAATCACCATGGTATTATTATTATTATTACTAAAATAGTAAAAGTGTATATGGGTCATTCCTGGGATTTGGTGCCTTTTGTGACCCCAGTAAAGATCACAATATTATTGCCTTAAAAGTTTTGAGTTGTCTTTGAAGTAAAGAACTTCTGTATATATATATATATATATATATATACACACACTACCGTTCAAAAGTTTGGGGTCAGTAAGACTTGTAATAGTCTTTAAAGAAGTCTCTTATGCTCATCAAGGCTGCATTTATTTGATTAAAAATATAGAAAAAAAACAGTAATATTGCAAAATGTTTTTACAATATAAAATAATGTTTTTTATTTTAACATACTTTAAAATAGAATTTATTCCTTTGATGAAAAGCTGAATTTTTATCAGCTGTTACTCCAGTCTTAAGTGTCACATGATCCTTCAGAAATCATTCTAATATGCGGATTTATTATTAGAATGATCAATGTTGGATAATATCAACAGTTGTGCTGCCAAATATTTTTTGGAACCTGTGATTTTTTTTTTCAGGATTCTTTCATGAATAACAAGTTTAAAAAGTACAGTGTTTATTCAAAATATAAATATTTTATAACAATGTAAATTATTTATTATTAACTTTTAATAAACTTTTAATTATTAACTTAATACATCCTTGGTGAATAAAAGTATTAATTTCTTAAAAAAAAAAAAAAAAGAAACAATAAAAATGTACTGACCCCAAACTTTTGAACGGTAGTGTATATATATATATATATATATATATATATATATATATATTTTTTTTTTTCCTCTCTAAACATTTTACGCCATTTTTTTTTTTCACCTCGACTGGTATATCAATAATAGTTTTCTCATACATATATAAATGTGACATTCCAAGAATTAAATTAACTGAAAAAAAAATAAAAGAATGGATGAATAAATAAATGAATGAATGAGTGAATGAATAAATGAATGAATGAATGATTAAATAAATAAATAAATAAATAAATGTTTTAGCTTGTCCCTCAAAATATTGTCCACCCTGTTATATTTGACTACTGTCCCTTTAAATGAAAGTTGGAAAAAGGAAATTGCATCAATTGCAAAACTTGTGTTGTAATTAGCTGTATGTCTTTCATTTGTCCCTAACAGGGTGGACATTTTTGGTCCTCCTTCTTATTGAATTTTTCTCAGAATTTCTTAAATTTCTATACCTAAGGTTGAGCAAAATTACTTTTCATGTTTTGTATTTTTCTGTTATAAGTATGCAATCATTTATTTATTTGTTTATGTATTTTTTTTTAAGTGTTATGATGTCCAAAAGACACTGAATGCTAGAAATGACCCCTAGCAAAACCATGGTTAAACTATGGCTAGTGCCACAAAACCGTGATTAATTATAGTAATTTGAGGTTCTTTTCGGTTTTATTTGTAGTAAAACATTGTTCATTTTCATAAGGGTTATTACTGTCTTTGTTCATGTGTTTCTGTATTTTACTTTTCCCTGCTGTTAGCTATAAATATGCACGGAAATTCCATGTGACTAAAACATTGAAATAGTTATGAGACACGCTATATGGGAGCTGTTCACCCACCAAGTTTAAATATAAACGCACAATGATTACTGCAGTGATAATCGTTGAATAACAAATTAAACGTAGGTCAGCTCATCTCACAGCACTATATCACCTGGAATATAATTATATGAGCTACTATTAGGTCATTTTTATTGTAGATTGGAGATTGACAGCCTTTGCCTTGGTCACATTATGGATTAGTTGTTTAGGAATGAGCTGCCTGAATGTTGTGTGTTTCACCGAAAAAGAAGAAAGATTTACATGTTTAATAAATAATATTTTAAAAGTTAAAATAATGACAGCCGTTGTTTGGACAGTACATAAATAGAAATGCTGGTGCCGCCTTTGATTGTTTTGCTGTTCTAGAGAAGGAATTGATCATTTACAACCATCCCATTTGTATCGTTTCTTTCGGATGACTGGCCCAATGGCTGACGCAAACATGAGCTCTCCTTGAACTCCGGCCAGTTTTATAAGTTTGCAGGTTGATGCTGGTGACTCTGGACACTCTAGAGGTCACAGAGGTCCAATAAAAGACAAAGTCAGGATCAATAGCGCACAGTGTGTTGTGGGGGGATATGAATTAAACGCAATGGATATTTTAAGGCAAGGTTAGCCCCTTAGTTGTGGCAGTAAGAGGAATCCTGATAGCGGTTATTCTGAGATTTTGCTTAGGAGGCACAGCTAAGCACATTCTCCAGCTAATGCTCTTTATATTCAAATGCCTTTTATTGGAGGGTGTGGCCGCACAAGGTGAGACATTGGACAAGGTTAGGCTGTTGTTACATTTTATTGGCGCAGGATAATTATAACCACACGCACATGCTCCCGGGGGATCGTGATGGGCTTCTCCCTGCGGAAAACATGACGCTACTGTAGTGCCCTGGTTTCAAAACTTCATGCTGATCGCCTACAAAACTAGAGCTAACGTATGGCTTAGCGTGCCTGAGAACGAGGCGGTGCAGTCAACGCTGAAAAGATGATCAAAAGATGATTCAGTTTATGATGTCTGTGGCCTCATCTCTAGATACCTTAGCTTTCCACTTCGTCACAAATGTGACTTGGAAAAATACGACCAGAAAGTAGGGAGATTATTCTAAAGTGGCGCTGCGGTGAGGTAAACGTTTCTGTATTTACAGAAAGGCTTCAGTTACAGATGAATGACATGTTAAATCCTTCTATATCTTTATGTTTCCCTCTTTCTCTCTCAAATTTTCCCCTTTCCTCACACGCATACCCATACATGCAGTATGGAGAGCAACTACCATTGACTGGGATACGTGGGGAGTTTATTTATAGGCCTATTTATTTATTTTAAGTTTTTGATGAACACTTTTTGATTAATCATATGATTTCCAATCAGTATTTATAATGAATAAATGCTACATTTGGTACATTTTAGCTATTTATTTATTTACAGACCTCATACAAGGCTTCACTGTAAAAAATAAAAAACACAATTTGTTGAGCCAGCTTAAAATAATTTGTTACCCTGCTGCCTTAAAATTTTAAGTTCAGTCAACTAAAATAAGTTTATTCAACTTGAAATGTTAAGTTGTACTAAGTAACAACTCAGATATTTGTGTTTGCTAAACTTAACAGATGGGTAAGTAACCCAGCTGCCTTAAAAATTTAAGTTGATTCAACTCAAATATCTAAGTTGTCACTTAGTATAATTTAACATTTCAAGCTGAATAAACTGTTTTTGAGTTGACTGAACTTAAAATTTTAAGGCAGCCAGGTTACAAATTATTTTAAGTTGACTTAACAAATTGTTTTTTATAGTGTTGGTCTTACTCAGCTTTTTGAATTAAATCTTTACCTACTTGGCCGTAGTTGTTGTTTTGTGCATGAATGTGTAATATTTGAGAGAAACTCTAAGGCAAAGAAAATTAGTGGTGGATTTGTGTTGTTTGGGGAACACAGTGTCCTGCCTTGTTCGATTAGCAGGGCATTGTGGAGCCGGTTCCCTCATAGCTACACAATTGTTTAGGTGTCATATTTCAGCACTCTGTCTCACAGATATATCACAGAACTAAACCTCATGTACAGACACAAAAGCAGAAAGCATTAAGTCATTACGGTCACAAAAGTTCTGTCGTTTTTTTACCCATGCCTATCATTAATCACCATTTACTCATCCTTGTGTTGGTCCAAAACTGCATGACTAAATAGTGTTGTAGTAGTGCCCTTAAAAAATTACAAAAAATGACTAAAAATTGCCACATTTGGAGCAATATGAATATATGATGACAGAATTGTCTTTTCTGAATATTGAAATGCATTTTTGAATACTAAAATAACTTCAAAACAGGAACTTTTATCAATAAATCATTATTTTAAGTACAAAGTAATGATTTATGTTTTGTGTGCAGGTTCTTTATGTAACTGAGTAATGACCGTACAGTTTATTGTAATAACCTTGTGACAAGAACTGACCAAACATATGACAGATGTTGTGCGTGAATGTGCACTGTTACTTATTTGATTTCAAATTCAATTATTCATTTATTTGATTTCAAATGCTTCCATACACCTGGCTGTTTATTGTATTTTAAGACATGTCTATTTTATTTTATTTTGTGAAAACCTATTATTTGAAATGTAACTTATGTATGCATCATGGTAGTACTAATTTTAATTTATGTTACATTTATTTCAATATAAAACAGCAAAAGCATTCCACTGAAATTAATTACATAATAATAATGTTAATAATAATACTACAGAAAGAGAAATGGTGGAGAATGGTGGAGATAGTCCAGTTCATTTTGTTCTTAGCCCAGGTAAGATCCTTCTGACACTGTTTCTGTTTCAGAAGTGGTTTGTTAGGCTTTTTCCTGAAGACATCTGAGCATGGTGACTCTTGATGTGCTAACTCCAGCTTCATTCTACTCCTTGTGAAGGTCTCCCAAGTGTTTGAATCAGCTTTTCTTGACAGTTTTCTCAAGCTTGCGGTCATCTCTGTTCCATGTGCAACTTTTCCTAGCCAATTTCTTCCTTCCAGTCAACTTTGCATTTAATATGCTTTGATACAGCACTCTGTAAACAGCCACCTCTTTCAGTAATGACCTTCTGAGACTTACCTTCTTTGTGGAGGGTGTCAATGATTGTCTTCTGGACCATTGCCAAGTCAGCAGTCTTCCCCATTATTGTGGTTTCAAAGAACAAGAGATACCCAGAATTTATACTGTAGGGATGGCATATATATATATATATATATATATATAAAACATATATGACAAGAGTCAGCAGAGGGCAAACAAACAAACAAACAAATATATTATGTGTATATGCAACTTGTGTCATGTGTTAATGATTGTTGACCAGCACAGCTCCTTTGTGTGTGTGTGTGTGTGTGTGTGTGTGTGCCCATGTGTTTATACCATTTTAAGCACGCACAGGGACTTAATGCACGCAAGGCTGCATATGATATAATTTAGATATTGTGAGTGAATGAAGGCAGATGGGTACCCACTGTCTGTTCTCTGTTATGTCAACATGCCCCTCATATTTACTGTACTCTCACTGCGCCCTTCAGTCTATACAGAGGAACCTTTCATTCTGCAAACAGTCAGCCCTATGTAAACACCCCTTAGTCATCTCTCTAAAGTCAAATACACACAGATCAAACATCAGAGACGCATGATTCCTCTGTGAAATGTTCTGATTAATGCCAATATATCCCTTACACCAATTCTGAAGGGCACAGATTTTAGATAATTGTACCATTTTCCCACGACGTCTTTCTAATGTTCTTGCACCATAAATGGTTGTAATTTAGAGGTTCATGCCTATTTTCCATGCTCTGTATGACCCTTGCAATTAAACAGGATGTTTTTGTTACTGTACCTTAAAAATGTCTGTATACAACTCTAGAAAATTGTAGGCTTTTAACTTTGTTGGAACATTTTGTGGACAGTGAGCCAAGCGCAGCCACCCAGCATTAATGCCCAACCTCAATGATGTTCTGACTCAATGCACCCTACACTATTACACTCCAAAAAAAAAAAAAAACAAAAGTAACAACTTAGAAAACTAATTTAGTCTCGATTTGCTGTTTCTGACAATATAAATAAATGTCAAACTTCTTGTCAAAATTGTTTAGCATTTAGTTCTTCATGATTATTGATTTTCAAAGCCTAGATTATATGCAGATGATTGGCAAAGCCCATTAAAACCAGACGCAAATCTCCTGTTCCACCACATCTCAAACATATCACGTTGGACTGCCTGTTTTTAATGCAAGTAGACAATCATTTTATTTAATAAAATCTCTTAAGAACTGTTTCCTTCCAGAGAATGTTTCAGATTTTTTTTTTATTTTTTTTATCATATGTCAATTTAAAACATCATGCATAATTTTAATCTGTTGTATATGTAACTTTTATTTGTTTGGTTTCATTTATGGTATTAATCAAACTTTCATGTAACTGGCTAACACACTGTAAAACATGTAATCTATAACACAGCTTTTGCCATTAAAATAGCCTCAGCTGCTGACATGGCATCAAAATTTCTACTACCTGCCCAGCAGCACATCCCAAAGGTGCTCTATTACAGGGGTGTCCACTGCGGGTTATGCGCAACTAACTTCCTTATTCTGTGAAACAGGTCACATTGCTTCTGGTTCAGGTCTATAGCATGTGCTTTCTTAAATATATAGAACTCTTTTACTCAGTTTGCCTTTAAAAAGGCTACCAAAGATGAGCATGTTGCATATTCAGATTGATATCAGATTCACTAGTGTGGTGTTTAAACAATGCTCAGTTGGTACTAAGGGGCCCACACTATTACACCGCCAGCCCTGAACCGTTGATACAAGGCAGGTGGAGTCATGCTTTCATGTTGTTTACACAAAATTCGGACCCTACAATCTGAATGTTGACTCATCAGACCAGGCAACCTTTTTTCAATCTTCTATTGTGTGATTTTGGTGAGCGTGCCCACTGTAACTTCACTTTTGGTGTGGCCTTCTGCTGCTTTAGCCCATCTGCTTCAAGTTTTAATGTGTTGGGCATTCTACCAGCTTGAATCATTTGAGTCCACAGAGCTGACTACCCTAGAGATAGCTGTTCATGAAAATCCCAGTAGATCAAAGCTGCCCTCCCCATCCCCCACCCACCCACCCACCATCCTCTTGACCATGTCTACATGCTTTAAGGGCATTAAGTAATTGTCACCTGATTGACCGATTTAGACATTTGCAGTAATGAGCATGAACAGTTGTACCTATACTAGTAAATGGTCACTGGGTTACTACCTTGACATGCAAATATATTAAATCCAAACTTTCAGTGAGATAGATATATACACAAATCACACAATGTTTATAAACACAGCAATGATCAACAAATGTAAATAAAGTATTTTTTAAGCTGCACTGCATACTGGGAACTTCCAAAATGTTGTATAACTTAAAACTTGCTTGTTCAGATGAAAGTCTTGGGAAATTGTGGTAAAATTAGTAAAGACAAGTACTTAAAGGATGCAAAACTCACTTTTACAAGTTGTTTGAACATAATTGTGTGTTGGCAGTGTGTGTACACAACCACCCTATAATGAATTTTAATCTTTAAAAATAAATAATATCCCCTTTTCAAATCAAGCCATTCTCTTGACTGTGTGACATCAGACAAACCCAGGCCGCTCCCACAACAGTCGATTGACACGGCCGTCTTACCTTAGACCCGACCTGAGTGAGCTGTGAACTGTCCACCATTATTTCGACTCCGGTGCAGGGGAACACAAGAATGTCTCAGATTGCATGACTGAGGTGTTTTGCTGTTAGATGTAATAATGAACACAGCAGTTGTCATTTACGCCCTGTATCTGAGCTGCTGAAGATGCAGAGGATTACTGTTACTTTCATTTTTGAAGCAAATGCGCCCGGCAATCTACATAAATGTGTCTATGTGCAAATCATTGGTGATCCAGCTTCACCTACAGCAGAAGTGAGTATAAGGGTATTTTATGAATCTTTGCAAATGAGGTGAAAGTTTTCTTCAGTAAAGATTCTCCAGATTGCAGTTGTCTTTATATCATGAAGTATCCAGTGATGTCCCTCTGTCTCGTCTGCTTTCCCTCAACCTGCCTCTCTCTCTCTTTCACTGGGAGTGATACTGTGTGGTAATTACTGTGTTCCCTAAACTTAAAATAACAAGCATGGCCTAATTACAGCTCACTCTTGATTACAACATCTTCACCAGGAGAATGAGGTGGGAGGTGGGGGTGGTGGTGGTGGACTGTTGCATCTATGACCTCTTATTCTCTGTTTACGTCATAGTTAGTATATATATTTAAGTAGGTTTAACCCAATATGACCTCCCTTACTGCTAGCAGTACCGATTGTGAAATACTGTACAACAGTGAACTTAGTTACCAAGTAATATGTTAGAACTGGATTATCTCACAAAACCTATCAAGAACGTGTCCAGGTCATATTTCACCTCAGAATCAACAAAAGTGATAAGAAACTGTTTTGCGTAAAGTGATTTTGCAAAGTTTGCAACACTAATGCAAAAAAACAAAAAAACAAAACACAACAAAAAATCATGCAGAATAAGGCCTACAGGCCTAATCATGCAGCCTACAGTTGAGGACAAAAGTTTACATACACCGTGCAGTCTTCAAATGTTTTATTTTTTGTATTTTCTTTTACCAAAATAAGAGGGATCATACAAAATGCATGCTGTTTTTTATTTAGTACAGACCTTTTTATTATTATAAATATTTCACATTAAAAAAAAACAAAAAAAACAAACATTTAGTGCTCTCCCCATTTATAGAAATGACCTTTGAAAACGTTTTACATTTAATCATCATAAATCATATATGCCATATATATGGTATTTAGGCAAAATAAGAAGAATGTACACATCTTCATTCTGATCAAAAGTTTACACCCCTGGCTCTGAATGCATCGTGTTTCTTTCTGGAGCATCAGTGAGCATGTGAACCTTCTGTAATAGTTGCATATGAGTCCCTCAGTTGTCCTTAGTGTCAAAAGATGGATCTCAAGATCAAGGGTGTGTATAAACGTTTGACCTCAACTGTATATGCTTGTAATATGCATGCTAATAAGCAACTAGCTAATAGTGAGAACTGCTCCTTAAAAGAAAATGTTACCCCCACACTATACTAAAAGCAGTATGTTAATATTCCATTATGAGTAATTTGAGAAAAAAAAAAAATAAATAAATAAATAAATAAAAATAGATATTTGTGTCCACAGATACAGATGCATGACAATTGATGAAAAAAATTGTGCTGAAGTACTGGAATTTATCATGCCATAATACTGGCAGCATTGTGGAACTGCATAGAAATTTTGGACCTTTCCCCCACATACACTTCCTCTCAACTGTGATGCAACATGAGAACATTTAAAAAAAAAAAAATGCAGTCAAACAGACATTGGTAACATGATTGTCATTTCCATAACATGCATTGACAAAATACATCAGCAGGTTTTTACCGGAAAACAGCTGAGTCACTGTGCGCGTGCACCAAAAAAAAGCTGTGATGGAAAAGATGACCATATTAGTTTAGTTCTGTGTCATAACTTCTTTGCAGAACTAGTTATGCAGTAATCTTAGCAATGAAGTAATTTAATCTGAGCTACTAGTTAATCTATCTCATGACAGTCAGTCCTAGTCAGAGCTGGGTAGATTACTTACAAATTGTAATCCATTACTGATTCCAAATTGCATGACACAAATTGTAATCAGTAACGTAATCCATTACATTTTAGGTAATATAATCTGATTACTTTTTGATTACTTTCAGATTACTATTAACCTAACTCATTTATCACATCGATTTAAACAGGATAATCATTTATCATAATGATGTAAAAAAAAAGAGTGAGAAAATATATTCCTTTCATTGTAATGAACAACATTAAGTGCATTAAACATTGTATTACATCAAGGTTTCCCAAAATGGGGTGTGTGAGTTTAATGAAAGGCTAACAAGTAATTAAATCATAAAAAATGTAAAATTAAAATAAATCATTTTAAAATAGCAAAGTAGTTCACTTACTAAAAAACCTGCAATCCATGTGACCATTAACCAATGTCAGAGAACCGTGAACATGCAAATGTGATACTTAATTATTAAAATATTAATTTTAAAATCACAAGGATATTTAAAGGGGTCATTGATTATGATTTCACTTTTTAAACTTTAGTTAGCGTGTAATGCTGCTGTTTGAGCATAAACAACATCTGAAAAGTTACGATGCTCAAAGTTCAGTGCAAAGGGAGATATTGTCTGTTGTTTGATTGAATTGCTCACTGACCACCCCTTTAAAGTAAATATATTAGGTGAAAGAGGTTCAGATGACAAAAAGTTTGAGAATGTCTGCAGATAGGAAATAACAAAAAAATGTGCAATTTGAATGATTTTGAAAGACAAAAGCCTTTCAATAATACATAATAATACATGGTTAAACAACCTACTGAGTGATAATTATAAAAAAAAAATAATGTGCTCATCAGTAGTTGATGCATTGTTGAAACACTTCTTAAACCTGAAATGATTTTTGTAAATCCATTGATGTCCACAAAACTGGACTTACAGTATATAAGCGGTAGAGTGTTTTATAAAGGAAAATTTAAAAGATAAAATAGAGGATTTAGAGAGAATATATAAATGCTGACTAATTTATTGCTATTGTGTGAATAATATGTAATCATGTAATCAATAAAAAGTAACTGTAGTCTGATTACGAGTATTTTAAAATGTAACTTACTCTAATTACAAGTAAACAATTTTTGGAATCTGATTATGTAATCCAGATTACATGTTATCAGTTACTACCCAGCTCTGGCACAAACCAGTGACATACAGGTTCTAACCAGCTGTCAAATAAATTAATAACTGGAGTGCTAATCTGCTGAGAAGACCAGCATTGAGAGCAGACTAAGTGAATAACTGATATACAGTTAAACCTAAAGTATAATTCGCTTGTCTGCATCCCACTCCATCTCATGGGCAACAGTGCATGTATGATTTACCGAATGCTCAAATAGAAGGGTCCATTTGGTAGTGTACATATGCTGAAGACATCCATCTGCACTTGCGGCCAAAGCAGTATACTTTGAAGGGCTTGCATACCCCGAAACACTTCTGAAATGCAAAAAAAACAAAGCATACCCAGACCTACAGTAAAGTAGGATTTTGATTGCACATTTTGGTATGTTGAAAACTCTGGGCATAGTTTGGGACGTTGCTTTTGATATCCTTGAAAAACCAATTTGCTCTCCATTTAATCCATTTATTTATTTTTCTTAGTTTAATTCTCTTTTTAGCTTATGGGTTCTTTGATCAACCAATTTCGCCATAAAGACCCCGTTTTGTTGATGGTTGTGCTGGTCCACCTCCATAATCGAACCAGTACTAACTAGCATAAACCAGTCTTGAACCATTGCTGAGGGTCAAGCCTAGAGCATCAAAAAAGGATTATGATGTCATTATATAATGTTGCAATCATGCCTTGTGTTTCATACAACACTGGCCAAGTGATGATGAGCCAGACTCTCGACTTTCAGGCTAGACAGTTACATTTTAGTGTCATAGGTTCAAAGAAGCTCATCAACATTTAAAAAGTCCCTTTATAGATATCACTTAACCAAAAATGAAAATGCTGTCACCATTTGTGAAACCATACAGGTTTGGAACAACAGGGGAATAAATGATGACAGAATATGCATTTCTGTGTAAAATATCCCCAGAATAGTCAAAGGCCTTCTTGGTAAAGCCTCCAGGCAGCTATTTTCAATGTGTGCAATATATAAAGGGCAGCTCCATCTCCATAACACAATATCCTATCAGCTCCATCTCCAACATAATCCTGTCGTAAGGGTCTATGGGTAGTTTCTTTGTCTTCATGGCTTCACTTTGTCCAGAGGTGGACTCAACGCTTTAAATTCTTATATCAAGGATTACCAAAATGTAAAAAGAGATGCACACCCTCTTTTAAAATGTGGTTGTCTCAAGCATGTACACTATTTCCTCTCACCTATGATATACATCAAAAGTCTGATGATTTTTGGCAGTTATGGACACCTTTTTGGTGCTACGTTAATAATTTCTCTTGACTCTCTATTTTATGGTGCATATTTAGTCCCTAGCCTGATTGTGTTAATTTGTTTACTTGTTTGTATATTTCCCATTATTTCTTACTGTATAGCTGAGACTGTATTTGTATGTGCATGTGTATTAAAATAACCGACGATTAATAAAAAAAAGAGATGCACAAAATGTCTAGAAAGATTTTACTTTGTTAATATTAATGTCAAAAAGCAATGCATCAAACACTTGTGGCTCATATGTGTGAGAGTCTGCTAAGAGCTGTCTTTGTCTACACATTCTCACATCTCGCTCTCCTTTTTCTCACTTGGTTCCCTCCTTACCTTCTTCTCATCTGTTTATAGTCGCTTCCCTTTTTTTCAGCTGACTCACATGGACATGGAAGACATGGTTACGAAAAGTTACGAAATCCTGAGACTCGTTCATTGTTTCTGTGGAAAAAGAGCTCGGCAGTTTCGTGTTCTCACAGACTAAGTGCTGCAGTTTTGTCACGACTCAGGGTGAGAGTGTTTGAGTGTTTCTCCATCTCAAACAGTGGAAAGAGTGACGATGCAGAAATGGCAGATGGAGAATGGGTTTAGAGCGGAGGGTCATGACAGTGACCGCAAAACATGACATAGAGGAATAGGCGTTTGGTTTGTCAAGCTACAGGGTCATACTGGTAGATTTAAATGTGGCCATTTGGTGATTTTCTTTAGTTTGCTTGCAGCTAAGACGTCCTAGACAGTGTGTGTGTGTGTGAGTGTTGTGTCTGGTATGAATACAGCTAAATGGGCAGGTATCCATACCCCTGCAGACAGCGTAAGGTTATGCCCATGGAAAGTGCCTTTGCTGCCGAGAATGTGAGGGCACTGGTTGAAGGAATAGCAGATTGTTGGCGAGTTTGTTGGAGACATTTAATTAAGAGAAAAAGATCAAATAATCACCAGTCAAAGCAAAATCTGATGTATTTTAAAATGTTATTGCTCATTTATGGTGTTCTCAAATACTGTATAACCTTTGTCTCAGATGTTTTCTTAATTCTCTGGAAGACTTAGCCAATAAGACAAAATTAAGACAACCTTTAAAAACAATCGGAGCTCAAACAATTTGCTCTTAATAGAATTTGATGTAAAATATTTGATTTTATTATGAAATATTCGACTTGGTATTGCAGGGTTTGAGTCTGAAATCTGTACTAAAACTCTAAACAACCCTTACCAAAAAGAAGTATACTTCAAGTTTATTTTATTAAGTATATTTAAGTAAAGTTCAAGTATATTTTAAAGTATACTTTATGTAGTAAGTATACAAATATCAGCGTACTAGTAGTATACTTTTCAGTGTACTACTTTAATACTCTTTGGGACTAAATTGGCCCACTTTCTAGTATATAAAAGTATACTTTTGAGTATACTTTAAGTATAACAGTAGTAAACTTTGAGTACACAACTAGTTTACATCTATGTTTTCAGTTTGTACTACGAGTATACTAAAAGTGAACTTATAGGTATACTGATAGTTTACTAATTAAATACTTTTATATGCATTTTTAGTACACTTTGAAGTATAGTCTCAGTAAACTACTAGATTAATAGTTTTACACTGCAAGCATACTCATAAGTTTTCTTTAAGTAAACTTTATATAATAATTTAAGTATACTACTATGTCCCTATTTAGGTATTAATTTGAATATACTTTCTTATATGAATATCTGAACATACAAAACATTATGAATAACTTAGTCTAATATATAGACAACATTATCTTTGTTTGTAGAGTATTTTACAAGATTAAGACATCAAGGAAATGGACGTAAGAGGCTGGAAGTAACTAGGCCTCAAAACTAGATACACAATCCTCAAGAATGGTGGCAATCAGAAAATATTAAAAAGATGAGATCTTTACGTCATAGTACAACAAATAACTAACAATAATGACAAAACAATAACAAAAACGTTTAAATTAAGTCAGCAAACAGCAAAACAATAATCCTATAACAGTAACTGGATAATTTATTCATGCTGCAATGCATGCTGGGAACTTACAAAGCCTTAATTTCAACAATATGAAATTCTTTGCTCAGACAACTGTGTTTGACTAGTTGGGACAACATTTACGCAATTTTGTTGGTCGACAAGGGTGTTTAGTTTTAAGAAATTAGCATTTTTTAGTATTTGAGACTCAAAATGTTTCATAATATCGGAAAAATGTATTTGCATTTTTTACAATGTGGAAGCATATGTTTTGGTTTCTTCGCCTGTGTTTTGGAATTCTGCTCAGAAGATGTGTAATGGCATCTCTCAAGTATAACAATGAAAACACGGATTCTCAGAGCACAAGTATAGCTCGAATACATTCAAGTATACTTAAATGTAATTTTAAGTATATTTCTGATAAGTATATGAAGCACATTTCTGAGAAGTACATAAAAAGTAGACTGAAAGTATACTTTCCTATTTTTAGTTTAAAAGAAGTATACTAATAGCACACTTGAATTAACTTATTTTTTGTAAGGGAAGACATATGTGAACATAGGGACACGAAGATCGGAAATGTCCCAAATCAGTTTTCCCTAAACAAATTCTGAATTCTGAAATTATAAACGAACCCACTTTTCTGAAATGTTCATTGATCATGCAACAGGGATGCCATACACTGGGATGACAAAAAGTTCTGTAATTATCAAGTGACTGGATTCATGCATAGTTAAGAAACATCTTTATCTGTCTTTGAACTGTACTATGCATAATCCAATATTTGAAGGATTCAATACATGTCGGCACAAGCTCACAATTGTTTGTCACAATTAACATATAGGTACGACTTACATAGTTGGACTAAAGTCTTTATGTGACAGTTTCAAAGGCATTTCTAAATGATAACAGAGTTGTCCGTACTAACTTGCATGTAAGATTACTAGAGTCTGTTTCTTGGAAGAACAATACTTAATCATGTCCTTAAGCAAAGATCTCAAATTGTTGTCATATTAATCTCATTGCTGCTGAAGACAAACCATTGAGATTTTCCCAGCATGGCTGTATTAGGGTAGTGGACATTTCAAGACAATAAAACTGCACACACTTCAAGGACAGAACTGGTATTGCCCTGATCAGAGGCACATGATACAAATATAAGGCCAGACTGGAGCCGGTTGTAACTAGACTGGGTAGATGACTTTATTCCATGGAAACCATAACGTACTGTCTTATAAATTCAGAATGCACACATATATCCACCCTTGAGCACACATCACTCACATGAGCGACCAAAGCCGCTGCACAGAGGAAGAGGCAGGAAGTTCCTTCTTTCACTTCCAGTCATGCTGCATGTATGTATCCGTCTGCAGGGTGGAGTTATGGAGTGGTGTCGAGTGCGGTCAGAACAGGATATCAGCCGCCGTCTGCGTGTAGACGGAGGGAGAAAATCAAGAAGGGAGGAGGAGAAGGAGAACGAGATTGGGGAATCAGTGGTTTGAAGCCAAACGATTGTACAAAGCCAAAGTATTAAGAATTGTTGCCACAACTTTAAAAACAGACCCAGCTAAAATATGTTGCTTATTTGACCTAGGCAATGGACAATAATTAAAGTTCCAAAACAATCCATTTAAGAAATGGAAAGGTCCATTTAACAAATGATTTCCAGTTTAACTGCATTTGTAGACAATGAAATTTTTAAGCCAGCAAGAACACCAGTTAACCTCATAATAACCACCCCAACCCAACTCCTTTTTCAAGCATAAGTGAGGAAATGACACAATCAATGATATCAGATGACTGATTCAACTGCATAAGTACTGGTCATCTGGACTGATTGCTCTGGACTAAACCAGCTGCATCCTAAAAATAAAGTAGCATTTACTGAATTTGCCTGGTGCGGCAAAATGTAGTTCACAGGACAAATTAAAAAAATGGTCAACACATCCATGTGAATGTTAAAGGGTATATGCATGAGACAGATTGTGTCTATCTATGTGTGTGTGTTGTATTGCAGTGGGCAGCTTGTGGTAGAACAGAAGGTCTCTGCATGGTGGGCAGTGTGGGCGGACTTCGGGATTCACCGTGAAAAACAACAACGAGCCAAGGACACTTCCCAAGCAGGGGTTCAGAGATGTGTGAGTGTGTGAGAGAGAATGCATGTGGAAGTTTTTACATATTGTTTGTCAAAGTACAGTCTATTCAGTCACAAACAATTGTTCTTCTCACTATCATCCCTCTGTATCATCTCTCAAATGCCCTGGGTGGGTGCCAGTTGAAGTGGGCACAATGGCGCATTGTGCTATGGCTTATGGTGCCCTGTGCTGGCATTAACATGCTTTCTGCCCCACGCACACAACAGTGCTTGAAAGTCATATTTGGACTGGGCTTGGAGCCTGAGATGTTGTTTTAGCAGTAGTTGATTCTGTTCAGTTCCACTGTGTGCAAATGAATCCCTTCATATGCTTTTAACACACATCCTCAGCCTCAAAACTGTTTGATATGTTTGGCTTTAGAACAGTATTTCTCATCTTTCTGTATGTACATCCCCTTTACACACCTAGACAGAGGATTGTTCGTTTAATGTAGCGGGTTCGGTGGCAGCAGTTCCGGGACTAGTAGCAGCGATTTGTTTTCAAAATGCTGATGAGCTCCAGATGTTTGGACCTGCTTCTGTTCAAGAGTCCAGAGGGCAAACAATTCACTCAAAACAGTACAGAGCTCAAAACAAATCATTTTCGAGAGTGGAGTGAGGTCATTTTGACGGTTTAAGAAAGATGGGTTGCTGTCTTGGAAGCCAGGCAATTGTTAAGTGTGGATATAGAGTTCAAGCATGGAAGAGGTATCGATTTCCAAGATCCTAGTAGGGTGCATTTCGTAGCCCCTTCGGAGTATTTTTCCACTCCAAAAGCACTGTGTTTATGCTTTTACGGGCAGTTGAATGCATGTGTGTTTGTATTTATGGGCATGTATGTAGGCATGCATTTGTGAACACCCTCCGCCGTATGCTCACAATCTCAATATGGTATTTGCTAGCTCACCTATTCTGCCAACTTCATGTTGTCATTGTTTGGAACAGGGCAGCACTCCATCCTTACACCTTATTTCTGGGCCAATTCGGTCTAGGCCTGGCACTGCCAGCCAGAACTGATCTCACTGCAACATGCTGGGATGAGATCACCTACACCCGTGACCCTAAATAGGACAAGCGGTTTGGAAAATGGATTGATGGAGATCACCTACATTCCAATTTGGTCAATTCAGGCCAAACTATTGAGACGTTAGGTTTAGAGGTCTGTGTATAGTTGATTGTAGACGTGTCAACCCACCCTTCACCACATAGTAGATGAAAATGATTATCTACTGTAAATGAAAGATACTTAAGATTTACCTTTTCATTTAATAACCAGTCAATTACAAAGCCACTTCCACTGAAACAGTCTTAATAGTAGTTCTCAACCCTGTTCTTGGGACCCTAAACCAGAGGTCTCCAAACTCGGTCCTGGAGTGCCAGTGTCCTGCAGAGTTTAACTCTAACTTGAAGACCTTGAGCTTAATGTGTTTAATTGGGGTTGGAGCTAAACTCTGTAGAACACCGGCACTCCAGAACTGACCCTGTGTTCCATTCGTAAGGATTCATCCCTATGCCCTAAACCCTTTAAAGAATTTACCTTCTGGAGTGAGAGCTTCAAAGGGTTGAAGGGTGTAGGGGACCAAACAACTGTTTCTTGAAGTGCCCTTCTGCGTCATCGTCCCGTGCCCATACAGAGGTGTCATCATCATGCAAAGAATCTGGGCAAAGAATCATGGGGGCCAAAGTGTCCATCAGTTGTACTCTTCGAAATCATTCCGAAGGTCCCTTTGAAGTGGCCAGTTTTGAATGACCCTTCAATATGGCAGCCATGATCGTTTTTTACTCTGAAGTGCCCTTCGGTGGCCGATATATCCCATTTGGAATGCACCATGAGTTTGGAGACCTCTGCCCTAAACAAACCCACCTGATTCAGGTCATCCACTCATTAGTAGAGTCATAAAACTGATGCATCAGACAAGGGAGACATTCAGAATGTGCGGTGTTGGAAGGTTGAGTGCCACTGATTTATTCCACTCCTGGAGGGCCACTATATTCCAGGTTTTAGCTCCAATTCAATTAAACACACCTGAACCAGTTAATCAAGGTCTCCAGGAGGCAGCTTGAAGCTAAACTCTGCAGATGCAGGATTAGACATGCCTGACTTTGTCCAGGTCTACAATGATCCATTGTCACAGAATAAAATTATGTATCTGTGGACTGTCAGCAATCAGTTATAAGCTAAACCAGCCAGTTATCCTTTTCTTACAGTTAGCTAAAGTGGGGCACACACTACAAAATAATCAGGACGATTTGGGGATGAATTCACCCCTTCTTACAATCCTAAGTAAGGACTTTATCTTGTTGGTTATCTTGTCTGATTTTCCTGTAATGTGGGGTGTGGTAAGAGTGATTGAATCTGTTTGGAAGAACATCAGGTCTGCCTGAATCTTAAATCATAAAAATCCAACATGTTGAATAATTATCATCAGAAATCCTGTTGTGTGGGGGAACCCTGAGGACAAACGCATGGTAAACTCTTTGGATTGTCATGTGGAACAAAACTATTCCCAATCAGAAATCGAACTGACGGAAGTATTACTCACCTCCACCTCGTATTGTTACATGTAAGATACAAGTTCACACCGTCTCCACGAATCTATCCAAACCTTTTTCTTTCATTTATCTGAGATTTCTGTAATAAGAGGTCCAAGCACTTATTGCTTGTCCACCGTCTGCCATTTGTTTACATTGAAGTCATGTTTGACCGCAAGAGATTTTGTGAGATTTCTTGTGTTCACAAATCTTTTAGTATGGGCTACCCTTATCTTGTTGAAAAATACATGTGTGGATGTGTGGACGACCAAGCCATGTTGTAATGGAAATGCTACTATTACTCACTGTGTTCAGAACCAGCCCAATGATGGAAAGACAACTTTAGATCCTAAGAACATAGAAGCAGGATGAAGTCTTTCAAAAGTTCACAACATAGTGAGCTTGTGACAAGTGTCCTCATTTTCTGGGTGAGTTTTAAATTACAGGCTGTGGTTTGACCATGTTGATCCTAGTCTTTTGGCCTAAAGGTCTAAATTCTTACAAAGAAAGTCTTTCTTACAAAGAATGCAGTCAAAGTGTATATGTTTTGCAAAGTGTAATGCTTATGCTACAATATCTGAACGAGAGGACAGGTTGTATTTAGTCGGCATTAAAAAAAGAGTGCTTTTAGGGCTATGTTCACACTATCCGTTTTTGGGATTGACAACCGCATTTACTCACAGGTGGGAGTCGAAAATGTCCCGTTCACACAGCAACTTACAGTAGCTTCTTGAATACTGTCTGTATGAACGTGCAACGGGGTCAAGCCCGTATTCTATACAAGTAACCATAGCAACAGAGACCACAGTAATATCAAAGATGGCCACATCCACAAAACTGAAAGTATTATCATTTTCTGGCATGACAACAGCGTGTTTTCCAAGAATGCGGTTGTGAGTCCTGAAAATAACTGTACTAAGTATGAACATAACCGTATTAAGGACTGCCTATAATCACAAGACCTCTGTTAAAATATAAACAGAGTTAAAATATGGTAGAGGTAAGTTATGAAGCAATGGCCTCTAGACAAATAAAGACATGTCATAGTGAGACAAAGTGACAATCATCAAAACAGTCATCAAACTAAAGCACAGAGACGATAAAAGATGACAGGTTACTCATAAGTGGTGTGGCGGGAGGAGCAAATAACAGACACAGTGGGTGTGACGTCAGGCCTCGGAGAGGCTTTTATTGAACATAAAATAATCAAAAAGTGTTCAAGAAGGAAGGGTCCAGGTAAGGGGAGGAGTGTGACGGCTGCACTCGCTCTCCGCTGAGGTCCGTGGTGTAAGGGGCAGCAGCGGCGGCTTCATTTAGTGGCTTCAAACTGACGGAAGTATTACGTCAGGAGGACACCAGTGTGCGTGCACGGGGAAGAGACTAGTCTCCCAAGGAGAGGCGCGCTCAGCATTTCAACAGCGCCGGTGATGAGGCTTCATTTACGTCAGGTGCACCTCATCACACACCACCAGACCTGGCTGTTTCAGCACCCCTCCTCTCTCGCACGCCAACTCGATGACGACGATGACAACGATGACAAGCAGGGGGGGAGGCAGCTGACGCATCCCTGCTGAAAAATCCAGCATAAACCAGCATGGATTCCAAGCTGCTTTATGCTGGTTAATGCTGGTATAGTGCTGGTCCAAGCTGGTTTATGCTGGTATAGTGCTGGTTTAAGCTGGTATAGTGCTAGTATATGCTGGTTAATGCTGGTATAGTGCTGGTCCAGGCTGAGTCTAGCTGGTGGATCAGCATATCTATGCTGTTCTCAAGCAAAATGGAGTTGGTGATGCTGGTTCACCAGCATTGTCTTGCAGGGTTGAGTGTTAGTTGGCCAGTTGTCTGTATGAAAGTAGTGTTTTGGGGACAAACAGTTTTTGCTTGCATATTTCTCTATTTAACATTAATGATGCCATAGAAAAAACAATGTATGGATAAAATATGATGCATTAAATTATACTGAATTATATATAACTTTGTAATTTCTTTTGCTCCCTCTGCTGAAAGTAGAAATGATTTTTTTTAATTGCTTTTGTTATGATTACATTATCAATTATTGTCACTGGTAAACTGGTAAAACATTTCAAAGCTCGCCTCTTTACTTTTTTCTGTTCTTAGTTATTACTGTTATTCTCAGTGATTCTACTTGTTAATCGTCGGTGTCATCACTAATGCTCAGTCATCACTTGTAAAGAGAATCTATTTATTTCACAACAACACTGCTTAAGTTTTACTTTCACTCTCTATAGATCAGGATCATGTGAAAACTGAGCAGTGTTTGTTTAACACTGTTGATTTTACTGTGTAAACATGTAACCAGCAAATATTTTTTTTTATTATTAAATAATTTATTAAAATTAATTTGGAAAATTGTCTTGGTCTTTAACTACAAACACAAACCAATTTCAAATGAAATGTGATATATAACACATACACACAATTTGTTATGGTCTTGCTGGGATCATACCAACACCTAAAAGACAACAAATGCTGGTCCCAGCATGCAAAACATAACTTATGCTGGTGACCAGCAATGCTGGATTTTTCAGCAGGGTTATCACTGCAGAGCTAAGGTATATTTAAGCCACAACAATGTACTAAAAAGTTGTGCTTTTGAAATGTTTTGCATATAGCTGACGATGCTGTCAAAACATCCCTGTTCACACAGACTCACAAAAATGACTAAAACAGCTGTATTATGCATGCTAGGCCAGTATTTGGCAATGTCTCTGGAAATCAGGGATTCTTAGCTCTGGGCCTCAAAGTCCACTTTCCTGCAGAGTTTAGTTCTAACATTGATCAAATTTGCTTGCCAGTAATCTTCTAGTAATCCTGAAGACCTTGATTAGCTTGTTCAGGTGTGTTTGGTTAGGGTTGGAGCTAAACTCTGTAGAAAAAGCACGTCGAGAGAACCCCTGCTGCCAAAAGAAAACACCCGCGCACAGATACCTATTAATGAAAATTGAATATGTATGTGCATGATTTAATTTTTTTTTTTTTAAATTTTAGTTTTTGTAGTTGACATGGAGATGATAATGGTATAGTTAAAAAAAAAAAAATTGTGCACTTTGAAACCCATTTTTAAAAGATTGTGTTGTCAGGCCCCCAAAATACAGTTGTTGTGTAAGTTAATAACAATTTTTTTTTTTATTTTATTTTATTTTTTTTCCATTTTTAATTTTTTAAACAAGTGTTGTGTAAATGCTTCTTTTAGACTTTAAGCAACCGGTACTAAAATTTTACTGGGGAATTGTGTACACCTACAAATATTTATTTTATACTTGTGAGTTTGGAAGTCACAATTGATGTGTTAGATGATTTTATTTTGTTTATTTTTGTATTTACTTGCAAATTAAGACAGGAAGCTATTTAGCACTACTGCAACAAGAGGATGTTCAGTAAGAGCAGAGGATGTTCATTAGTTGTGTATTAAAGTTCATATGGGTTTGTTCTGTCTGCAACCAAAATAAGAATTATTTCCTGGAATTTACAATTTATTTACTGTCAGTAATCTACCAGCTCAAATCTTTGTTCACAGAAAATGTCCTGCATTGAAATGAAATCATGGTTATGGTGTCACACGTACTTAAGTTGTAAATGCAATAATTCTGTCATGGCTTGCATTACACTCAACAATGTTTTTAAAAGGGTTAAGCATTGTCAGGGGATTGAAGCAGCATAGATTCAGCACTGGATTTATCCCAGGATGGGATAACAATCTTTTCTTTTCTTTTTTTTATTGGCTTACAATGCCTGCCAATCTTTTTTTCTGCTTTGACTGAGCCCTAATTTCTTCAAGAGGAATTGAAGTGTGCAGATTGGGATGTTGGTGTATGATTAGACATCACAGAGGCAGTCATTTGCTCTCAAAATGTGAGGAGTACGCATCTGTTGAGGTTGGCGGTTACTCATTAAAACAAACATGTTGTAATTAAAGAATAACACAGAGGAGCAAGTGTAGGGGGAGATTATGTAGAACTGAGGAAGTTAGCCGCATCATCCTTTTTTTGCATCTCCATCGGGGAGTTTGGCTGTACAGCCAACTTAAGAAACAAGAGCAAGTTTCTTGTTGACCGCTTGCGGCCTATTAGGATCTGGGGCTCTCAAAACACTTACGGCACTTCCCTTGTGCTCTGAGCATTTGATGCACACCGTGCCGAGGATATCTCAAGAGTAGATCTGTGCATACATATGGGGTAAAAGGAACTCCAGAAGAGGGAAATAAAGCACAGGTAAATGTCGCCGCATAAAATGAGCTAATGGCCGCTAATGGTCAGCTGTCTACATAAACAGCATCCTAACTGTAATGTGACCTCATATTTTAGATGCTATTCATGGGTAACAACTTCGTTAGCAGCTGTGTACTGTATGTGCACTATGCAAATACCGATATCCTGACATGACCTGCATGAGATACTCAGCTAATGATCGTAGTTAATTCACAGATGATAGATGTTAATTTGGTAGATAATTTGGCTGCATATTGGTAATATAATTACATTGCCTATCAACAAGGAGCTATGATACTAAACTTTAGTTTCAATTAAACATAGCTCATTTAAAACTAGTACACAACTACAGTTACCATTAAGTCATTCAACACTTCTGCTTGCTGTGTGTATGCCATATTATGGGCCTACAAATAACTGTGAAAACCACACGTGTTATTGCCTGTTGAAGCATTTGAACTATGGGCCAGCAGCTGAGAACTCTGCGTTTTACATTACTGACCACACTTATTCATTAAACACTTCAGCTGTGCGAGAAACTACGCCATGGCTGCATTCACTGAATCCTTGTTACCATGGACATATTTTAAACCTACTGTACAAAATGAAATACTTTTAACGTTTTCTGTGTAGCTGGTTTCTGTCTGTTGGTTATCACTTTCCTACCTTATGATGTTGTTTTGCTAAGTGCTTGCTGAATGCTTCCCTGGAGAGTCTTTAGGGTATTTGTTGTGCCTGTGGAGTATTTACTCAGAGATTGTGTGTGTATACGCTCGGTTGTGTAACCGCACACCCTCTACAGCTGTCAGATACTTGCAACGTTAGCCTGCGGAACTGAGGGAAAATCACCTCTCTTAAATACCATCGAGATGTTGAGTCAATGCGGTGCCATAACAGACCACGAGCCCTCTAAACAGTCTCCGCTTCTCCACTGCTTACTTTTTCTGTTTCCCTTCAGGGGCGATTGTCTGTTTGAATGACTGTTGTATACAGTAGCGTGCATAGAGTGTTTGCTATGTAGACTCAGTGGAAACGTACTGTAAGGTTTTAGGTTGGTGACATGTTTTGAGAGCAGGTCTCTCAAGGAAAATATAGTCCACTTCAGGAAACACTTCAGATATGGCTTAAAGCCACTCAAAGAGGCCTAATCATCCCTCGAGGGAGCGCACATGTCCATCATAATGCGAATCTGACGCTGTTAGCGGCTTTCACAGCCTCATGTCAACACAACTGGAGGTATTTAGGTAATTTAAAACTGACAAATAGTTAACATTGGGAAAGCTACCTTTAAAACTTCTTGGAATTTAACATAGTTAAAGGATTAGTTCACTACCAGAATAAATATTTCCTGATAATTTACTCACCCACATGCCATCCAAGATGTTCATGTCTTTCTTTCTCCAGTCAGAAAGAAACTAAGGTGTTTGAGTAAAGCATTCTAGGATATTTCTTCATATAGTAGACTTCACTGGGAATCAATGGGTTGAAGGTCCAAATTGCAGTTTCAGTGCAGCTTTAAAGGGCTCTACATGATCTCAGCTGAGGTATAAAGGTCTTCTGTAGTGTAAGAATCTGCCATTTCCAAAAGAAAAAAAAAAAAAAAAAAAAAGAGTAACACTTTATTTTGATAGTCCTCTTTAGACATTCTACTAACAGTAAGTAACTTTGCAACTGCATGTCAACTAGTCATTAGAGTATTAGTAGACTGTCTGCTTAATATCTTCTAACACTCTTCTAAACATTGCAAGTAAATGTCAACTAATTCCACTAACTCTAAACCTAACCTAACAGTCTGCTCTGATATTAGAGAATTAGTTGACATGTAGTTGCAAAGTTACTTATTGTTAGTAGAATGTCTAAAGTGGACTATCAAAATAAAGTGTAACCAAAAAAATATATATTATTGTTACAATGTTACAATTGATATATTTTTAACCACAAATACTCATCTAGCATAAGCTCTGCGATGCACATCCGAGACTTCACGCATTATGTAACCGAGTTGGAAAGGTCACGTGCGGTTATTACTGTGTATGTACTTCGATTCAAAAAGGTAGTGTAGGGCAAAAAACTCAATCTTATTTTCTTCTCCAACTTCAGAATTGTTCAACATCATTTTTTATTTTATTTATTGATTTATTTATTTATTATTATTATTATTATTATTATTATTATTATTATTTTTGCAAGGGCGTTTGACTTTTTTTTTTTTTCTTTGGTTCGCTTTGTAAACATTTGGTCGGTACTTCCAAGCTAGAGCTAGTGCAAGATTTGAATTTGTGGTTAAAAAGTATATTTATTTATTTATAGAAAATTCCCAATTGTTTTGCTAGACAAAACCCTTATTTCTTGGCTGGGGTCGTGTAGAGCCCTTTGAAGCTGCATTGAAACCGCAATTTGGACCTTCAGTCTGTTGATCCCCATTGAAGTCCATTATATGGCGAAAGATCCTGGAATGTTTTACTCAAAAACCAGAATTTCTTTGCGCCTGAAGGAAAAAAAAGACATGAAAATCTTGGATGACATGGGGGCGAGTACATCAGCAGGAATTTTTTTGTTCTAGAAATGAATGCTTTAAACTAGTCACACTGTTATTTATTTATTTTTTTATTTTTTTGAAGGAGAATTGTTTATCAATCAGAAATTGCTACTACATTTCACAAAAGTTACAAAGCATACCTTTTTCTTAAACAGGTATGTTAAATTCACACAAAAAAAAATACATTAAATTCAACTAATAACACCAGAAAATACCCTCATTTATAAAACTGGGTCAAAAACAGAGATGTTTAGTAGTATATTTATAAATATTTTGCAACAAGACACATATATGGTGAAGGAAAATTCATACACATGTCCAAATGAAGTTGCACTAATGAATTGCAAGCTCCTACACAACTCAACTTAACGTGATGTGATATAAAAATCAGCAATGCAGCATTTTGTCACTGCTCCTCTTTTAAAGTACTAGCTTTATTGGAAAAGCTGCAGTTTTGAAAACACCTGTGCTACTGTCATGCTACTGCAAAATCAAGTTAACATTACTGCTGATTTTGGTTAGTTACTGTCTAGGGCTTGAGCTATACTCAATGTAACAACATTTCCCAATGTAACATTATTATTCAAGGACTTACAGTTTTAAGCGAGATGGATGCATGTGTTTCTGATAGGTTGTCAGGACATATGGCCATGTTTATGTGTTCTGTTTGTCATTTCTAAGCTTGTAAAGCACTGAAGTTTAAATTAAATATGGACCACCTCATGGAGAAAATGGAAATCTGGTAAAGGAGCAGGCCTCCGATTGGCTCTCAACCAAAGAGGAACTGTGCGTATCTGTCGCAGGTGGGCCTGTACTGTTGTACATTTTTACTGTGGTGGTTTACCCCAGTCGAACCTCTGGCTGGCAGGAATTGCTAACAGATGGCGTGAATGCGAATACTCTAAATACTCAAGGAATAATCCACCGTATAAGGGTAATTTACTCTGACTAACATTCAGTGATCATCCACATACAAACTAATGCAGCACATGGAGGCTTATTTCTTTATGACGCATTGAAATGAAAGAATAAATCTTAAGTGATTGAGTGAAAAGACTTTGGTTTACCTCAAAGTACTCATGTGTGGCGTCGGCTCCTTTCCTGACTGAGGTAGAGGAATTCTTCAGGAAAGCAGCTCTGCAGGCTGGATCAGCCTCAAACCACCTTCATTACTGAGTCTAGACGAGACCTCCAGGAACCCCACTGACAGGCTCCTTCCATCCCAGCCGAACCCAACCCTCACCCCACCTACCTATCCCACTACATTGCCCTCCTATCACATCTCACCCCAGTGGGTCAGAAGCTGGAAGAAGATGGACATTTTTGTTCCAAAACATAGAATTTCCAATATTGGGAAGCAAAGTGACTTTCAGATGCTGATTATGTCATTGCTTGCTGAAATCTTGCCCCTTGATGCCCTGTTGGTACTTTTGCGGTACACACTGGCTCTTTTCCAAACCCTAGTGAGCTGCCTATGTAGGCAGTATTTTATGGCATTATTGGTACGCTCCCGGCATTAAACCTGTTTCAAGTTTAGCAGCGTGATAAGATAATTTTTTTTTTTGCCAAATTGTGCATGGCGTGTTGAGGAGAAACCAATCATAGAAGGCATTTTGATGAGTTCAGCAAATATATCTGTCAGACAGTGGATGAAACGAGAAATGTTGATAAAACAAACAAAAAATCAATATGGAAGAGTATGTGTAAAGTATGGACTAATTAAAATCTACACAGTGTTTCTTACCTTGTGTCCAAATTACTATATACCAGGCAAAAACAGTATGTGAAATGAATTTGAATTTACAGTATTTATGAGGCAATTGGTGGAAAGTGCCCAAATGACTTACTGGTGTAAAAGTGCACACTGAATGGATGCTTCACTATCCCATGAGGCCACAGGAGAGGAGTTGTGAATGGCAGTGAAGCTATGCAACTGACAGTTTAAAGCCGCAGTCACACTAGAGTAGAGCATGCAAAATTCCCTCGGACGCCGCAACAATCGTGATATGACGTCATGCTCTGCAGCGTCTTTTTAAAAAACTTACATTCAACACATAACTAATAATGAGGTCACGCTGTGACGTATCAGTCTTCTATTGGTCTCATGCATTCACATAATGCAAATCCGCAAATCAGATTTCACCAAACCTGAACTTTGCTACGCAGCCAAATGAGAAATATCATTGCATGGGTTTGCATGTCCGGTCTGACGTATTCTCACGCGTATACATGAAAGTCAACGGAACAAAAAGTCTAGTGTGACCTCGGCTTAAGTCCCGTGACAATAGGCCTGTTTGGATGGGACTAATATTCTAAACTCTGTTTGAGTTACAGGTCTTATCACTCGACGACTGTGATTCCACATGTCAATTTCTCCATGTTTGTTACAGAGGTGAGAGGGTCTGATTTGTACATGGGCATTGCAGAGATCACATGCTCTATATACGTGCATTGTGTATAGTCATGTGGATTGATTACCATTAATATAACCACACTTTTTCTACAAATACCATGGTTATACTATGTTTTGTATAGCAAGACCGTTAATTTGTGGTTACCTTAGTTAAACTATAAAACTATTTTTAAAAAAAAAGTGTTTGTTGCAGAAATAAAGGCGTGTAATCTTACAGTACCTGAAGCTGGTATTACAGTAGTTAGTCTTAACAAGTTATGCAATCTGGATCTTGATTATATATATATTTTTTTATTTTTTTGCCGGGAGGCAAACACATTGAAAATGCGTGCAGGATTAAGATAGTCTATAGTAGTTCATGTTGGCCAAAACATGGAAACGCTTTGTGAAAATAATGTCATAAATGAATAATAATGTCAACAATCACAGATATTTGCAGTAGATAATTTGCTATGTTTTAAACTATGTTTTTGTTGTTGTTGTTGTTGTTGTTGTTGTTGTTTTTTTGGTGTATTGATTACCATTTGTATAACCCCAGTTTTAGCGTAGCAAACCATGGCTAATTTGTGGTTGCCATGTTTATTTATTTATTTATTTAAAGTGTAGTAAAACCATGGTTCATTTGTGGTTTATTTATTTATTTATGTATTTATTTATTTATTTATTTATTCATTCATTCATTCATTCATTCATTTGTTAAGTGTAGTAAAACCATGGTTAAGTTGTGATTTATTTATTTATTTATTTATTTATGTGTTTATGTGTTTGTTTGTTTGTTTGTTTTAAGTGTAGTAAAACCATGATTGATTGATTGATTGATTAATTGATTGATTTATCAAGTAAAAACATTATTAATTTTTGTAAGGGGAATGTAATTTAGAATACTGTGTTTTTGGCTTAGCAACATGCTAACATCTAACTGTTGACTATATTAACTGAGAGTCAGTTACTCTGTATGATACATGTATGAAGAGCACTTCAAATTAATTTAAAACTGAATTGAAAATTAATTATAAATTCCAAAAAAAAATATATATATATATATATATATATATATATATATATATTCATTCATTCATTCATTCATTCATTTATTCAATTAAATAAAACATATAAACATAAAAACATATTGCGTCCTTCAGCAACTTACATGTATTTAGCTACTTTGAAACATTAGCTTAACTGTAATTTAACTACTTCAAATGATTCAAAGTAACTTCCCCAAAATCGAGATGTGATTAAATAAAACAGACTATGAGTGTGTAGTAAATAATGTGTTTAGCAATCGCCTTATGTTTGCACATATTGCGAATAACCTTAATATTATAAAATGAAATTACGCAAACCTGCATCTAGGGAACCTGGTTCTATTTTGGATACACCTTTACAAGCATTAGCTGAGGGATGATAGTCATAGTTTCTGTCTAATTATGAAACCACCAAACTCTCTCCATTCGCCACACACGTTGCTTTCCATTCTGACTGCTGGTGTCTGTGTGTTTCCATAATGCTACATGTGCACATATATAAGAAAGTGTCTTTCCACAGTTCATGGAAAGATATCAAGAAAACCCACACCAAAATATCTTGTGGAGACATTACGGACGGGTGAAGGGGTGAAGAGGTGCATTAAAAAAAAAGAAACAGAGACGTGTGCAAGAGAGCGGGTGTGTGTAATTTGACAATGAATTCCAGTGTGATAACAAGTAACAGCTGCCGGCGTCTCAGTGGCCCTGCTCTCTACACGAGTGTGCGTACGTGTGTGCGGTTGAAGCTGCGGAGAAACCTTAAACACACATCATGTACTGAGTGTAGAATGCAGATACGAGCCTGCAGTTTGACCCATTATCCAAAACCTGAAGCCCGCTAATGTAAAGAGGCCCTCCCTTTAAAGTCAACATGCTGCATGAAATGAAAATTATTCAAATGAAAGTTTGGCCAAATTGAATTAATTCAGTACTTTGATATCAAATGCATATTTATAAAAGCAAAACACATAGTTTTGTGTTCTATGGTCGTCGTGTGACTTTTTTTTTTTTGCACAATTATTGTCATATTTACAGGCTAGTATAGAATCTTGACACTTGAACCCATGTCTAAACACTCCTTAGCAACATGTATATGCACTACCTGGGTCAAACAACACGCCTAATTTCTTTACCAAATCATTGCCTCAAGCATTAGAAGCAAACCTGGTTATTCGGGTTATTCTTCATTTAGCAAACACTTTTATCCACAGAAACCAGCATTACATTTTTCCCCTAGAGCAACCAGAGACTGACAGTGAAATATGTTCCTGGTTTCTTTCTCCAAATTCCATAATGTCAGCTGTCTAGTTGGGGTTGACGAGTTCCTGTCCACATTCACTTTTGCTGGCGGATGTTCTTCCTTCACCACCCAGGAGCTTGAAACACGATTCTCTGGTTGGAGAAGTAACCTTCTGGGGTTCTCGTCCTCCTTCATGCAGGAGCACAGGGTGGTGGTGGAGAGGCTCCAATTTTGCTATGGCCCTGGTCTTTTCACCATTATTGTTGAATTTGTACTATTGATGCTTGATGAGTGTCCTGATGGGCACAGGCGATTAGAAGGGTACCTGCCAATGACCTGCTAAAGTAAAAAAAAAGTAACATTTATAATGAATAACCAAACTGACATTCTCATGTCAATATCAACTGTTTCTTCTTAGTTTTTTTCTTATCAGTTTTGTACATTAAGGTTGTGTGTTACATCTACTGTTGTTAAATTATTGTTTATTGCATTATTTCAGTTTGATGTGTGTTACCATGATGGTGTTTAGTGTTTGTGTGATTGACACCGTGCACCGTCTATATATGTTAATATTTAAAAGCTGTTTGTGATGGGCTTTGGTTCATCATGTGTAATTTTCTCAACACCACCTGCTTTTGGTGGTTATCAGTGTATTACAAAGATGCAAATCAGATTTCAGTACTTAAATAGGTTGGTACATTGACATTATATCAGGTAATGAAATTATGGTATGTAAATGTAAATTTAAACTAAAACTGTAAAACCTAAAACGTTATTTTTAAAGGTAAAATTCTGGCAACCACAGCTGCCATTTTTTTTTTTTTTAACCATGAATTTTACTGTTTTTTTTTTTTTTTGTTTTTTTTACAGTGTTTATTTTAAAGAAATTAATTAATTAATAATTGGTGTTTAGTAATAATTTTATTCACCAATGATGTATTAAATCAACCAAAAGTGACAGTAAAAACTTTTTGTGACTTGTGACTGTGTCACATTAATCAATAGTAGAATGTATTTATAAAATTTATTTATTTATTTATTTATTTACCCTGAATTCTGATTAAATGAACCACATTGTGTCAACACATACTGTTGCAAACTTGGGACTGCACATCAGTTTATTTCTATATTAATGGAATCTTAACTTGTTTGAAACTCTCCTGCTGTCCATTAATAGAAATGCAAACATACTGTATATGTACTATTGTATAAATAGTATGACATGTTTTTCCCGTCCCATATACGGCCCAGTCCTAGCTGCGTGTCTTATTATAGCTGCAGTAGGTGACTCTCCTGTGCTGTTTGATTGCAGGTGTTGGTTGACTATGACTCTCATGACCTTTTAACCTGACTTTACTCATTTTGCATAATATCATATAAGATCTTAGCACTCATCAGCTCCCATGATCTCATTCTGCTGTCATGCAGCAGAGACTGTAACATTCATGTCGTCTCATTCCACTTCACATCTATGAGATACACAGATACATTCAGTGTTATTATTAGTGAGCAGTGCTCAAAAACTGCTGTTCAGCTGGCAAATTCTTTATTTTCTTTCTTCTTGTTGTCCACATGCATATGCTGGACACTGGACACGATGAGATCTTCCTCATTTTCTGCATCTGCATCACATTCTATTTTTGTTGACTGGCTATTTTTTCGGGTTTCTTGTTTTGCTTTGTATATCTGCTTTTCTTTTGCATGGCATGCACATCTTTGTCTTGATCTCAGACAGTCTGCACCTGTGTTTTGGCTGCTTCAGCTGCTCTTCAAATATCAATGACTTCCTCTACTGTAAGATCGGATGCTCTTATTTCAGATGTAAATCATTAATCCACTACTTCTTCCTGATCATGCCATCCTCTGCAGTCTTTACAGTTTTGTTTTTGCTCAGTCGCATGTTTGTCAGTGGTAACAGCACAAGCTGCAATTCTCAGAGCTCCTCAAATGTAACCAGTTTCCCACTCATTGATTCTTTTTTTTTTTTTTTAAATATTCCTATAGATAATTATCTAAAATTATCTATAAACAGCTCTCAAACGGGGGGGCACAAAGAGGATGCAGAAGATTTGGAGTTAGGAGGTTTGTTTTAATTAGGGCTGTTGATTTAACACACTAATTTAATTAAATAGTCATGAAAAATAACACCTTAAAATGTTAATGCATTTAATGCACCTACCCCAGACTTATATAGACTTAACACAGCTGATTGGTGATGAACAAGATGCAAAGCAACAACTCACTGCATGATAAAGCACATACAATGCCCCTAAAATTCAAAAGATTGGGGCAAAAAAGCACCTGTATGAGTTCTGTCATCATATGACAGCAATACCACATGAGCAACAAGGCTGATGTAGCCTAAAATTGTGATAAAATGAATGTTAAATGAAACAAAAAGTTTCTTTCTAAAGCTACTTTTTGTAATGGCATTTTTTTTAACACAATAATGGCTTTACATTATCATTTGGGATAATCTCAACCAAATTTAATGTGTGATTAATTTGCGATTAGTTAGATTATTTAAATGCTACATTACTTAATTAATTGCATTAAACATTTTGGTAACACTTTAGAATACAGTTCCTTCATTAGTGAATAACTACACTGGAATAAATGACTAACGCACTATTAACATTCTAGTAACTACTATTAACTAACAAGAAACACTGATTAACGAATCAGTAAGTAATAGTGCTCAGTTGAAAGTAGTAGTTCACTATTAGCTAATCAGTAACTACTAGTTTTTCATAGCTCCCAAAAAACTACTATATACAGGTTAATAATTAATATGAATGATCCAAAATGTATCATTAATTCTAAAGTAAAGATCATGGTAACCCACTAGTAACGACTCAAGTGTTACCAAAGCCATCAGAAGTATAACTATCCAGAACCTTACAAAAACCTTAATAGTTTTTAATGACATTAGTCATTACTAAGGAGTTATCATGATCTTCACTTTAGAATACGGATCCAAATAATTAGTAATTCCTTCTGAAGTATTTGGTAACACCGTAGTCATTACTAGTGGGTTAACATGATCTTCACTTTAGAATTAATTATACATTTTGCATTATTTACATTAATTATAAACATGTATATAGTAGTTCTTAGTAGTTCTCTGGGAGATATGAAAAAAATAGTAGTTACTGATTAGCTAATAGTGAACTACCACGTTCAACTGAGCTCTAGTACTTACTGATTTGTTAATCAGAGCTTCTTGTTAGTTAATAGTAGTTACTAGAATGTTAATTGTGCATTAGTCATTTGTTCCTGTGTAGTTATTCATTTTCGGCCAGACATAAAGCAACACTGTGAATCTGGTGTCTGTCATGACAGAATCATTTAAAGTGACTGAATTGTTGACATGTGCGCTGCAGTACACAGTGTTGGGGAGTAGTTACATGTAATTACGTAATTTAATTACAAAATAAATGTAATTGTAATTAGTTACAGTTACTGAAAAAAAAGGTGTAATTAAATTAGTTACTTTTGAAAATGGTAATGATTACAAAGGAGGTTACATCTGATTTTTTTCACACACACCCACATACAGATTTAATTGACTTCTTTCAGAAATTGCACTGACTGCTCTAAAATATTAGACACCAACGTTTCAGGAGTTTAGGACACAGAATAAGACAGATGATTATTCGAACTGTTTTATGTCCTATTTGGGTTTATGCATATACTTTATTTTTTTTAAGATTGTGTTTTCCAAAGCATTGTTAGATGCCAGTGTTTCCTGTCGTAACTATACAAACATTTGATTTCAAAACCAGTATCATAGTTATTAAACTATTTCTTATGATTTCAAATCTGTATTTAACTCAGAATGATCTCAAAGTAAATATGAAGTGTTAAGTCTGAATTTGTGGTGGCTGTGCTTTATTATTACACGGCTCTGTGAAATTCTTGATTCTGACTGGTCAGTGACATTCCAAGGTACGTTATTCCTCAATAACAACTAGTAAAAGCTAATAACACAGACTCATCCGGGCAACTTCAGTCGGCGCTATACGCTTGATAGGTTTTCTTGGTGGAAGAAAACCTCAATATCAACTGTACAATTTCTTAATTCTGTCATCCTGGTATCGTGGACTCGCTCAGTTGTTTCATAAAAACGCAGCTGCTGCCATTTTGTTTTGTACACTGTAATGGATTATAAGATAACTAACAAACTAGTACTCTAAGTACTAGTACTTAATTATTTATGTGGTTGTTTGTAGTTATCTCTGCCTCATTTAAATGTTTCAAAAAATGATTAACAATTGGAAATATGAGAATTTTTAGAATTTTAGAAATTTAGAAAAGTAATCAAAAAGTAATCAACTGTAATAAGTTACATTACTTTAATAAAGTAATTGAGGTTACACTACTTATTACATTTTAAATAGAGTAACTTGTAATCTATAAACTATTACATTTCCAAAGTAACCTTCCCAACACTGCAGTACAGATATGTAAATTATTAATACAGTTAAATTAGTTAATAAATTGAGTTGATGCAATAACATTCCTCCTAATTCATTTTCTATAACTAAAGTAATTATTATTATTTTTTGCATATTTTGCAGTAACAACAGCAACAAAAATGTTTTGCATATTAACATATTAAATGCGTAGTTTCGATCTCTGCAGTGCCATGCAGTAATGCGTAACACACTGTGTAAAGTACTGTCAGAAGGCTATAGACTTACTGCTCTCTTTCTTTAAGAACACTCACTATTCTAAAAAACATCTGTTTGCACAGAGGGCCTTTTCTGGGCTGCCGGAGAGTGTGTAACATGTCACGCTGACTGCAACAGGATCCCATGAGAGCCCTTGAGAGGGTCAGAGGGGTAATTGGTTAATTTGTATATGATCAGGATCAGATGCCCGTCTCTGGTTGATTTAAAGGTCAGAAAGAAATAAAGAATAGAATAACTGTGAATACAAAACAAAAGGAATTCTCGTTTTGACATCATTCAAACTCGCCACCATATCGTTCCAGTTTGCGGTTGCGTTTCCCAAACGTCAAGTTGTGCGACAGCTTTCATTCAAATCAACCATTAGATTGTTGATTGATACTGATACGCTAAGCTGATCTAACTGATAGGATGTGTCCATCATTGTGGTTGCCAGAGCACATGGTTCCTATCACATGCAGACATCATGTTGAGAACAACCATAGAATCTAAAGGAATCTTAATGCTGTAGCAGATTCTGCTCTCGATGTGGCTAATAGCTGGAGAGTGTCTATGGTTGTTCGAGCGCTCACAGGAAATGCCAGTAGGTGAGCAGAGCCCGAGACAGCAGTCATAACATGCCTCTTCAGATCGCTGTTATGAAGGGATACGGGAGAGCTGCACATGGTAAAAGTCTTCTCCTTTGCTTTGGGGCTTTGTAAGTGTGTATGTGTGTGTGCGTAATGATATACTGTATGTGTGTGACTTAATGCTCATTCAGTGACAACACCGCAGGCATCTGGCTCATGTACAGACTCCCAACCTCGCTCTCTGACTTTCTTTTTTTTTCTTTCTGTTTAGACTTGGCCCCTATACTGTCCTTATTCTTCAACTACCATAGTAAAAACAGCAATATTGTGAAATATTATTACAATTTAACATTACTGCTTACTATTTGAATATTCAGAATTTTCAGCATCATTACTCCAGTCTTCAGCGTCACATGAAATCATTCTAATATGCTGATTTTTTGGCTCAAAAAAGATTTCTTTGTATTCACCATTTGTTTTATTAAAAACAGTGTTTTTTCTTTTTTTTTTCCTTTTTTTTTGGAAACTGATACAATAACCATTCAAAAGTTTGGGGTCAGTAAATTTAATATATATGAATTTGATTGATCAAACATGACAGCAAATACTTTTTATAATTTTACAAAAGTTCCTATTTCAAATAAATGATGTTCTTTCTTACTTTCTTAGTCCTAAAAAATGTAGCATGGTTCACACACACAAACAAACACTAAGCAATTAAAACAGTTTTCAAAACTGATAGTTATGAGAACCATTTTTAATAGCACCAATAAAAATGGATAATAACTGAGCAGCAAATCAGCATGTTACAATCATTTCTGAAGGATCATGTGACACTGAAGACTGGAGTAATGATGCTGAAAGTTCGACTTTGATCACAGGAATAAATTATATTTTAAAATATATTACAATAGAAAACAGTTCTTATAAATTGTAATAATATTTCAAAATTTGACTGTTTTTTAATGTATTTTTCAACAAGCGAATACAGTCTTGTTTAGCATAAGATACTTATATATAAAATGTACTTTTTTTTTTTTTTGATGAGATTCAGGTTTTAAATACTCTAAATAGGTTTCAATAAATACTCTGTTAATATAAGCATACTAAAATGTTGTTACAGTATTGGTTGCTTCTTGCAAGTTAAATTTAACATAATGTGTCTTTATCCCGGAAACATCCAACATCAAATGGAACATAAATTTACATTGGCCTGAAACCAAACGCAGAGAGTGGGCTCCTCACTTCAGAAGTCCAACACACGCCACTCCCCTGAACATATAAAAATAATCCACTCTGAACAACTTTCTTTTACCCGTTTCCCCTCCCTCTCATGCCTAGCTGTCTCCAACACCCCAACCCCCAATTCCTCTCCATCTATAGACCTCCTCCTGATTCTCTAATGATGACAGTGGTTCATTAGTAGCCCAAAACAGAAGTTCTCTCTCTCTCTGTCACACACACTCAACCTTCCCCTGCTTTTATCCTGCTGTTTTTACAGGCCTGTGGCACCTCTTTATTTTACAACAGCACACAGTAGTCTAACACAGCTCAGATCGGGTCTCAAGAATCTGGATTCAATATACAGGGTAAGCACAAATCCTGTCTCTTTCAATGCCAGTAAATGGGGCAACCAGAGGAACAACAACCATTTTCCAAAGAGCACCAACTGGAAACTGCACATATATTGCATTTAAGAGAAGATAAACTCAAGTCTTCAGCATGTCTAACCAGGTGCAGAGTCCTACATTTTGCCAGTAAATACAAAACAAATCCACATAGGTGTGTGTTAAGTATTAAATATGTTTAGATTGATTGTGATTTTGTTGCAAAATGGCAGCCCCACCCACAGCCAGTTGTTTGGAATTGTGAAAGCTGTAACTTTGTGAAGCAATGGATATACGTTAGCTCCACCCGCAATAAATTCTCATTGGTTGAAAATCCGAATAGCGTTGGTCATCAAACACAATGGGTAGCTCCACCCACATTAAACTCTCATTGGTCAAAAATCCACATAGCTGTATATTAAACATACTGAGTGGCTCCACCCATAGTGAACATTCATTGGTCAAAAATATTAAAAATGGTAGCTCCACCCACTGTGAACTGTCATTGGTTGAAAATCCACATAACTGTGTATTAAACATAATAAGTAGGTCCACCCACAGTGAGCATTCATTAGTCACAAACAGTCATATTGGTAGTTCCGCCCAGTGTGAACTCTCATTGGTCGAAAATCCACATAGGTGTGTAAATATGTTTAGATTGACTGTGATTTTGTTGCAAATTGGCAGCTCCACCCACATCCAGTTTTTTTAAACATTAAAAATATGTTCTGAATTGTGAAAGCTGTAATTTTGTGAAGCAATGGATATAACATTAGCATTATAACAAAACAGGATGGGTAGCTCCACCCACAGTAAACTCTCATTGGTCAAAAATCATCATAATGGTAGCTCCACCCTTTGTGAACTCTCATTGGTAAAAAAATGAGTAGCTCCACCCATAGTGAAAATTCATAGGTCAAAAATTGTCATAATGGTAGCTTCACCCACTGAGAACTGTCATTGGTTGAAAATCCACATAGCTGTGTATTAAACATAATGAGTAGCCCACCCATAGTGAACATTTATTAGCTCCACCCACTGTGAATGCTCACTGGTCGAAAATCCACATCCAACTGTGGTCATTAAACATAATGGGTAGCTCCACCCATAGTGAACATTTATCGGTCAAAGATAGTCATAACATTAAAAATATGTTTGGAATTGTGAAATCTGTAATTTTGTGAAGCAATGGATATACGTTAGCTCCACCCGCAATAAATTATCATTGGTTGAAAATCCAAATAGCGTTGGTCATCAAACATGATGGGTAGCTCCACCCACATTAAACTCTCATTGGTCAAAAATCCAAATAGCTGTATATTAAACATACTGAGTGGCTCTTAAACATAATGGGTAGCTCCACCCACTGTGAACTCTCATTGGCTGAAAATCCACATAGCTGTGCAGTAAACATACGAATTAGCTCCACCCACTGTGATCTATCATTGGTTGAAAATCCACAGATGTGCATTAAATATAACATTTAGCTCCACCCACTATAAACTCTCATTGGTTGAAAATCCACATAGCTGTGCAGTAAACATAATGGTTAGCTGCACCCACAGTGCAACCTCATTGGTCGAAAATCTGCTTAGTTGTGCGCTAAACACTAAATATGTTCTGACTGTATGTGATTTTGTCACATAATCAGTAATCAGCTACAGGGTAGCTCCACCCACAGTAAATTCTAATTGGCTGAAAATTCAGATGTTTAGCATTAATAATGTTTTGATTGGCTGCAGTTTTTGTCACACAGAATTTAGATTTTTAGATTTCCACAATATATAGAATTCAAAAACAGCACTTTAATCAAAATATTGAATTAAAAAACAGTACAACAGTATTGCATATCAGTGAAATATTTGATGCTCATTTCAAACTGTTTTCACTTCGACACCAAAGTCCCTTACAAGGAAAGTCTGTTCACTCAGCAGCTACATTGGAAACGCCTCCAGGCAGCTCATCCAAGACCATCCAAGAATAATAAGTCCTATGAATGGGGGAATCCCGAAATCTGAAAAACTGCTCGCTGAACTCGCAATTAAATTGCATATTTTAAAACACCAACAAAATCTGAAATGCACTGCCCCATGCCCAAATAGCATTTAAAAAAGCTTATTTTTCAAGCTAGACCAGCAAATACACATGCGCAGCCACAACACGCTTATGACTGCGAATGCTCATTGGCCGGTCCAGCCTCAGGTTTCTACGGGAACCGGCACTTCTAACAGCTGCTCCAGTGACGCAATGACTTTACCAATCAGCGACTGGCTCTTACATTTAGAAGGTGGGACTATTCCACCATATTGCGCATTTCAGTTTCTCACATTCACCATCTTTGTATTTCTATCATCTTTGTTGACACTAATGTTTGTTGAAAGCTAATGACTTTCAGACAATTCACATTTTACTCTTTTAAGTTCAACCACACGTTACGTCTTTCTTTTGCGTTTACTATTTTCACTGTTTACTGTGTACTCTTCCCGGCTTTCTCGTAAAGTTGCCCTTCCATGACGCTAACAGCAGCATTCTTCATGTGGAGGTCAAAGTGTCGTACGACCTTTGTGTGGAAAGATGCACTGAAGCCTTGACATGAGTCATATGAAAGAGACTTTACAGCTCTGTGTGAGAGATACACCCTTCCAACTCGTGAATAAAACCAAATATTATAGGATACAGTCCAACGTTTAACTATAACAAAGACCTGTTTCATTGTAAGCATCTACTTGAGCAGCAGATTTTCATTGCTTATCAATGGATTGCTCTTGGAGCCAAAGAAGCAGAGTCCAGTGTCTGGAGTGTGTCTGTTGACAAGACCGCTGGATGACCTGTGGAAAGTACACACAACAACAACACTAACTCTCTCATTCACACGTTTACTTTTTCATACATTAAGAATTGAAGAGAGACAGCGTCGTCCTTGTTGATCCATGTCTCTGGTCTGTTTGCTCTTTTCCAGGCGCTCATGGGGCATGTGAAGGGGGCTGATATATACGGGCACCATCGAGGCTCGTCTGACCTGGCCTGACGCTTGTGTTTTGCGTAGTCGGAGCGAGAGGGAACGAGGAGACGAGGATCATGTCCTCTCTTGGAGAAGTGCTAACTTGGACAGGGAAAGGAATTTTTTGTGGTTTATTCAGAGAGCGGCTCCATCTGTGTAAACTGGCGCTTGCCAGGATGTCGACTCCCTCGCTTTCTGCACAGACACACGCTTAACCCCTTCAACACCTTCTGCTCACCATATCTGCTAGTCACAAACAATCACACAGCTAACAATATAATATTCCTTAGTATTGCAAAACAATACATGAGTAACACTTTAGTTTAGGGACAAGTTCTCATTATTAACCATTTGCTTTTTAGCATGCATATTACTGGCATATTGGCTGTCTATTAGTGCTTATAAAACACATATTAATGCCTTATTCTGCATGATCATATACTAGATCCCTTAATACCTAAACCCCATGCATAAATCTAAAAACGACCTTACAAACTATTAATAAGTGGCAAATTAGGAGTTTACTGAGGCAAAAGTCATAGTTAATAGTTAGTTAACAGTGAAAATTGGACCCCAAATTAAAGTGTGACCTAAAAAGGATATCTTAGAGAAGCAAAATCCATCAAAACAAGCCAAACTATTGTGAAAAAGACAGCATGCTAAAATGAAATACTTGTGTAAACTGAATGCATTGTTTGTTTGCCATGTATTTATATTTTTAATGACCCATTTTTAATTTAAAATATATTAAATGCAGTTTTATCATTTTACATGTGGTTTAGTATGTTAGTCAGCACATCAAAATAAGTGTGCTACTATGTGCAACAGAAAAGATTATTTAAAAATGTGCTTTACTAAAACGTTTAACTGTATTAGAAAGTGCACTTTTTAAAACTGTACTTAAGTGTGCTATAACAGTCATCAAAGTGTCTCACTTTAATACTTAAGTGCCCTTTTTATATTATCTGCAAGAACTGTTTTTGAACGATTTGAAGTATACTACAAGTGCACATGCAATACAGTTGTCATGTTTACAATTCCAACTTACCATGTTAACCATAGTTTTTGATAAGTCATCATAGTTACACCAGTGTTAGTGTCATAAACAGAAATGAAAGAAAATGATGGGAAGATTTAGAAGTCGAAACTTTTCTCATCTCATATTGGTCGCATATAATCATTTTAGTAGCAACCAAAACTGTATCTGTGGTTACCTGGGCAATTTTTGTAAATGTTTTGGTAAGGCACTGAGCAGTGCCAGGCTTTTTTGGTTTCTATTTAGTGTCTTTACCAGCAGTGGTAAAATTAAAGCAGTTTAGAGAGGTTATGTAAGTATTTGCAGAACCATTTTCTGTCCTGCCTGTTGAAAACGTGACTAAGCAGGCAGATAATCTTTATATGTGTGTGTGTCATTATCACCATTTCTGTGTTCTGAAAGTGAGTTTGTATGTATTAATGCATCACTATATTCCTTAAACTGAAGTAAACTCAGTCATGCTGCCATGAACTAGCAGTGTGATTGGCGAAACTAGGCTAACCTCTAAATAAACACACATGTGCATGCGCACACACACAAAGACACACACGCTGGTTCTGGATAAGAACACTTCAACCTTAACTCCCTCTGCTGGAGATACGTTCAACAGGAAACAGCCGAACTTCTGGAAAAACTGTGATTTCGTAACAGCTGAAAAGACACTATAGACTGAGATCTTCTAGTTGCTGTGAGATGCTTTTTTTTCATACTGACAAACAAACAAACAAACCCTGAAAATGACTGACTTTTTCACACATTTGGGTGGAATGTGTTTTAAACATTGACAGATGTCTTTGTACGTGAAAGCGACAGAAAAAGATTGCACTTTATTAACATAGACTCACAAGGAAACCACATGCTGATAGTAGATGATTCCAGACGTGATTCTAAAACAGTTTCACTTTATTATCTTTAAACAAAAGACTAAATATAACATCCTTTGATGCATGAACAGTTTGAATTAGAAACCATTACTGCATTGCATTTTTCTTGTGTTGGTTTAAAGTAAGTACTGTCTTTAAAATGGCAGAACTGCTATATATTTTCAGACTTTGTTCCCACTTTTAAAGCCCTAAAAGCATGTCAGAAAGTTTCTTAGGCTGAATACGACTTTTATTCATGTTATTCATGTTATACCCTGTGTTATTCTCATTAGTCTCTTTAAACTCTTTGTCTCTGGTCTTCCTCATCTTGTGTCTCTCTGCAGGATTCATTCTCTGAGTCACGGGGCTGTCCCTGGCACACTGACTGGAAGCCTCTAGTTTATGAGTGGAGCTGGCGCTCTGCCCGGCCCTATGGCTGCTCTGCCTCTCGTCCCACTGTTAACCCCTTACTGCCCCCATGGCCCGCTGGATCAGCTGTGCTCCACACTTAACCCTTTACTCACACTTTATGTCAGCCTGAGTCAGGAACCTCAGTAATAGTACACTTTGAAGCTTTACTAAGTTATTTAAAGTCACCATGAAGTAAAAGTCGCTCTATTTTCTCAATACATGTTATTTGTTTTATTATGAACGATTCATCAATGTCTGTTTTATTGTAAAAAAATAATAAATAAATAAATAATAATAATAATAATAATAATAATAATAATAATAATAATAATACAAGCTTGTGTTCATCTCAACATCCAATAAACAACCAGTGGATAAAACAAAATCAGTAGCACTTTATTTTACAGTCCTGCTCCATATATTTTATTAGATGGCTTAAACGGCTATGTATTCGCATCAAAAAATAAGTAAAATGTACTTATTGTGTTTATATTGTATTGCAAAATATGGCAACACTTTAGAATAGGTAACACTTATTCACTATTAACTATGACTTTTCCCTCAATAAATTACTAATTTGTTGCTTATTAATAGTTAGTAAGGTAGTTGTTAAGTTTAGGGATGTAGAATAAGGTCATGTAGAATAAGCATGAATATGTACTTAATTAGTACTAATAAATGGCTAATATTCTAGTAAAATGCATGCTAATAAGCAACTAGTTAAAAGACCATAAAATAAAGTGGTACCCAAAACACTTTTGCTTCTATTAAGGTGGGATACAGGTAAGGTTAGGGACAGGATTGGTGGTATCTGTAGGTTTAAAGGTGAGTTAAGGTGTGTAGGATGGGTCAAAAGTCTAATTATAAATGTAATAACAGAAATCTATTACAGATGTAATCAGGGTGCAATTTGTGAAAAACAAAGCAGAGGAGGGATGCTTTTGAAAGCTTTTTTCTCTCTCCATAGGCGGAACTCCGAACCACTAAACCAATGTGATCGCAAAATGATTCACTGTTTCGAAGTGCTCCAATTGGATCACAAATAATTTGCTTCAGAACAGGACTTTAAAGCGCGTTTGTGAATCATTTAAATCACAACGAGACTTCATAGCGTGTTTGTGAATCATTTGATTCAGAACATGACTTTAAAGCACGTTTGTGAATCATTTGATTCAGAACGGGACTTTAAAGCGCGTGTCGCGAATCATTTGATTCAGAACGGGACTTCAAAGCACGTTTGCTAATCATTTGATTCAGAACGGGACTTTAAAGCGCGTTTGTGAATCATTTGATTCAGAACGGGACTTTAAAGCGCTTTTGCAAATCATTTGATTCAGAACGGGACTTCGAAGCACGTTTGCAAATAATTTCATTTAGAACGGGACTTCAAAGTACGTTTGTGGATCATTTTATTTAGAACGGGACTTTGAAGCGTGTTTGCAATCATTTAATTCAGAACGGGACTTTAAAGCCGTTCGTAATCATTTGATTCAGAACAGGGACTTTAAAGCGCGTTAATCATTTGATTCAGAACGGGACTTTAAAGCGTGTTCGCGAATCATTTGATTCAGAATGGGACTTTGTGCGTTTTGAATCATTTGATTCAGAATGGGACTCGCTTAGAATCATTTGATTCAGAATGGGACTTCTTTAAAGATTCGCTTTAGGAATCATTTGATTCAGAACGCGCATTTGATTCTTTAAAGCAAAGCTAATCATTTGATTCTTTAAATAATTAGACGGGACTTCAAAGACTTTGTGGATCATTTTATTTAGAACGGGACTTTGAAGCTGTTTTGCAAATCATTTGATTCAGAACGGGACTTTAAAGCGCTGCGAATCATTTGATTCAGAATGGGACTTTAAAGCTGTCGCGAATCATTTTGATTCAGAACGGACTTTAAAAGCTGGCGCTTTGGAATAATTTGATTCAGAACGGGACTTTAAAGCTTTTGCGTACAATTCAGAACGGACTTTAAAGAATCATTTGATTCAAACGGACTTTAAAGCGTTTGTGAATCATTTGATTCAGAACGGACTTTAAAGCTTTGCCATGATTCAGAACGGGATTTTGATTCAAACGCGTAATCATTTGATTCAGAACGGGACTTTAAAGCGCTTTAGAATCATTTGATTCAGAACGGACTTTAAAGAATCTTTGGAATCGGACTGAATCTGGGATGATATACCAGAGGGAGGAAATCCCTGAGGAAATCCCCCCCCCCCTTTTTATTGTGTTTTATTGTGTTAATTAGCTGTATTTTATTTATTTATTTATTTATTTTATTGTTTGTTTGAGGTATTATTATTTAATCAACATAAGTTATCTGTTTTTGCAGATGAACTCTTCAGATGTTCAAATGTAAATGTACTTGGAAACATTTACAAAAAAAAAAAAACATGCATGAAAAAACTTGAAGAAGGGTATTTCATCTAGTAGCTGGTAAATGAAATCAAATTCAGCTTTATTTTCAATATTGTTTTACTACCAGAAATCTCATCTTGAATTTATTTTCACCAGGCTTTATTAAATGAGTACATCAGTAAGGGTCACAACACCAGTGATGGCCAAACATCCACATCTGTAATAGGAATAGCCTTATTTATAGACCACAAGGCTAGTCTCACTTCTTTCTTCCTCTGAACTCAGAGTTTCATTTTTCTCTTTTATTTTGCAACCTATACTTTGATTTTGGTCAGAAAATGAAAGTGAAAACAGTTGTCTTTGCTGCACAAGTTACTTTGGGAATGATAAGTTGCGATGTTTCTGTGTTCATCTGTCTTTTTTCCTCATATGGTGTCATATACATCAAGTCTGTGCATCATTCAATATTGAATTGAGAATTACTTTTAAATTCCAGTTCATTACTTGAATGTTTGAACAAAATGAACTATTCCTATTCGAATTCTAATTCAGTATCCTATGAGGCGAAGCAAATAGATTAATTGCTGCCCTACGATCCTTTTATTTTATTTTATTTTATTTTATTTTATTTTATATCTCTAAACATCCCACTATGTTTTTGACATTGACTTGTGTGTGCTGAATCAGGCATATGCCTGGAAATTAAACATTGTCACTGTCTCTGTCCCCCTTCATCTCTTGTCCCCCCATGTCATCAGATCATGCTGGTAAAATTGTTTTAAAAAGATTTTTAATAACACACACAGTCACACTATACACAAATCCATTCTTAACTCCACTCATCTTAATCATCACTTAAAAAGAGTGGTGCAAGTCAGGACAAGAACCAAAGATTCCTTCATAACTTTGAATATGACAGTTTTGTATGTGTTTGTGTGTGTAGTTTTGCCATTCTGTTATATACACTGTGCAGTTGTGTGGCACTAATATATGTGACCCTGGACCACAAAACCAGTCATAAGGGTCATTTGTTTTTAAAAACTGAGATTTATACATCAGTTGAAAGCTAAATAAATAAGCTTTCCATTAGTGTATGGTTTGTTAGGTTTGATAGGACAGTATTTGACCGAGATACAACTATTTGAATATCTGAGGTTGAAAAATAATAAAAATATTGAGAAAATGTAAGGTCTGTCAGGACCACTGTCATCAAAATGATACAGTTAGCATACAGTTTAGTTTGGCGGCATGGTTCTGTTCTGGGCAAAAAACTCCCTGCCCATCCATGCAGCATGTCATGAATGAGCAGGGAGAGCAGCAATAACAACCCCCCAGGATAAACTGAACAGAACAAAGCAGATATCATTAATGTACTTAATGATATTTAAGTGTAAGGCATTATTCAGATAAAAGGAGTCTGATTCAATGAGGAATATCAAAGGCCAAGTCCTGACTGTGGCAAAAGGAGGAGTTGGGGATGGAGGAGGGTGTTTTGCTCCTGAGTAAGCGACAAAGCTGCCAAATAATACTGAATAGAGCTTATATAGGAATGCTGTGATAGGTGTCGTATTCCTATAGGTAGATGTGATCAGCTGAGAGTCACTGTTATAAATAGTCAACATTTGCACACTTTTGGATATTCAGAGAAAATTACGTTCTTGCTTGTATTTTAAACGTGAAAAACAATAACTCGCACAGGGCATGTTTTTGAATCAAAGAGGTTCTTAAATCGATCTCTATTTACAGTCAGTGTCAATATTTGTCTAGCAACAAACATGATACTGAACACTAGATGAGTGATAGTGTTAAAGCAAGACCTTCTGAAATAGCATAGACTGGGGCAACATGCCCTTACAGAAGAGAAAAAGCAGCGAAGGGTGCTCTTCTTTAGTAAGAAGCTGAGAAGAGCAGCATGCCCCTTTAATGCGGTACAGCATATGGTGCAACAGGCATGTTGCCATTATCCACATAATCTTTAGCTTAACGAGTTATTTTTTTTTCTATATACAGCGCATTAAGTATCATATCAAGCATGTTACTGATACACTAGATAGCTTTAATCAACAGCATATCACCGACTAAAATGCAGTGTTTTGGAAATAATAGATAAATTTGGATAAATTTTATGAAACCGCAGTCCCAATATTAAAACAGCAAGCCTGTTTCACCTCCGACAGTCTTGACAACAGATTTAAATACAAGGCTAGCTGTGGTAAGTTTAACTAATAATATTAGCAGCGTGTCACAATAAAATAAAAAAACCGATAAGCCTAAACAACAGCGTGCCTAGCAAATAAACGTTACTGAATAACTAGCCTTAAAATATTTAACGATACCATATTTGCCAACATAGCATTAGACAGTGAGAATGAAATAAATAATAGCTTAGCTTCGTGAAGATATTCAGAGATAAATAAAGGGTAAATGGCCAATTGTTTTGTGGATGCTTTAACCCTTCTTGATATCTTGCTTCTAGCGGGGAAAGCAGATCTTGTGGTGCAGGTACATTAGCAGAACTCGTGGGCAAAGATACATCATGATGTATCGTTGCGAGAAGCAGTGCTTGCTCAGGTCACTTCCGAGTCCATCAACTTATATCAGTCAACACGGCAAATTCGCGTTCGAGTTCAAGAACTTAAATCTGGTAAGAACTCTGTGGGAAACGAACCCCTTTTCAGTAAATTCAGTAAATTTGCATATTATTTTTAGTACTGTCCTGAATAAGCGATTTCACATAGCAGATCTTAACTTATACTCAACAAGACAAAATAATTACAGAATTTATAAAAATGACCCCATTCAAAAGTTTACATACTCCAAAAATGAAAATTTTGATGGAATGTAAAAAAGACTTGGTAACACTTTATTTTACGGTTTCTTAACTAGTTGCTTATTAGTATGCATATTACTAGAATATAAGCCATTTATTAGTACTAATTAAGCACATATTAATGCCTTATTCTGCATGGCCTTATTCTACCTCCCTAATCCTACCCAATACCTAAACTTAACAACTACCTTACTAACTATTAATAAGCAGCAAATTAGGAATTTATTAAGGGAAAAGTTGTAGTTGATGGTGCATAAGTGTTCCCCATGTTTTAGTTAATCTTCAGAACACAAATTAAGATATTTCTTGATGAGTTTTGAGAGCTTTCTGACCCTCCATAGACAGCAATGCAACTGACACATTCAAGGCCCAGAAAGGTAGTAAGGACATCATTAAAATAGTCCATAACCATAATTTTAGCTACAACAACACTTCTTGTGCTCAAAGAAAACAAAAATAATGACTTTATTCATCAATTTCTTCTCTTTCGTATCAGTCGCCGCTGCACATTCACAAGAGAACCACAACACAGAATGCTCTGTGTTTCTGTCTTTCACACATAGTTTGATTTTTTTTCTCCCCTGCCCTGCTGGATTCTGTTAACACTATATTTTTTGGGGTCAGAACCACGGTACAGTATGTTTTCTTCATCAAAGTGGCTGCAGCTGCCTTATCACCTTTCTTTTGTACTTTGGTTTTTGAACCATTGGTTTTGTTTCCAAAGTGTCAACACAGAACAGCCCAGACCACCTGTTTAATTATGCTTGAGTACAGTTTGCAGGTGTGAACCCGAAGTATGAATAAAGCATTCACATCATCAAAATTAATCGTTTAAACAGTTCATCTGCATCTCCCTCAATCTCTCTAACTGCACTTGCTGTTGATTAAAGTTCCCAGAACCTCAAAACTTCCTCATACCGTGTAAAAACATTCAAAGTGGAACTGCATATTTCCAGAAAACATTATTCTCAGAGTTTGGCGATAACTGCACGACACCAGTATAAATGAACAGTGATGATAGATGTTGCCACACAACGAGCTCTTTAATAACTATTTCCATTTCCCCATATTTGGTTTCTACAACAGGGTTGAAATGAGTTCAGATTCTTTCTGTACAAGAAATGCCTACCTGAATAATAAAATCATGCAAAACACTCCAGTTACGTCATGTACATTAAAGACTCATTTTACGAGAAGCTACTTTATGAGCAGATACTTTAATGAGCACAAACTGAGCGGAATCTAAATCCATAATGCTGAATAAAAGTTGACCGCCATCAGAAAACATTTGGATCTCTTCCTACAATTTAGCTTCAGAGCTTCCGAAAATACACCCAGGAAGAAGACGCTCTCCATCTTTTTGTTTCTCTTCCTCTCCTGATAAGGGTCCCTCGGGGCAACTTTTAAACTACCATAGACCAAACCCATCCTGTGTGGCTCTGTAAATGGTTTGAGGGGTTAAAAAAAAATAAAAATAAAAGTCTGCATGAATAAATGTGTAAAAGAAGGGTGAACGTCAGAGAGCTTATGTCATGTTCGCCCACTAATCAGACCCTGTGGACCACGACATGTTTTCATTCAGCAGTCTAAAGATAACAGAATGAAGGAATGGGATGATGAGGAGGGAATGAAAGGAGGAAGCTGGCCGAGGAAGATGGATAGATCATAGGTTTAGCCTTTCTTTAACGTTCTCCTTCTCCATATTTCTGCGTGGCCGGCCTAGAGCTATTTCTGAAGAAGTAACATATCAAAACTTAACAGCATTTTCTTTTTTGAATACTGCTGAGTTCAATATTATTTCATTTTGAACCTTTCTCTTTTTTTCTTCCTCTGTTCTGTGCTGCTCACTCCAGGGCAGCTGCTCCTCACACACACACACACACACATACACCACTTTCACTGAAGGGCAATCCAGCTCACTTCCTGTGAGGCAGGAAGAACAAAGGTTTGGAAGACTCACTCTCTTTCTCTCCGAGTTGGAGATAAGGGGTCTATCCGACAGCTTCAGCATAGTGTGTCCTCTCCACATCCGGAGCAGATTGGAGCATAATTGACCTAAACAGGATGTAGCAAACACCGCAAGCCCGTTAAGCTTACACCAGATTATAATCCTTCATATTATCATCACATATGCTGCAGATTAATCTGTTAAACTGCACACGTACACTCGCACGCTGAAGAGAAACTAAAAACACTTCAGGTGAACGCCTGCGTAACTTTGTGAAAGAACAGAGTTAAAAATGACATTTGGACATCTCATGCAGTACATTAGAGTTGAGTATATATATATATATATATACACCGGAATATATCTTATATACTTAATGGCTAATGTAGTCAAAGTCATTATTGCAAAATAAACCCTGACAGAGTGATTAGAACCCCGATGTGATGCGATTATGACTGACCGATTGACTGATTGTACATTATCCTGCTTATTACACAGCTACTTAGCAAATAAATAATTGAATGAAATGTAAAATATTGATTTGAATTGTTTTATGATGTGAGAAGAACGAGAGTGCAAAGTGATATTAAACTTGTGAAGCGATGTAAGAAGTTGTTGCTTGGAAAAATTACTGTATGCATACTAATATATGTCAAATTCTACAAAAATACCAGGTTTCAAACATTTTGCGATCCAGTCTTTCAAGCATGTGACCACACATTGCATTTGTAGCATAAATGTTAATTTCCTGATGTGTCTACTGATCCATCATCTCACCTGCTAAAAGATTACTGCAGGGATGAATGTATTTTTTGTTGGCCAAAACCCAGAAAAGAGCAAGCATTTTAGCAATTTCATTGTCATGAAGTCAATGTTTTTTTTGTTTGTTTGTTTGTTTTAAGAGGTTTTTAAAATAAACACTTAAAAAATTATTTTCCAGTTTTCATTGTTAACTAACTTTTAATTTCAACTTCTGCCTCAATAAACTCCTAATTAGTGCTTATTATTAGTTAGTAGTTGTTAAGTTTAGGTATGAGGTAGGTTAAAAGATGTATAATATGGTCATGCAGAACATGTGATTAATAAGTACTAATAAACAGCATCTATGCCAGTAATATGCATGGTAATAAGCAACTGTTTAATAGTGATAACTGATCCCTAAACTAAAGTGTTACCAAAAAAGTTGCTAAACTTTGTTAGTCACAGAGCCTATTTCCTGCAATAGTACAAAAACAAATGGAAAAATACTACTGTAGTCATGAAATCTAAACACAAGGGTTTACAGAAGACACATTTGAGATGCACATTACAACCAGATGTAAAAGATCTGTAAATGACGGCCATGGATCATCTGATGTGTATTGCGCTAAAAAGTGACAATAAGTTTCTCAAAATGGCAAGCTTTGATCTGGGGTGTTTTCCACTTCCAGTTCCAATGAATATTCGCAAACGTCATTGCAAAAGTGTGAGGTTGGAACAATAGCTCTCAACTTGTGGTCAGAAGCATAGTTTCTTGTTAATTTGACATTGAAATGAATCATTCTCTTGAATACAACAAGCACGTATCATTTTGGGAAACAATAGTAACTAGCTAGTAAATTTCTCAAACGATGCATTGCACTATGGTAGTTAAGAAGCAAGTTATATTGTTGTATGGGAAACACAGCCTTGAATAGTTTATCTTACTCGATATCTGCAAGGCAGTTTGCCTATGCTTTAAGACACAGAGTCATTTTTACTAAACAGGACAAATTAGTGTAAGACTGCAATTCTATGGGAAATTAGCAGATTAAAGGAGAAGTTCACTTCCAGAACAAAATTTACAGATAATGTACTCACTCCCTTGTCATCATGTCTGTTCATGTCTTTTTTTTTTTCTTCAGTCTATAAAAAATTATGTTTCTTGAGGAAAACATTTCAGGAATTTTCTCCATATAGTGGACTTCAATGATTTGAGATTAAAACGTATTTAAATTGTATTTTTTCAATGAAAACAACCAATCGTTATGTTAGATAAGACCCTTCTTCCTCGGCTGGGATCGTTTACAACCGCATTTGTGATCGTTTGAAGCTGCATTTAAACTGCATTTTAGAAGTTCAAAATCGGGGCACCATATCAGTCCATTATATGGAGAAAAAATGTTTTCCTCAAAAAACACAGTTTCTTTACAACTGAAGAAAGAAAGACATGAACATCTTGGATGACAAGATGTAAATTGTTGTTCTGGAAGTGAACTTCTCCTTTAAGAGCCCAGGGGTGTAAACTTTTGGATTAGGCATGTAGAATATGGTCATGCAGAATATGTGCTTTATAAATACTAATAAACAGCCAATATGTTAATAATGGGCATGCTAATAAGCAACTAGTTAACAGTGAGAATTGTTCCCTATACTGAAGTGTTACCGTAATTTTTTTTTTTGTTTTATTTTGCCTAAATACTATATATATATATATATATTAGCACTGCCCTTCAGAAGCTACAGAAGATACTTACATGTTCCCCAAAAGACAAAATATGTAAAATTTAACCTGATCTTCAAATTCAAGAAGTTTACACCCTCCAGCTCTTAATGCATCATTTTTCCCCTTAACTCGCTTCTTAACTACTATAGTGTGATGCATCGTTTGAGAAATTTACTAGCTACAGCCAAAATTATCGGCACCCTTGCAGTTCTGTCAGAAAATGCAACACTTCTCTCAGAAAATTGTTCCAATTGCAAATGTTTTGGTATTCACGTGCATTCATTGCTTTTGTTGCAAGAACAGAGAAGAAAAGTCAAACTTGATCAAATAATAATCAAAGGACCCTGATTAACTACCAAACAAATTCAGTGTCAGCTCACACTATCTGTCGCCATCTGAATGAAAAGGGACGTTATGGTAGGAGAACCAGAAAGACACCACTGCTGACACAAAGGCATAAAAAAGGTCATGGGTCTTCCAGCAGGACAATGACCTGAAACACACTTCAGAAAGCATTCAGAAATGGTTACAATCAAAGTGCTGGAGAGTTCTGAAATGGCCAGCAATGAGTCCAGATCTGAATCTAGAACACATGTGGAGAGACCTCAAAACAGCAGTTGGGAGAAGGCATCCTTCAAAGCTGAATGACCTGGATCAGTTTGCAAAAGAAGAGTGGTCCAAAAGAGTGGTCCAAGAAACTGGTTACAAGAAGCAATTGACTTCAGTTATTTTTCCAAAGGGGGTGCTACCAAATATTAAGTTAAGGGTGCCAATAATTTTGTCCAGTGCTTTTTCTTGGTTCTGTGTGGAATTGTATCAGAGTTGACTTTTCTTCTCCGTTTTTTTCTAATGCAAACAACATAAATAAATAAATAAACATGTGAGTACCAAAACATTTGCAACTGCAACAATTATCTTAGACAAGATTTGCATTTTCTAACAGAATTGCAAGGGTGCCAATACTTTTGGTCAGGACTGTTTATACAATTGTTTCCCAAAACGATGCTAACTTTGTTGCAGATATATTGTTTAAACTATATCGGTGGAACAATATGGAACTGCAGTTAATGGCATTACTCAAGTGTTGAAGATTATTGCTGTAAATAATGACTATGGTATCTGAGAACTGTGCTTCACTGTTTTGTTCTCTGTTATTTTGTTATTTAGTTCTCTGTTATGGATTTTTTATTCAATCACAAGTTTCTTACATTATTCTTACATCAACTATTATTTTCTCTTGTGGACTATATGTAAATGTCTTTTAAAGGTCAGTACTAAATAAAAATTAACATGCATTTTGCATTATCCTTATTATTTTGGTAAAATAATCAACATATTGCAGATTCTGCAAGGTGTATGTAAACTTTTGAACTTAACTGTAAATGCTCTCTTCTCATAAATTTTGTGTCAGAAAAGAAAACAAAAGAAAAAAAAAAAATGGCCCATGCCTTTTTAATCACTAATTTTTTACTGTGTGTCTTTACTCAACTTGACAGTAGTTTTTTTAACACCAAAAAAATGGTTTGCACTGATGCAAGTTGTCAGTAAATTTAGCCCATAGTCATGAATATACAGTAAGCTGCAACAGCAATCAAATCTTTAAAAGCTGTCAGTCAGATTGTTAAATGGCTATTTCTTGGCCAGAATAAGCTGCAATGTGGGCCAGACTTTATGCTGATAGTCAAAAATCTGGCTCCACGAGACTAGCAAGCATAGACTCTCCTAGAGTTCCAGTATCACTTTCTATCAACAGCACTTATACTTGTGTGTGCTGGATTGAGGAATTAGACACTCGGTGTACAAGAGAGCTCAGGGTCACATGAGGACAGAGTATCAGAGCTTGACCTGTCTGTTCTGTTTATCTTTCATTCCCTAGCTCATTCAGTTCAGAAACGGAGAGGAGCAAGCGTGCAGATAGCTACCTCGCAAACACAGAGACAGAGCCCGAGGCGCGCAAAAAGTTCTCCCGCCGTCCCGCTCGCCCACCCCTCAGCAGATGGCTTAAATTACAGCAGAAGCTGTAACGAGATTCCTGCACGATTAATACGTAGAGCAGTTTGGGATTTCAATACGAGGGATTGGAGCTAATGCGATTATCAAGAGGGGAGCAGGGGGAGAGGAGACGATGAAAAACAGGTTTGGAGGAGAGATGAACGCAGGCGAATGGGGTGAGAGGAAGAGACACTGGTGCGTTCCAAGCATCATGTCATCTTTCGTTACCGAGAGCTGTTATTAGCCATTTGTTATTGTTTTGCCAGCTGTCCCAAATGCCAGCGGCTGTGCACCAGATACACAAGTGGGCTCCGGACTCTTTGGGAGCTGCGAACAGCGAGCGTACCCACATTTCTCTCTGTAAGTGAGCGTAAGGATGTGTTATTTGCTCGGCCTACTGTGTGAACTTGAAGTGACAGTCATTAAGTGTAATTGGAGAAGAGTTCTCCGCAGAGAACTATTAAAACTGGTTAGCTTGATGACTCCAGGGCTTGAAGTCTTTGCCAACAGGAAGTAAAACCCTGCTGATGTTCCCTCTAAAAATCAGTTGATAGAGAAGATGGCAACAGTCATAGTCAAGGATGTCAAGCAGTTTTCAACACTGATTATAAAAAAAATGTTTCTAAGCAGCAAATTTAGAATATTAGAATGATTTCTGAAGGATCATGTGACACTGAAGACTAGAGTAATGATGCTGAAAATTTAGCTTTGCATCATAGGAAGAAATACAATATATTACAATAGAAAAAAAAAAGTATTTTAAATTATAGTAATATTACTGTAATTTTGTTCAAATAAACATAATAGACATCTTTAAAAAAACATTTAAGATACACACTATAAATGCTATGCTTTAAGAATAAAATGTAATAAATGAATCAAAAAAGACAATAAATACATTTATAATGTCACAATCCTGCAAAAGAATAAATAAATAAATAAATAAATAAAAGACATTGTTTTTGCTATAAAAACAATAAAAATAATTGTTGCATGGAAACTTTGTCAGAATTATGGAATACATAATACTGTGTACAAACTATTAATTTTAATTGATTTTCCAAAATAAAAATCTGTACCTTTTTGTAAGGGTATACAAGGATAACTATTATTAATTGCATTTCCATGCAATATGAGTGACATGAAATCATTAAATATAAGTCTGCACAATGTCTCTTTTTAGGATAGTAATCAATCATTTACACTATCACTGATTGTCCTGTGCCTTTTAAACTGATTTCTCAAGTTTGCTTGTAAATGTCACTTAATTTGTGGCTGGAGGTGACAGATATGGAAACTCTCCAAGCTCTGGGAGAAATATCAAAGGTCAGTGGCTTAAAAGGGACAATAAAATCTGAGATCCATTGTGTTTAGTGCTAAAAAGCTGAATTTAAAGTCTCAAACATGTGAGCGTGACTCAGCAAGTGTGTGTATGTGAGAGCATTTGCATAGCAGAGGCCCCATTGGGTCATTGTGCCTTCTTCCTGTTTATATGAGCATGTCTTGGGGTCAAAGCCAAAAGTGACCAAAGGTAACAAAGAAACAAGAAAAGAGGCAACAAAAGAGAAGAAAAACAAGAACACATTTTTTTTTTTTTTTGTGCAGAGATGTTTTCCAGAGCCTGTACACATAAACAAACACTTTTCACATGTGCTGAAAGAGAGTTTGTCAGTGTTTCTGCGTATCTTTCTAGTGCTAAAAATCAGGGAGAAAGACGGTCGAGCTCTTTCTCTCTTTCTCTCATGATCCTCAGAAGAGCGTTTGGAGATCACCCCTGGCGGATCCTGCTGGGCTTTAACCAACAACATCTATTTGATCAAGTCTAGGCACGATTGCTCCGACAGCTCCCTGTGCTCGAGGTCCCTGCCGGCAAATGACTTTTTAATGTAACTGACAATAGATGTTGTAGTTGTACAGAGAAAGATAGGTAGACAGAGCGAGAGCGAGAGAGAAGAGGCAGAGGCCGAGAGCGCTTGTCTGGAGTTAAAATAAAGAGTTATTGAGAGGGTAGTGATATAGATCACAGTAAACACACTTTTAGAGCCACATGCTGACAGAAACAAACACTCTAGTGGGAACATACAAACACTCATGCATGCTGAAAGGGCCCATATGCTGGCCACGTACAAATGCTCAGGTGGACAATTAGAGAAAACAGGAGAAAAATAAAGCCAGGGGAAATTTGTACTGAGTCAGGGAGAGCAAAGCTCTTTCCCCATTGAGGAAAACAGCACCTGTGCCATTCTGTGAGGGGGTGACAGTTTTTTATGGTCAAAAAAAGCCTGATTTGCACACCGCCTGTGTGACCTCCAAGCCTTGACCTTTGGTGACCTCTGACCGGTCAGGTGCAAGGTAATGACCCAAGGAAAGCTGATGAGGGCAGGAAACTTCATTTATTCACTTTCTCTTTCTGTCTGTGACTACAGTACACAGTTACTGTGAGTGTATGTATAACAAGTGATAAATTATCATGATTTATCATTTTAAAAGAGTTCTGTTTGAATAAATGACCTATCAAACCAACATGTTGTTTAGAATGTACATTTAGTATTATCCATATGGGTTACACTTTATTTTATTGTGTCCTTGTTACAATATAATGACACAAATAAGCACTTAGTATTAAGCAGTGATGGGAATAACGGCGTTATAAATAAACGGCGTTACTAACGCCGTTATTTTTTCAGTAACGAGTAATCAAACGAATTACTGTTTCCTACAGTACAACGCCGTTACCATTACTGCCAATAAAATAAAGCGTTACTATCATTTATTATAATATTATTATAATTTTATTTTTCAGTTCATCTGAATGGATGCGCAGTGTACCTGTATTTGACGAGCTGTAAACTCTAGTGTGAAGGCACACGACTAGCCGTCACTTTGTCTCACAAACCCAAAGAAAGATACAGAGCGACAGAGTCTTATACCATGCAGAATTGACGCGCTACGTGTAAACGATATTCTTTGTTGTATTTTCCTCTCAAAACAACGGAGCTCCTTTGGAATACTTCAGCTTTTAAGAACTGCTGGTTTCTCCGGTAGTAGGCAGAACTAATGTGCAAACAGCAATCTCATTGGCTGGCGCTCACCTATTATCGTCCCTGTTTTGGTTACAGTGAATCAGTTAGAGCGAACGCAGACAACGTGATTAATCTTCATGAACCCAGCAGCTCATTAAACCTTAGTGTGTTTAATATTGTTATTAATAGTAGAATTCGTGGTAGTAACAAGACGTTCATAGAAACACTAAATTACAAACAATATCACCACCAGTCCTAAGTTCAGTCAACATGACAAACATGCATTCATACGTAGTTATTCTAATTACTAAAGTTCTAATGGCTAAAGTTGAATGCTAATTATAATTATAATATTATATCAGATATTTAATATTAGTCTGGTGAGTAAACTAAAAATGTAATTAATTTCATTAAAATGTCATTCATTTAACATATTTAATATTGGGGTCATCCAAGTTATTTAATATATTTATTTATTTATTTTTTTTTTTAAAAAGCAACACAATAGTTACTTTCCCTGGTAATTAGTTACTTTTATAATGATGTAACTCTGTTACTAACTCAGTTACTATTTGTGAGAAGTAACTAGTAACTATAACTAATTACTTTTCAAAGTAACATTCCCAACACTGCCCACAACAACATTAAAATAGTGTAGATTAGTGTACAATGTTTTATATTTATTTTATAGTTATATTAAATTAGATTTTTTTTTAAGTAACGCAATAGTTACTTTGCCTGGTAATTATTTACTTTTATAATGATGTAACTCAGTTACTAACTCAGTTACTATTTGTGAGAAGTAACTAGTAACTATAACTAATTACTTTTTTAAAGGTACGTGCCCAACACTGGTATTAAGTACTGATTAACAATATGTACTTACTATGGATTGAGGGTTAGAGTTAGGTTTAGTGTTAGTTTATTGTTATTATGAATGATTTACTGTTGTGCAACAAAGACACATTAATTAGTAACATTAATTAATTTGTTAACATTAAGTAATGTCAACATCAGCTCATTGGTAAAACATGATGTCATCATCCAGCTCAGTTCAGTTCAAATTTACCTGCAAAACCTACACTGTAAAAAACAAAAACAAACAAACAAACAAACAAAAAGCTGTGGTTGCCTTTTACTGTAAAGTAGCAGTAGCAACATTTTAGGTTTTATGAATTTAAATTATATTAAAAAAAAAAAAAAAGTATTTCCATACTGATATATGGTTAATATGTCATCCTACTGAAGTGCCTTTATAATACACTGATAACCACCAAAAGCAGGTGGATATGAGAAAGTCACATGATGAACTAAAGCTCAACACAAGCAGCTTTTCTACAAGCTGAGAAGCAAAATACTTACATATATAGAAGATGTACAGTGTCATTCACACAAATACTAAAGTCAAGTCTTTTATTTATAAAGCGCTTTCAACAATACAGATTGTCTCAAAGCTTTACAGTATTCAAAATAAGAAAATAGTGTGCCAAAAATGCAAAAGGACAACAGTAAACTGTCAATTGTCAGCTAAAGGCGGTTTATCGCTGAATTCAGTGACGTTATCATCCAGCTCAGTTCAGTTCAATAGTATTGGTGCAATCGAGTCAACGAAATTAAGTGTCCTCAACCTCAAAAAAAAGAAACCTTTGGAGAAACGAGGCTCAGTTGGGGGGCCAGTTCTCCTCCAGCCAGACGAACCAGCAGTTCCATGTTGCAGCAAAATCGCATTGTGCAGAGGATTCATCAGGTTCCCGTGGGCTTGTGCCAATGGACATCTAGGTGACAAGGCCTTCACTGACATTCAGGGCTGTAGAGGTCGTCTCTAGGTGCTGATCCACCATCTGGGCTGGATATGGATTAGATCCGGGTGGGTGTGGTGAACTCGGAATAAGAACGAAACAGACTAATATTAGCATAGATGCCATTCTTCTTACGATGTAAAGAGTACATCAGTTGTTATGGGAAGTGTTGCCGGTTCCAATTGATCTAATTAATGCAGCCTAATAATCCTTTAATGGATTTAAATATTATAAATGTGTTAGTGTGTTATGTGTAAGCTAGGTTAAAGAGATGGGTCTTTAATCTAGATTTAAACTGACAGAGTGTGTCAGGCTCCCAAAAAATGTTCCAGATTGTTCCAGAGTTTGTGTGCTAAATAAGAAAATAATCCGTGCCCGCAGTTGATTTTGATATCTTAGGTATTATCAGATGGCTAGAGTTTTGAGAACGCAGCAGACGTGAGGGACTATAATGTGACAAGAGCTCGCTGAAATACTGAGAAGCTAAACCATTTAGGGCTTTATAAGTAATTAGTAAGATTTTAAAATATATACGATGTTGCAATGTGAGCTTACGTATAAGTCACTGTCAAGATGTTGCTGTCAATCTATATGTTTCACTTTGCTCAATAAAAAAAAAAATCAATCAATAAATATAAATAAATAAATAAATTAATTAATTAATTAAAATAAATAAAAATAAAATAAAATAAAATAAAATAAAATAAAATAAAATAAAATATTTATTAGGGAGCCAGTGCAGTGTTGACAGAACTGGGCTAATATGGTTATACTTTCTGATTCTAGTAAGAACTCTAGGCAATAGGTCATAATTTCTATATACTTTTGAGATGGAAAAACATGGATTTGCAAATGCTAGAAATGTGGCTTTCGAAGGAAATATTGCTATCAAATAGCACACCTAGGTTCCTAAATGATGATGAAGAATTGACAGAGCAGCCATCAAGTATTAGACACTGTTTTAGGTTATTACAGAGTTTTGCAGTAAGAAACTACTCATCATCCAGTTTTTTAAATCATCTATGCATTCCGTTGTTTTTTTGTTTTGTTTTGTTTTTTGTTTTTGTTTTTTTGTTTTTTTTCAAATTGGTATGTTTCGCCAGGCAGCGAAGAAATATAGCTGAGTATCATCAACATGACAGTGAAAGCTAACACCATGTTTTCCAAGGGGAACATTTAAAGCGTGAAAAGTAACGGTCCTAGTACTGAGGCTTGAGGTACTCCACAATTTACTTGTGATTGATATGATACCTCTTCATTCACTGCTACAAACTGATGGCGGTCAGATAAGTGCAATTTGAACCATGCCAATGCACTTCCACTAATGCCAACATAATTTTCTAGTCTATTCAAAAGAATGCTGTGGTCACTAGTGTCAAACGTGGTGCTAAGATCAAGTAGCACTAATAGTAGCACCAGTAGCACTAAACACCATCATGGTAACACTCAACACTAACGTAACGTAAATAAAATTTAACAACATCACCTTTAAAACCTACGAAACAAAGTTATTTCAACGGAAAACCCATCAAATGTGAAATGTAACACAGGGGATTCTGGGAATTTGAGTTTTTTTTTTTACTGAAAATTATACATTCTATTTACATTTTTGTTCATTACAATTTTTCACAGAATAATGAAACTTACCATTAACCAATGAACAGTTTTTTTTAGTCTTTTACCATTAAAATTACAATTGTTTTTTTTACAGTGTACCTGTACCTAAAATTCCCTCCAGTTTCCATCTTAAATGAACACTAGTGGCAGTAAAACAAAAATAATTGTATTCCTTTTGTAAACTAATACAGCTTTTCTGACTGTAGTAAACTTGCTCAGTTGCTCACCTGGTACTGCATTGCACTTGCGATGTAAGGCATAACGAGTCCTGTGAAACACAAGTCATGATAAAAGAGATCAAAGACAATTTTAACACCACTGGACGTTACACTTTGAAAGTGTCATTTTGCAGAAAAATCATCACAGGCGCATTTTCCCAATGGGCCAGGGCTGACTAAAGTGTTGTCCTGATATGGTATCAGTAAGTACAAGTAGCCTACATTTCAACATCATTATGGGTCTGTTGTTTTGAGCAATAACTTCAAATCATCAACCTGCAGTGGTGGACAGATGTGGGAAATGTCTGTATTTTAAGAGATGTTGGGAATTTCCGGACATTACCGTCATGCAAGCATGAAAACAAAACAAAACAAAACAAAAAAAATACTTTATATTCTCTATATCATTCAGAGGTTAAATAGGGAACAATCTTAAATGGAATTTCCACACCTTCAGTTAAAAAGAGAAAACGGATTCAGGCAAAATGGCCGTTTATTAATCAGTCCATTTCATCTCCTACAAGCTCTAGTTTTCCTTTGATCCAGTACACACATTTAGTCTGTTTAGTGTCTCTCTCAGACAGGCGCTCGATGGCCACTCTCTGTTCTAGATTTTGTGTGTTGGTGTGTGTGGGACAGAGTATACAAGAGGGAGCTGGACAATAGGAAGCACACTCTAAAGGATACTTCCTGTTTTCAGAAAAAAAACCAAAAAAACAACAACAACAACCAGAAAACAGAGCAGAAAGGATGCCAGAGTTTCAGAAGAAAAGAAAGAAGAATAAATCTCAAAGGTCAATCAATACTACGCTTTTAGTAGTGCAGGACCAACAAGCACTACATTACATTAACTTCAATATGTACAGTACCCTATGCACATGGTGCCAGACAGATATTTGAATACACCTAGAAGGAAAAGCACTATTTGACTGCAGAGTAGGCTATCTGTTATAATGATAACACGATAGCATATTGTTCAAAAGGTCTGTATTCTGGGTGCGGAAATCTGCAACAACATGTCGAAAACTTTTGCCCATCACATTCCTGCTAAAGTGGCCTCAGACCTCATAAGAACTGTTTTATGATGGTACACGCACAAAGACACACAAAGTTTGCAAAATTCCCCTAGTGATTAGAATCAGCTGGCAGACCGTGGAGGTTACAGTAACACACTTACACATGTACACAAAAACATACATAGAAAGCTTTCAAAATCTTTTTAGTTTAAAGAAAATGTATGTCGAGAAAACTCTGTCTACCAAATAGATTATCACAAACAATAAGACACAACAAAAGACACAAAACAATCCAGATAAAACTACACACGCACATTCGTGCAAAATTGGCCTGATATCTTTCCTGTGTCCCCTCATTCACAGTATATTGAGTTATGACTCATCGCTTTTCCTTGTCTCTTCTTTTCTTCCCGTTACAGTGGTGGGATAAGGGCACACCAGTCTGGACGGGGGGATTTCCACTCAGACGCTAGCATGCAAACACATATGGTGAAGCATTACACGATAAAGAGGTGATGACTTCAGATTTGTCTGCGAGTGTGTGCATGTTTTAGTGAAAAAACATCAGACAGTAATGGCAGCTGATCTGCTAAGTCCCTGTTTTGTGGTGAAGTGTGGAAATTTTTCTCTGTTGACAAGCAGCATCAATACAAGTAAACAATAAGGTACAAGAGGCTGTTCTGTATTCCCAGCTAACAATTTTGGTTCCCAGAACGTTAGTTTTCATGGTTTGTTTTTGGTTTGCCAGTAAAGTTTTCTTAATGGAAATAGAATGTTACTTTTTGGTTAGTAGAACGTTATTGTAACATTATTATGACATTCCCAGAATGGTTGTTTTTGGTTACCGGAACATTTATGGTGTGAAGGTTTGTTTTTGGTGTGCCAGGAAAGTTTTTTTTTTATTTATTTATTTATTTTTTTTATTTTATGGAAATAGAATGTTATTTTTTGGTTTGTATAATGCTATTATAACATTCCCCATAACCTCTTTACTCCAATATGATTACTCTCATAGTCAAGGACTGGAACTAACCGTTTTATAATGATTGTTACAAACTGGTTGCCACTGAAAGAACAAATAGTTCTGTCTCAAACTCATCCCTTGCAAAAACGTTGGTGTATCGATTACCATTTTTATAACCACCGTTTTACTACAAATACCGTGATTAAACTATGGTTAGTGTAACAAAACTGTGGTTCACAAGTTCGCCTGCCCATCCAGTCCTGATGGACAATGGTAAACAAACTTGGCTTACTGTACTTAATGGAGGCTCGAACCCGAGGCTCGGCTTGAGTGCCGAGTTCAACCCCCCATTGCGATATTACACTTTTCAGGAAAGCCGGGATAGAAGAAACTAAGTTAACTTTGAAAAAAACTTTACCTTTAACCTACTTATGTTTATTTACCATAAAACTGTGCGGTTAATACTGCCTCATACTTGCCAAATGTCTGCTTACACACTCACTCCAGTTGCCCGGTTACTTTCCATACCTTTGAAATCACACCCAAGTGTATGTATGTACAGTATATGGAAGCATTCCTTCAGTCAGCCCCTCTACAGATGTAGTATTACGGGAAAGCCTGTCGCGCTAAATGGAAAGGAAAGGAGGATGGGAGAGAAAGACTGCTTTCCAATTGATCCAGCACTCCTCTGTTGGGGGAGGGTATCGCTCCGCTCTAAACTGAGCTGGGAATGTGAACAGCAATATTACTCATTACACATGATATCCTAAAATGGCTAATTATTGTGACCAATTACCAGGCTAATTTACCAATTATCCATGTGAGCAATCTATTGGCTGAGAAAATCAATAGTCGCTCTCAACTGCAAAAGATAGATGGCTCATGCAGTCTTTCTCTTCTTCTGTCTCTCTTGCCTGTTCTCGGGCCATGAACCAATCAGTGAGCTAAGTGCAACTATGGCAAATAACACTTGGTGCTGTCTAATGGATCTAGAGCCAATTAAAAGGCTTGGAGAATTTAATGCGTAGTTTGCTGTCTGAAGACAAGTCTGGATTTAAAGGAAAATGTCACTCAAAAATGAAAAGTCTACCATTATTTACTCACCCTCATGTAGCATTCCATACCCATATTGTGCTACTTTTTTATGGGGAACTCAACAACAACAAAAATTGACGTCAATGACATAGATTGGCTATTTTGAAATATTAATGCACACTACAACGTTCGAGTGGTGGATTTTCAGTGATTAATGACTTAAACGTTATGTTTGTTCCATATACAAAATGCAACATTGATTTCAGTACACTGGGAAGTTGCAAGTTGCATGGAGAAAATGTATCTTTTTGTGTTCCACAAAAAAACAACAGCATACAGGTTTGGAAACTGTACAAGTACAACAATTGTGGATACAGAAGCCCCTCATGCGTGTAATGGTAAGCCACTGCTACCTGTTATCAGCTATCAGTGGTGAACTCCCAAAGCTATCAGCCTCTGCCTGAACAAAGGTGACGGGCCAGGTTGTACAAATGGTTATTGCACTTTATCTTACATGCAAATACATTAAAACACAGTACCCCTTTTAGGGCCATGGTAAAGGTGTGCCTGGCGTTGAATGACTATGCTACCTAATACTCATCAGCCCTGACCAGCTGGGTGGTTTTTCCTAAAGAGGATCTGATGGAGCACTTGATATGTATCTTGGCTTATGATTAACTGAATCATCTTTGAACCTTTGCTCTTTAATCAGTATGGACTTATGGATCCATTGAGATCCTCAATCAAAAGTGCACTGTGAAGGGTGGCAACAGATGATGGGTGTGACTAGGACTTCATGATCCCACACATCTTTCTGGCATCAAAGATGTACCTTGATCATCAACTATTTCAGGAGCTTTCTTGATGTTACAAAGAACAAGTAGAAGCCATAACAACCTTCACCAATTTGAGGACATGATGTCAGACAGAATCCTTCACAACCTTTCTGTACAAAAACATGGGTCCCATGCCTTTAACAGGGACACGGTGGGAATTCAGTGTTCTTCCATATTGACAGGGCCATCAGACAGTTGCCAAATATGGAAGCCCTGGCAGGTCCAGATGAACTTTTTGTTCATTCTATTTGCAGCTGTAAACATTATCAAATTAGCTCAAATATGTCATAATCAATTGCGTAGGAGATGGGAGGACGTGCAGAACTTTGTGAATGATGAGTGTTCCAATTCTGGAGTTTTCCGTGGAATTCTGCATGTACAGATTCCATGTGGGCCTGCTTATTGGTGGCCAGCCAACAGAAGGTGGAACAGCTGTATCGCACCACCTGATAAAAAAGTGGGTCAAACTTGCTCTGCAGCAGAGACCCCTGCAAAGGTAGACTTCTGGGAGCAGCTCTCCCTGATCCAAGCCAGCAACTAGAAGAACTAATGAACCACTTATCTCATGTCTTTTCAGATGTCTGTTTGCCTTGTGGACCAGTATAGCCCAGAAATAGTCAGAAAGCAGTACTGTCATATCACAACCAGCTAGCATGAAAGCTCTACAAATGGCTTCTGGAGAGGAAAGTGCCAAAGATAGCAGCCAGATGTAACTGGGGAATCCCAGAGCCTGATAGCCACTGTTCAGATAGAACCTTCCAGTTTTGTAATAACTTGAGGTCAAGTTGAATGAGGTCTCTAGCTTTCATTCGTATCCCGTGCCCTGATTGGATGAACTGGTGGGTTAACTAAAGCATTGCTTTACCAATATCATGTCTTGTGAGGTTCCTGCACCCAAAGGATTCTTTAAATCAACTATTTGCCTTAATAATGCTTTATGTTGGGCCTCAGTCTTTCACCCTGAAGCTATCAGGAGGGTTCTTCTTTCATGAAGCAGCCCAGTTTTTTCACACTCTGAGTGGGTCCAGTTTAGCAAGCTGCCCCCAGGGACCAGACCACATTCCACACTGCATTAAAACTTCAACTCAAATCACATGTCAAGTCTCCAATACTAACTTCAGTCAATGAGAACACATTTAACAAGCCGTGACACATCTTCTGATGTGTCTGAAGATAACTGTATGTCTGGTTTCACATACAGATTTCATCAAATAAATGTAATGCTCTTGAAATAAATGCCATCCTCTACACTCCACAGCTGTCCACAATGAAGCACTACCATAGTACATGTTGAGCACATCATACAGTTGTGGTGATGGATTATGTTAGTACTCCAGGGAGCTCCATCATGTTTTTAAAGCCTTATGGAGTATCGGCCTTATGGGCTATCAGACTGTCAGGATGTTTTTAATGAAAGTAGCATCCCACATGACGCATTATACACTATGTACATGGGCACTATAGTACTCAGTTGTGTAGTGTATGAATTTATCAGCTTATTTGTCATTCAACATCAGTCTGAAAGCCCCTCCCCCTCCGCTACATAATTAATTACTTTCATAAAAAGAATACAATTTATATACTTTTGAATGTTTAATGTTTTAATTTAATGTTTTTATCTTCTTAATGTAATATTTAGGGTATGTCGAAAAACTAGGAATGTTCTCCCTCAACTTCAAAATCATTCTATATCGCTGTTTTACCTTTTTTTTGTTAAGGGTGTTTGATCTTCTTTGCATGTTCACTTTGCAAAGACTGTGTCTGTACTTCTGCAGCGATGTAGGATGATTTTGAAATGATTTTTAAAGTTGAGGGAGAAAATACGATGGGAGTTTTTCGACATACCTTAACTGTCTTGAACCAGAATACACAGAGTTCAGGGAGAGAAAGACAAGACGAGCGTTTGAGATTAAAAAGTAATTGAACTGTATTTTTAATTTATTTATTTATTTTTAGCAGTCCATTATATGAAGAAAAATGCTAAAATGTTTAGCTCAAAAAAATATTATTTCTTTATGACTAAAGGAAGAAAGACACAAACATCTTGGATGGGAAGGGGGCGAGTAAATAATCTGTAAATTTTTGTTCTGGAATTGGACTTCCCCTTTAAAGTGTGTTCTTTCTTTTTAGAATTTTCAGTGCATTTATACTACAAAATGTCATAGAGTAATGCATAAGTGTGCAAATTGGGATGCACCTTACATTTATATTTGTACTTTTGTAATAATTGCAGACACTCAGTCATTCAATGTGACCTTATTGCCTTAAGAAATTGCAGTCAAAAATAATTTGGTTAACACTATGGATTAAGGAACACTTTTCACTATTGACCACAGTGCTTATTAGCATGCATTACTTGTATATGGCTGTTTATTCATACTTATAAAGCACATATTAATGCCTTATTATTCATGACCATATTCCAGCTCTTTTAACCCACCCAACACCTAAACATAATTACTACTACAACAACCTTGCTTAATAGAATTTCTTTTATGATCAGGTTGGATTACCCATCCTCTTTCAACCTTTGTGTGTTTGTGAGCGTGTGTGAGGGAAAATGTTGGACAGTAATTCCCACAAGATAAGTGGGGTGTGTTTGCTCCCAGTGCGGAGCTTTAGTCTTATCAGCACATCAGATCTGCTGTGAAGTATCAACACACAACATCTCCTTCTCTCAGCATCACATCCCCCTTTTCTTTCTTTTTTTTTTTTTTTTTTTTGTTTACATATACCAGACCAAACATTGTACCAGACCTTTGAGTTGACACTATAACAACAGAAAACAGAGGTTTTTGTGCAAATACTGTTAAGTATTTATGTGTATAACCAATACAGTTCTAGAGACCAGACATGCAACCATCTGTGAATTCAAACAGAGCCCATTTTTATATTAATATTCTCTTGGAATATTATGCACCTTTTAAGACTGTTATGGATCACAAGAAATCTTTCATTATTACTGGGATTCAGACTAAAAAGATCCCATTAAATTTAAATCAAAAGTCAACCCAAAAGCCTTGTTTACATTGTATCGTCTAAACTGTTTAGAAGTCCTGTTTACAAGTTAGAAGGCTGGTAAACGTGCACTTCTGAGTGAAAAAAAAAAAAAAGTGCTGTTTGATTTGCCAGATTTTCTGATGTTGGTAAGATCATGCTTTAATAAGTTTAAGAAATGCATGGTCCATCTTTGCGTCTCAGAGTTTGTAGTTTGTCTCAAGCAATGCTGTGTTCTGCTTAGTTTTGATAATGTGTCAGTGTATATAAATATTCAGTGATCATTACATGAGGAGAAATGGAAACTATATAGAGATAACAGTTTCTGCAATTTTTTTGGGTTCTATGCCAAGGATGAACCCTTGCATTTTCCTCAAGGGTGTGATTGTGCTTCAGGAAGTAGAGAATGTGGCTTTTGCAACTGCTGTCTTGTTTGGTCTCATTTATCCTGTCTCTGAAGTACCTCACAAAGTTGAGCTACACTTATAGGAAGAAATCTTCATAAAATTGGGGGTGAGTTCTCAAACAGGGCCTAAACCTTGTTCTAAACTTCACCAGAGAGGTACTGCTTTATCTCTGCAATAATTTTGACATTCACCTACACTGTAAAAAACTTGCTGCCTTACAATTTTAAGTTTACTCAACTCAAATATCCACGTTGTCTTCATTTCATGTTGACTAAACTTAAAATTTTAAGGCAGCATGAACACTTACTTTTTTAAGTCGAAACAACATTTTTTTTTTTTACAGCATAAAACAAACAAACAAACAACAACAACAAAAACATTTAAGCTGTATAGAGGAGATAGGGAGTAAAATTATCTTTTTTTTTTATATAAACATGAAGTTTCATACTGACTTTTTATGCAGAAATGTCAGCTGTTTTTTATGGTCTTGTCTAACCAGAGGTTTCTTATGATATTCATGAGCGTCATAAAAGTGTACTTTATTTGTCTAGCTGTAAAACAGTTATGCAAAACACAAGCTGTCTGCAAATGTACACACTTGTCTAAGTGGCCTGTTAAACATAACTTTAAGCTAAGGTAAGCATGATAGTATGATCCTTTAAAAGTTAATCTATGTTTTTACTTGACAGTGCAGTGCACTTAAGTGTATTGTTTTAGTAGATCAATTAGGATAAAGGATCGGATAAAGCCTTTAAATAAAAACTATTTGTCTTAATGAAAAAAGAGAAACTGAAGGAAGTTAATGATTTGAGTTTGATTTTTTTTCACAAAAATAACATGATCTAAACATAAATATAAAAGCATCATACTTCTCGTAATATTGCCATGACTGAATAATGTTAGAATATCTTAGAGTTACACATTGTTTTAATGGTCCTGTTTAGACATTCTACTAACTACATGTACACTGTAAAAAAAAAACTATTTGTTGAGTCAACTTAAAATAATTTGTAACCTGGCTGCCTTAAAATTTTAAGTTCAGTCATCTCAAAAAAAGTTTATTCAACTTGAAATGTTAAATTATACTAAGTGACAGCTTAGATATTTGAGATGAATCAACTGAAAAATTTAAGGCAGCTGGGTTACTTACCCATCTGTTAAGTTTAGCAAACACAAATATCTAAGTTGTTGCTTAGACCAACTTAACATTTCAAGTTGACTAAACTTATTTTAGTTGACTGAACTTAAAATTTTAAGGCAGCAGGGTAACAAATTATTTTAAGCTGACTCAGCAAATTGTGTTTTTTTACAGTGCAGCTTTGAAACTATCTCTGTCAACTAACACTATTATTAATTCTAACAGTCCACTAATACTCTTAGGTTACTATTATTATTATTATTATTATTATTATTATTATTATTTATTTATTTATTTATTTTTTTTTTTTTTTTAGAAAAACATACATACATAAAGATGTTAAACATATTTACAGTTTTAAATATAATTTAAATATAATTAAATATTTTAAATACTATTATATGTTGAAAATAGTATCTGTGCTGTTTAAAATTTTAGTGGAAACTGTAATATATTATTTTAAAATTCTTAAATGAATAGAAAGTTTAAAAGAGAAAATAGAAATACAATTGTTTTATAACAGTGTAAAAGTTTTTACTGTCATTTATGATCAATTTAATGAATCTGTGCTAAAATAAATAAATACATAAATAATAATAATAATAATAATACATTTAGTAATTAGTACAGATTAATACAGTATGTTGAAACCATATGAATGTATACTGTGGAACCAATGTCCATAATTGATTTACATAAATTAGAGCAGTATATTGTGGCATCATTTAAATAAGCATCCAAGCAGAATAAGCTGTAATGTGCATCAGACTTAATGCATGTAATCAAAGAAAAAAGATGTGGCTTGCAATATTATACTGAGAATAGAGAACATTTGAAGCTTTGAGTGGTCTTCATCAGAACTGATTTAGTTGAGAAAGGTCTATTGAGTCTATTGTTAGGCACTAATATTCCCATACTGTACGCAATGTGTATGCACAATACAGTGAATTACATTAAAACAACATATCACTCTCTCGAGAGAGAAGGAAAATAGACGTAATTACCCGAGACTAATGCAGCTAATGGAATAAACTTCTGAAATGACACGTCTTTTTCTCAGCAGTCATGCACTGTGTGCTTTGGCACACTAAAGGACTTTCACACTTTTGTTTTCAGGGTAAGCACTAATGTGTGTGTGTATGACTCTGCGGGAAAATGTGTGTGTGTGTGTGTGTGTGTGTGTGTGTGTGCAAAGATGTAATGATGCAAAAAGTCATGTATGACAGTGATGTCACCTGAGGGTTTCCCTGTCTGGGTTTGGATTGAATACATGATTGTCTCAAACACACACACACACTTTTTTTTTTGCAGACACACTCAATGGAGATTTGCATGGCAAATTGCTGTGTCTCCAGTTTCTGTTTAGACCGATTCAGTGGAGAGGGCTGTGAGTGTGTGCGCATCCTTAAACAGATCACGGATATTACAGGAATAACACACTCATGCAAGGAAACATCAGTCAATCGAACATGTGGACTACAGAACAATCACTTCCAAATGTATGAAATTCATACAGTACTGTAATGAAAAATATCTGGACATATTACTTTTCTACTTGATTCCATATGTCACTCAAACCCATGATAACGTCCAAAGACAACTGAGGTTAATACGTTACCAGAGGGACATTTCGGTGCTCGGTGGATAAACGTTGATGCAGCAGTTCTCCTTGTGAGTGCGGGCTGCTTTGTGAGAGCCAGGGTCTCTTTTTGCAACTGTCTGCAACTGTCTGCTTTCATTCATCCACATCTTTCAGAGCACAAGCTTATCAGCTGTTCTTAAACAGGACGGTACACAAATCCCTGTCCAACCTTCAAGGTCTTGGCCTTCTTGAAAATATATCAAATTTGATTGGATATTCAATTCATTGTAGTAAATTGCTTTCTTTTAAAATTATAAATAAAAGGATACAAATGTATTGAAACAAACACACAGTAAATAAAATAAAATAAAATTAAATTAAATTAAAATAAAATAGTTTTAAATAAATGCTGTTTATTTTTACTCATCAGATAATCATGTTTAAAAAAAGTGTAATGTTTTTACTGAATTTTGGTTAAATGAATGCAGCCTTGGTGAGTTTAAGAGGCTCCTTTCAGAAATATATAAAAAAAAAAATGTTTCTGCCCCTAAACTTTTCTTCCCGTTTTTCCTTAGGTTTTCTGAGTAACTGGCACACGGGCTGCATGTCAGCTGCTTTTTTTTTTTTGCTGTTTACAGAGTATAGAGCTGTCACACAGACAGGTGCGATTTCTCTATTTCTGTTAGGAACATTTTATTTATGCTATACCAAACAGAAATCACTCACAGAAGTATGTTTTTGAATGCCTGGGTAAGGACGGGCAGAGACCTGAGAAATTCACAGATGCACTACAAACAATTGGCATAAACATCTCTGATTGTTCACTGCTGTCACCAAACAACTGTTTGAAAACAAACACAATGCAAATTTCCTTTGTAACCAGATGCAAATGTAATTTGCACTGTTTTATTTTACGGTCATGGCTGGAAAATCACTTAGCCGACTGCTCATTCTTTAGTATGTGGCGTAGGCACTGAAGCCCAGGCTTGGTAACTGGAAATTTTCTGCTTTGAATACTGAAAAGAATGAGCTGTGAGCTTCATCAGTGTGCCATAGGACTCCAGAGGAACTGACAGTCTACCACAAGTCACTTTACATGGAAGCATGTGCTTAATAACTACTTTATTACTAACACTTTGTAGATTGGTCTGGGTTGTTTTTCATTTGTTTCATGACAGCTATTATTTTGGTAACACTTTAGTTTAGAGACCAATTCACACTATTAACTAGTTGCTTATTAGCATACCTAGTATTAACGCATTGGCTGTTTATTAGTACATATAAATAGGGTTGGGTATAGTTTGAAATTTAACGATTCCGGTTCTGATTCCGATTCAGATTCCGATTCTGCTTATTGATTCCAATTCTTAACGATTCCTAGTTTTGATTCCAATAATAAAAAAGTCAATAAAAAACGAGGTCAAACATTTTTGTTCTGTATTTTTACAAAGCTTTCTGTTGCTGCTGAATAACATGAGCAAAAATAGGCAGCCTACAGAACACTTGGGTCTAAGAGGATCTTTTGCCTATGGTTTTAACAAAAAATACCACAGCAAAAACAACTAGATTAATATCAATTTCAAACATTAAATTGTTAAAGACAAGTAAACAGTCAGTAATAAAATAGGAACAACCAAATAAATGAGCAATAGCATAAATAAATAAAACAGAACAAATTACAGGTACAGAAATTTAAATCGAATTTTTTTTAATTAAATTTAAAAACTATTTCCTTTTTTCAGTTTTCTTTTCATAAATAAAATATAGATTAATCCTCATTAAAGTTCCGAAAGATATTCAGTCAAGATCAGTTAATGATTTGTTGTTTTCTGTTCTTGGAGTAACATTAATGACAGGCAGCACTTTTTAGGCTGCGGTCTCTTTAACACTGAACGCACACGGATCTAAAAATACTGTTACACATGCATTTCTCATCTGTTCACTTTCACTTTTCGACAAAAAACGGCTGCGTTTATGATGATATACTATATTTTGTGCATGTCGGTGCATATTTGGCGGTAAATGTGAAAGAGAAATCAGATCCGGCCCGGAACGACAAATGTACAGAGTTGTTTTTCATGTCCGCGGATTGAAGCGATCCCAATAACGTATGATTTAGCCCCTGGAATGCTAATCTGACCAGGGTAACTCTGCCAAAAAACGTGTATTTTACCCCTCTGAATGTGATTTTTAACAAGGAACCGAGCCTTTGAGATTAAAAAGTATTTCAATTGTATTTTTTAGATGAAAATAACCAATCGTTACGCTAGGTAAGACCCTTTTTCCTTGGCTGGGATCGTTTACAACCGCATTTATGATTGTTTGAAGCCACATTTAAACTGCATTTTGGAAGTTCAAACTCGGGGCACCATATCAGTCCATTATATGGAGAAAAATGCAGAGATATTTTCCTCAAAAAACTTAATTTCTCTACGACTGAAGAAAGAAAGACATGAACATCTTGGATGACAAGGGGGTGAGTAGATTATATGTGAATCTTTGTTTTCGAAGTGGACTTCTCCTTTAAAAGCCAAACGCAGGAATTGTTAAGTGGAACCAAAAATGCATGTGTCTTATCAAATACCCAGTTCTTAGAAATTTGGAACCGGTTCTCGATACCCAACCCTACTTATATATCACATATTCGGCATGACCATATTCTACATCCATAATCCTACCCAATACATGTACTTAACAACTACCTTAATAACTATTAATAAGCAGCAAATTAAGAGTTTATTGAGGCAAAAGTCGCAGTTAATGGTTTGTTAATAGCGAGAATTGAACCTTAAAATAAAGTGTTACTAGTATTTTAATATTTATTTTTATTAAAATAAAGACTTAAAGTTAGTTAGTTTTTTAATTCTTCTTCTTCTTCTTCTTCTTAAGGTTTTTTACTACATAAAGGCATGGAACATTTAGTGTCATGACTATGACTTTAAGACCTTTTTAAGCCTTTTTGAAAGCACGGGTGTTGTTGATTTCGCAAACCTCCTGACAAAAAAATAAGAAATTATTGTCACTGCAAATGTTTACAGCAAACCAGAGGCCAAAAATTGAATCTCAAGATAATGACCGCTCTAATGATGTACAGTTTGTCAAAATTAATTAAAGACTCTCTTCTGTTTCGGGTGAAATACGACATTCTGGTAACACTTTAGTATAGGGAACAATACTAACTTACATGCCTATTATTAACATATTGGCTGTTTATTAGTGCTTATAAAGCACCTCATTCTGCAATTCACATATTCTACATCCCTAATCCTATCAATTTAACAACTACCTTACTAAGCAGCAAATCAGGAGTTTATTGAGGCAAAAGCCATAGTTAAGGGTTTGTTAATAACAAGAACTGTAAATAAAGTGTGACCGATATTTCTTGACAATTTTGAGAAATTCACCCATACCTATATTTCGGCTGTCTATTTATAATCTCTCCGTTCACTCAGATCTGTAAAAAACTAGACCTGCGGACAGAGGCACAGCTGTGTGTACAGTATGTGTGTGTAAATCGCTGCCCCAGTGGGATCTGTACATAATAAAATTCAGCAACTCAATTTGTTTGAATTTGAATAGTCTTTTAATCCAGTTTACCTCTGCTAGTGTTTGATGAAGAGGAGCAGAACTGAAACTGTATACATATCATGTCACTTGTCATTTCACCCGCACACACACACACACGTACTGTAAGCCAGGCACCGTAAGGTCGTTGGTTTCGCTCAGGGCTGCAGTAACATTGCCTGCAGCATGGAAAACTGGCTGGCCGTCAGCACTGTTTATGGTTATAACAGAAACACTAACCTCCCGGCTGAGTTTCTCTCCTCCCCCGTCTTCTCATGCGCTCTGTGTACGGCGTTATTATGGGCAGTCAAACAGTCATGATGGTGTGACAGCATCCCCGGCCCACAGGTGTTCAGCTGTCACTTCTGCCGTCCCAACAGAGCGTGGTGTTAACTGTCAACACTAGGTGCAACACATCATTCAGCACAAACACAAATATAAAAACCAGACCCAATGGAAATGTGATGACAGGTGAACTATATGAGCGCGGCGCCTAAATGAGGTCTGTTAAATTTGCATTGATAGTCATAACACTAAATTAAAATACGGTGACCCCACAAAGTATTCGGACATTTTGTCACACTTAAAATGCATGAATGCCATTGCATCAGACAATATCAAACCAAACATAATAAGCACTTTCGGGCAATTATTTCAAGGAGTCGGTCTAACATTCACCAGGGAGTTATAATATATCAGGAATGCTGTGACGTGAAAGGAAGCCGTCAGCCGTCACAATGAGTCCACTGCGCTGGTAAAATAGTATAATGAATTATTTGCATTGCACATGTTGCTAAAAAAGTATTTCGTTGAAGAAACAGAATTTTCTCTTCATAGCGGTGTGATTACAGCGTCCACCAGCACGTACAGAATGTATAAACTGGTGAGTAACAGTTCATCAGTCTCCTCAGATACAATCTCTTGCTTTTGTTTTTGGTACAACAGTGAACATGAAGAGAAACATATCAGTGCCTTTGAGCAAGACCAATCTGATGTGGGACTGTCACTGCAATTTATGCCTTGTAAGTTTGCCAACAGATCAAGCACTAAGAAATAATGATTGCTGATAATTTATTCATAAACCTACCGTTAGCACCTAGTAAAGTCTCAGTCAGGTGTGGATTTTCACACATTTAAAGGGACAGTTCACCCAAAAATTAAAGTTTGATGTTCAATCACCCTTATGCCATCCAAAATGACTTTTTTTTTTTTCTTGAGTAAAACAGTAAAGAAGGTTTTTATCTGAAATCACGGTCCTTGATGAGTCATAAAATGCAAGTCAATTGCTGCCCATATTTGAGAATAAAAAGTATTAATACCTGCGGCCCCTGACAATATTTTAAGGTCTTATGAAGCAAAACGAAGTCTGTACAAGAAACTGAACATTATTTACAACATTGTTGCCAGTAATCCAGAGCCTCAGGTAACAGGGAAATCTGGTTATTTTTTTGTGAACTGGTTCTTTCAGACAATTTTATTTGTATTATTAGATTATTATTACATGGCTACATGGAATACTCAATTCTGATTGGTCAGTGACCACATTCCAAGGTATGTTATTACCCAATAAGAACCGGTAAAAAATAATGACATCTGGGTAACTGCAGTCGGCATTATTCACTTGCTAAAAACATTTTTTTCTTCATGGAAGTTTTCTGTTTGGTTGGTTAATAAAATATCAAAACTCAAATCAATATTATGTGTACAATTATTTAATTATGTCATCCTGGTATCGCAGACATGCTCTCTCTTGTTTCATACAAATGCAGCTGCTGCCATTTTTCAACGATTGTAACAGATTGTAACATAACTGGTAAGGTCATCAGATGCCCATTTTTCACAAGTTGATATGATTCTTTAGGGTCTTAATGAAAAGTCTATAATATACTTTGGTTAAAATTTCTCAGTGGTAGTGTAAAACAAGTTTTTTTTTTTTTTTTTTTAGTGCATTTGCCTTTAAATGTTAATGAGCTCTGCTCACCCCGCCCCTCTCTTCTGTGGGGTGAGGAACCGTAATGTTTACTTTAGCCCCATTTAGTCACGTTTAGCAGCGTAACTAGCACATTATTAAGAAAGGCGATTTGCAAAGATGCAAAAAAAACCCTTATACTCACTTCTGCTGTAGGTGAAGCTGGATCACGTATGATTTGCGCAAACATAGACGCATTTATGTAGATCGCTGGCCGCATTTCCATCTAAAACGAAAGTAACGTTAATCCTCTGCGTCTTCAGTGGCTCAGATGTCAGAAGTAAATGATGACTGCTATGTTCAATATTACATCCAACAACAAAACATCTCAATCACTCAGTCAGAGATATTCTTGTCTTCCCCTGCACTGGAGTTGACACAATGGCGGTTGGACTGTTACAGCTCATTTAGGGCAGGTCTAAGGTAAGACGGCAGTTTCAGTCAACTATTGTGGGAGCAGCCTTGGTCTGTGTGACGCCCCACCAACAAGATGCTGAGAATGGCCTGATTTGAAAAAGGGGATTTTACGTATAAAGATTTAAAAACATACCACTGGATGGATTTGTATCATTATAGGCTGCCAACACACATTTTTGTTCAAACAACATGTAAAAGTGAGTTTTGCATTCGATGACTCCTTTAAAACAGCTTAATCTTAAATCAATGTATTTTATTGCCATAATTATTTATGTGGTGAAATACCGTCTAGTTTGAACTTGCCACTTGCTAGCAACTGCTTTCTTCTTGGAAGCTTTGCGTTCAAATATTTCAACTCAAATCAATATTTTATGCCTAATTATATAGTTTTGTGGCAAGTAGATGTGTAATATTTGGGATAATGTACATCCAGCTGGCTGTTATTGCAAAATAAAGCCCTTCAGTCTTGTACAACAGCCCTCTGCTTCATGTCGGGCTGCTAATAAGTCCGTCAGACTTTATTCAGCGATAACACCTGGCTGGATGTACATTATCCCTTACTTAAAGCACCCAATAATGAGGTTAAACATGAATGTTTTACATGTCTAAAGCATATAAAGTAAATTAACTTTTTTAATCAGCTCACCTTTTGCATTAACGATTAGAAATCATAAAATCATTCATGTTGCCCTTTCATTCAGCCTTTGGTCCAATTTGAACTGTTTCCTCAAGTTAGTGACAGTTAGAGGAACTGGAGTGTTGAATGAGTTAATTCAGTATCAGATTATGACACTATTTTGGTTTATTTTGAGCAAGAGTGACTGTCAGGCATCTGAAAGTGATTTTGATTTAGAAACTGAAAGATCTGTGCTGCTCGAGCCGCAAACAGTTTCAGATGATTCAGTCTGATTTGGTGAACTGGTTCAACTAGTTCATTAAAAAGAACCGGTTCAAAAGAATGATTCGTTTATGAACCTGAAATTACTCTGAGCCGTTTGCTTGAGGCTGTGCATTACAGGTAATAATGTTGTAAATAATGTTCAATTTCTTGCACAGACCGACCATTTCGCTTCATAAGATCTCAATAATATATCGTTAGAAGCCATCATGGGTATTAGTAGTAGTAGTAGTATATGAAGAGTTCAGATGCAAAACCAGCTAAAATCCATCTCGGTCAAAAATGAGATAATGATACTGAGTGAATGCTCTTGACACATATTATACATCCATCAAATACTTTTACTTCAAACTTGCTAAAATAGCAGCTTCAGCCGAATCAGAAGTACCAGTACTTACATAGAAACCTATACATCTGAGCCTGATAGAAATGCATTTTGTAAAGAAAGACGTCAGATGGATTTAGCTGGTTTTCCATCTGAACTCTTCATATATATATTTTTTATTATTATTTCTCAAAGACAGGCAGGTGCTGGCTTGCATTTTATGAATCACCAATAACCAACGCACCCTTTTTGTGGAATTTTATACCAATTTATCAAACTTATATACTCCCAGAACAAAAGTTTTGATTGAAGCACGTAAAAGAAACCAAATCCATTCACCTTACAAGAGGCAGTGTACCAACAGAATGATTTTAAAAATGATATTTTAAAGTTAAAAAAACATATGTAAATTTATTTTAAAGGAGAGTTTATCTCAGATTCAGAATAAAAACGCAGTTCTTTCTTTTTTTTAAGATTCAGGTGGTTATTAAAAGTTTTCAATAATTCTATTCAACAAATAAAGCATTTCAAGTTATGCTTCTTAAGCTCTATTCTGACGAGTTTTCTCAGAGGATGTGTAGGCCAAGTTGTGTTTAACAGATGTGCTTTGTGATTTTAATCCTGGCCGTGTATTTAAGTCCTACAACCTTGGTAAAATTATGGAGCAATTGACCTACTAATTTTCAGGGTCCTTTCTGGGTCCTCTGAGAAATCGAATCCCATCCGGATGGGAACGTCTGGCATATTATCTTTTTCACAGTGCCTCTCCTTGTTTATTTTGACCTTCGTTTAATACTGAAACTAAAGCTTAATTTGCTTAAGCATTCCTTCATTATGGATTTAGACCGTTTTGCCAACTTTCTGAGTAAAATAGCAGTTGGTGGTCCAAGTACTGCTGGCATCCCAGCCAACATAAAAGAATGAAATCAATAACGACAGTCTCATCACGGATGGCTTAAAACAGCCACTGTACAGTAGTAGCAGGTATGAACTTAATTAATTACTTTACTTTATTAGATATATGATGTTATAATTCTATTGCCTATGTAAGTCCGCCGCAGGGATCTTTTCCAATTTTTTTATAATCAGATATTAAAGTTTTAAGTTTGTAAAACTTTAGATTTTTTTTTCTCTACACGAGCATGTTAACTGCATAAAAAGCTAACTCCTGCAATTTGATTAAGTTCTGATTCTAAGTTCTTTAACAATTTTTGAGTTCTGTTAACGTATTATGGTTCACAGTGCTTCGTTCATAATCAGTTTAACACATATGTGCACAAGGGTCACAAATGGCACACTCCACATACAGTACACACATCCAAAACACACCCTTTTCTTCTTGCTGCTGTTTTACTGCCTCCGAGTTCACTGGGGTGAATGCTTTTGTCATAGATTAATCATGAACATCTGCAAACTCAGACACAGACACACCAACACATAGACGAGTAATCAGACACACACATTATGGATGGTCCCTAAACAAACTGATGATTGTCTCAATCTTTACAAGAGGATGAGCTCCTATCTCCAAAAATCTGGGCTGTCTTTCAGAAATTAATAACTTGCAGTGTGCAGAGATACAAACAAAATAGAGACAGATGCAGGCTAAAAACAAGCAGCCCTAAATGCTTCTAAATACTGCAGTTTACTGATGCACAAACAAGATCCTTGCAAATTTCAAACCAAAATATTGACCCCAATATTTACATAAAAATGAGAAATGTAGATAATTATTGGTTTTAGTATTCCACACAGAAAGTTTAAAATATGTCAAGCTAATAATATATAATTATACTTCTGCTTTTGTGCGAATGAATCCGAGAAGATATCATAAAATTAGTTATTTTTTAGGAAGTATCAAAGTAAACAAGGGAATGGAAAAGTCCCATTTCCTGTGCTCTTCCTGTCATCTGACTTGAAATGTGGTAATGTGGACTGAATACACAAAACACCCACACACACTAATCTGGACATGTGTAAAAACTGTGCAAATAAATGCAAAAAGCCACAGATACATTCAGTATGCATAGTACAGTTGTTTATTTTCATGCTCTATAATTTGTTTCAGCACACAGTTCACTAAAGGAGCTGTAGAAATCAGGCAATGCCACAGTCATGCCCAAAAGAGTTAATGCAGTTTACACGGCACAGTTCCCTAACTGACTGCTAAATTGTGGGTGTTACGGCAAACTACTAGAATCTGACATAGTTTAATTATGGTTGTAAAACATTTGTTGAAGAATGAAAATATTTGGATTTCTCACAATAATTGCAGTTATAGACAAACACAATCTGGTTAAACTAATAACATAAAAATAATTGTACTTTTCCATGAATATACTGAATAATTCACAGTTCAGGATGGAAAAAGTAAGTGAACCCTTTAAAACTCCCACAAAATGTTTTCTGCAGCTACTTCAAAAAAAAAAAAAAAAGTGGTTTTAAAATATTTTAAGACAGTGTTGTGCATTTTTGTCCTTCTCTATTTATTTATTTATGTATGCATGCATGCAGCAGTTTTTTTCATGAATACCAATCTTGTTCTTTTAATGAACACATAAACAACTGACTTCTGCAAATTGTAGAGTTACATGTGACCAATCTTTCTGGAGAGAAGAATGGATTTGTCAGTAACCAGACTTTTTCGTGCCTTTATTTAAGTTGCGCAACCCACACTTCCAGTCTCATCTGCTTAATTGACTCCAATTAGCTTTTGGCGAAGTGGTAGCACTTACTTTTTCTAGCCTGCCCTGTCAATGATCACTTAGTGTCTTCAGTAAAATGTTGAAAAGTATTTGTATTAAGCAGACAGTCTATTAATACTCTAATGACTGCTAGTTGACTTGTAGTTGCAATGTTACTTAAAGTTAGTAGAATGTCTAAAGTGGACTATCAGAATAAAATGTTTCCTAATAACGGTTCTTTATTGGCATTGATGGTTCCATGAAGAACCTTCCACGGAATTTTGAGTTTCTTTAGATTTTTAAAATGTTCTTAAAAATGGTGCAGTGATTCACTGAAAGGTCCTTTGGGGAACCAAAAATGGTTCTTCTACAGCATCACTGCAAAAACACCCTTTTGGAACCTTTATTTTTAAGAATGTTGGTGGAGACACTAGCTGCCCAGGGTAAAGATATGGACCTGATTTATGACGGTTGACCTGTATTGTCTTGCGAACTGCCCTTTTGATAGCGCATCCTCTCATTCATCCTTTGGATCAGTGCTTCTCAAATCTGTCCTGGGGACACCAGATCACTGGAAAGCCCCTCACTGAATATGATGGTGATGGTTTCAATATTTCACTCCCTGCACCCTTACTACCAGCACAGCCTTTCAAAATAAAACGATAAATAGAAATTTCTCAACCCTGGATGGTGGGATCACTATCTTACAGTCCAGGTCATGGGTTCCAACCTGTGCTGGGTCCTTTCTTTACCCAAATTATTAATAATAGGAATTGGAGGAACATCAGAAGCCAAAAAAAAAAACAAACAAAAAAAAAAACAGCTGCACAGCTTTTTGCACCATCACACGCAAATGTATATCCTCAGGAACAACCATCAAACTAAAAGTGCCTTTAATTAGTCAGTAGAGCCTTCTCACCCTGCCACCTCCTGAAGTGAGATGATTATTTACAACGATAATTATGATCATGATTATTCTAAAGGCAATAAGCCCATCAGTCTGTCTGGCCATAAATAGACCCATCCATCATCCTCCATCCGCACATGTCTGTCAAATGAGTCCAGGACTGTATCCTCTTCAATGCTAAGCAATTCAATTGTTCCTTTAACTTCTGAGATGATACTTACATAAACAACAACAACAACAATAATAATCATAAATGTTCTTTTTAATTTCTTAAGAAATGTTTCTGGTCTTACTGGGCTCAGTTCATCAGTGCACGTTATTCTAAAGAAACATAAATCTTCCATCAAAATGTAATAACTTTGTATGCCTCTGAAACAACTTTTCTGCTGATGTCACCAAGGCTTTGTGGGCAGGAAAACATAATATTATCCAAGCTAGATTTTTACATTTTCTGAAGTAATGTGAGTGGTGCTTGCCTATGCAAAAGTCACTGTCATGATTCTAAGTGTTGCTAGTTGGTTGAGTCCACCCTCTTTCTCTGAGATATTCTGATTTTAAGATAGGACTCGGGTCCCTCCTTCAATGTTGGTGCGCAACATTTTTTAACCCACATTATCGTTTGTCAGGCAAAAATCATTATAAAAATACTGTTTTTTCGCCAACATAGCTATATTGGAAAAAGTGCCTCTACTTCAAAAGCATACATATACATACAATCTGAAATGAACACTGGTGACACTTTATTTTGATAGTCCACTTTAGACGTTCTACTAACAGTAAGTAACTTTGCAACTGCATGTCAATTAGTCATTAGAGTATTAGTAGACTGTCTGCTTAATATCTTCTAACACTCTTCTAAACTTTGCAAGTAAATGTCAACTTATTTTACTAAACCTAAACCTAACCTAACAGTCTGCTCTGAGAGTTAGTAGACAAGTAGTTGCAAATTAATGAAAATTAGTTGACATGTAGTTGCAAAGTTACTTATAGAATTGCTTAATATAATGTCTAAAGTGGACTATCAAAAGGAAGTGTAACCTGTATTTTTGCACAATGCTATGTAATGACTTTAAAACACTTTCAACATAATGCATGATTTGTAAACTAATATACTTTGACAATCACACAATCAGCTCCAAATATGCATGGATTTTCTGACATAATAAACTTGCTCTGTAACGCACCTGGTACTGCACTGCACTTGCGATGCGAAGCGCTCGGGTTACTAAAAACAACTCAAAGCCTTACTGTAGGAGCAAGCTAATAAAAGCTAATATATAATAAAGCTAATAAAAATCATTTAAGGTATAGTTTAGTGTATGCGGTATACTGTTGTAAATGCTGTGTGTAAGGTCCACGCAGCTGGCCCAAGGCATGTATCCAATGGTGGCCGAAGGTTTCTTGCATGTTTGGTCTTTTCAGTGCGCAAAGTTATTTAATTTCGGTTAAATTCAAATCTGACTCAAATCTAATTTTATTATCTAATCTGACTCCATTTTATCTCGACCTCGAATATAGGCTAGAATGCCAATCATAGATCCTTCATAGGATAATTTATCTAGACACTTAATGATTCTGTTTACTCTTTAATATTATTGTAGTTGCTCATTCGGGTGCTCATGTCGCTCAAAGATATCGCTTCAGCCGTTAGTGTACCTTACGGCCACATTCTCATCAGTCTTGGATATTAGATAGAGGTAATTGACTAACAGTTTAGACGGCCGCCCCTGTGCTTGCTCAAGTACTTTTATTTAGTCCCCATAGATCTGTACACACTTGAATAAAGCAACAGTATCTCTAGTCAGAGGGTCACGACCACTACTATAGATATAAGCTGACCAACATTACTTCTTATAATAGCTTTGGTTTGATCTTGCCATGGTCTCCCATGTACACTTAGCTAGAGTAATATTACAGTAAACAGAGGTTAGGCTTACCCTATTTAGGTTGGTCAAACAGCTTTCAGTTGACATAAACGGAAATTCCCTTTTAGCCTTTACAGTCTAAGTACACTTGAACTAATATCAAGTATCAGCCGCATCTCTAAAGATACAGTTAATGTGCCCTATGCTCCATCTCAACTGAATTTTAGTCCGTTACTAACCTGACGCAGGAAATGCGGTAACAAGGATACATGATAATCTACTACAGTCAATAATCACAGAGTAAATAAGAATAGAATCAAATGTAACAGTTTATTGTCAGTCAGGTAAACATGTATTATGCCAATTATACAGCCAATTCAAAGATATCAAATCAATACAAGACATCAAGATCTCCAAGATTAATCTAGGAGTAAGATGCATACCTGACTTGAGAAAAAATACATAGTACAACACACTTTGTACCATGGGCTTATTCTGAGACAGGAACTAACAATTTAAACTTGCATTGATCAAGTCCTAGGCTTGATCGTTTGCACATTTTGGGGACAGATGGTAATTAGCATAAAATACACTGGGAAACAGTACACCCTCAACAGTGAGCAAAATATCTCTGAACTCTTAGGATCTGTTTACCTATTAGTTTACTTCTTGTGAGAATGAGACCATTGTACCAGACACACAGTGACCGTTCAAATGATACCAAACATGACTATGGATATCACTTCTATTCATGTAGAACATTATACCATGCTATTGACCATTCTAAGTGAGCTGAGTGAGAGGAGATGGGTGAGGGGAAGTGGATGGAAGGAACAAGTGAAAATGGACTTTTCTCACATCTTCTCTCAGTGAGAGTCTGTATCTTAATATAAAATATCTGAGTGTGTATTGTCCATCTCAGAAGATCCAAGTGTCTGAGGTTCTGTGACAAATATAATTTTTTTACCATTTTTTTTACTCATCATGCAATATATATATATATATATAATTATTTAATTTTTTTTACGTTTAAACGTTTAAATTTGAAATGCAGTGTAATTTAATGTCATGTTCAGCAAATGTTTTCTGATGGTAAAATATTAGGCATTTATGAGACTGCTGATGAACAGATTCCTCATAACATTCTTCTGTGTTGCATTAGTTGTCATTATTCATGCTGAAAGACTTTTAAATTTGAGAAAGGAATAAAAATAAAACAAAGGAATAAACACTTGTGCTAAGGACCTGTGTTTGTGTCGGTGTGGAAAGAGCTACGGATATTTTCTGACAGGATAGATCATTAATCTTTTAATGCAACTCACCAGACATTTTATTTAGGAGCTGTTGCAATACAACAGCCAACGTAATAAAATGTTACTGGATGTATGTTCATCAGTTCAAAACTACATGCACATTTAGCACCACTCACTGGACATTTGGCTTTGAAAGTGTTGCGAAACATGCAAGAAGTAACGTAATATGATTTTGCAGATGTCGCCACAGGCACGTTTTCCAGTGAGCCTGGGTTGATTTTCGTTTAATAGCTAAGGTTAGGGGTTTGTTCAAATAACTCAAAGTATGAGCAATAGTAAGTGATGTTTGTCTTGATATTACTAGATGAACTCCCAGGCCAGAACTGTAGTCTGGAAAAGTTCTGGTGTCTCTTTCCTTCAGCAGTGTATTTACTCTCTCTCTCAGCCCAAATACACTCACATATTTTCTCTCTCCCTGTGTCCCTCATTTTCTGTCTCTCTCTCTCTCTGTCTTTTTCTCTGGTAACATCTGGAATAAAGGTGGGTGGGCACTGAGCCAGTAGAGTTCAGCTGCAGCCATAAAACTAACAAAAATAAATGTGACTCCAGGCTCAGATGCAGTCCAAACTCCACGCCTCAGTTAACCATTTCCCTCATCACGCTTACCAGCAGTGTGTGTTTGCGTGTGATTAACTTCAGTGGCGTACAGCAGGGAGTGAACAGGATGTGTGTGTTACAAACTGTGGGAGTCATTACAGAACATGGTGATAATCATAGCCTGTGTGTGTGGATGGGGTGTACGTTCAGTTCGTGCCCCACCGAGTGGAGAAATAACTGGACTGATGATTATGATGATGTGGGATAAAATATTCAGTACTCGAAAGTACTGAACAGACATACACACACCAGCCTCTACTCTAGCGCTCTTCCAGTGCACTTTATACACTGGAATGTTCTGCACTATATCAAATATTTTTCTAAACACGGAGTTTCGCATATCCACCCCCAAGACAAACACTGTTCTATCTCCATTTGGGTTGCGTAGACACACACACACACACACACACACACACACACACACTTCTGCTTTTTTGCTCTACACAAACAAAACAACATTTTTGTGTGTGTTTGGCTCTGACACTTGATTAGTACACTCAAAAAAATTATTTGTTGGACTTACTTACAGAGGTTTAGATGTTTTATTAAAAAAAAGTTTCATTTGACCTTACCATCATGGCGATCAGGGTTTGCTTTAGTTGGACTCTTGACCTTTGCCTTTTTTGGGCTGTTGTAATTGTGTGTGTGTGAAACACATTTGTTATAGCAAAAAAGCCAAGAAAAGAATCTGATTAAGCGTTCTTGGTTAATTATTATTGGTGGTGTAATCATCATCTAGTAGCCTGATGCACTGATCTCACCCAGTGATTAACCTATTAGTTTAATGATTTTTATAATAGCTGCATGGATATTACTACTTTATAATCTCCGGCATTACTTTGACACACACAGACATCAAGAATCAGCATATGAATCTCAAAAATGGTGACATTCAGCAGCTGCATGCTGGGTAGCAGCAGAGTACAAAACTCATCCCTCACCCATGACTCCCAGCATGCATCTGTTGAATATCACCATTGTTGAGATTCATATGCTGATTCTTGATGTCTGTGTGTGTCTAAGTAATGCTGGACATTATAAGGTAGTAATACTAATAGTTCATACAGCTATTGTAAACATCATGAAACTAATAGACAAATCACTGAAAAAGATCAGTGAACTAGGCCACTGGATGATGATGATTACACCATCAACATTAATAACCAAGAACATTTAATCAGATATTATTATTATGTATATATATTTTTTTTCGCTGTAACAAACGTGCTCTACAAACACAATTACAGCAACGGAAAAAGGGTCAAGAGCCCAACTTTTTTTTTTTTCATAAAACATCTAAACCTCTGTTAAATTTGCAACCTGCATGTGTTGGTGTAATGAAAATTATTGAACAGCTTTACTGTTTTCATGCCTTTTAGGACTTTGTGAATGCTGAAAAAGACCTGACTAAAACAGTCATTGGAATTTGCATCATCATGATTTGTATTTACTTGAAGAAATTTTGTCAGCTTTACTTGACTTTTTTTTGTTCAAACAACTAAATTGTTACTTGTACAAATTACTCAATATAGTTGCGTGGAACTACTTGACAGTCTTCTTTTAAGTAAGTCCAACAAATCATTTTTTTGAGTGTATATACTATCATCTAAAAAAAGAAAGAAAAAACAGTCTTGAATAAAGGCAAATCAAACAAATTATGCATCCCAAGAGACATCAGGGTTCTTTCAAGATCAGTTACCGTCAACATGTACTGTACAAGAATGGCTGTTTCACTTCCCTGTTATCATTTGCTTTATTGTATTTATGATGGGAATGAACATTTACAAAAAAATGCAATTTGCTGGTGTTGGGAATGTACACTGATGTTTAAAAGTTTCGGGGCAGTACATTTTTAAAAGACATTTATGTTCACCAAGGCTGCATTTATTTAATCAAAATACAGTAAAACAATAATACTGTGAATTATTATTACAGTTTAAAATGACTTAAAAATTGATCTTTCAGAAATCATTATGATATGCGGTCCCACTTTATATTAGGTATTATATTATATATAGTGGTAGTATTAATATAGTGGGACCTAATATGCTGATTTGCTGCTCATGAAACATTTCTGATTACTGTAAATGTTAAAAATAGTTGTGCTGCTTAAAACTTATTTGGACATTTTGTGATTCTTTAATGAACAGAAAGTACAAAAGAACAACAACTATTTGAAAATGAAATACTGTGTAATATTATGAACCTCTTTACTGTCACTGTGATCAATTAAATGTCTTGGTAACACATTAGATTAAGGAACACTATTCACTATTAGCTAGTTGTTTATTAGCATGCATATTACTAGAATATTGGCTGTTTATTAATGCTTATAAAGGACTTATAATGCCCTATGAATGCATTTCGATCTCTTAACCCACCCAATACCACCGGTCACACCTGTAGTATAGGAACCAATTTTCACTATATAGTTGCTTATTAGCATGTCTATTATTAACATATTGGCTGTTTATTAACATGTATTAACTCTTTCCTTGCCATTGACGAGATATCTCGTCAATTAAGAGACAACGCTTCACCGCCATTGACAAGTTTTTACGGCAATCCGTGTTCTATGTGTATTATGGTAGAGAAAGTCTTGGCGCATTCGCCGAATGAGTTATGGGACTTCCGGGTCTTCCAGGTGCGAATACAAGATGGTCTGCATCGATGGAAGGATCAGAGAAAATGTAGATCATATCACATATAATAATAAAGAGGTATACATCTAAACAGACACTGGAGGTGTTGATGGACTCAAACTCCGACCACTCATGTTTTATTTTGAATCTGATCAGGTTGAAGTAGTCAGTGAGGAAGATGCGTTTATAGACACTGAAACTTATAGTTGTGTCGTAGAGTCGTAGGCCGATACCCGTCGATTTGGATATGTATATGTATATATGTTTGTATATATATATATATATATATATATTAAGAGTTCAAATGCAAAAGCCTCTAAATCCATCTGACGTTTTTCTTTAAAATGAGCATTTCTTTCTGGCTACTCTGTATAGGTTTCTATGTAAGTACTGGTATGTCTGATTGGGCTGAGGCTGGAATTTAGCGAGTTTGAAGTAAAAGTATTATATATATATATATATATATATATATATATATATAGAATATGTATTTGTGTGTGTCTGTTGAATGCAATTTCAGTTATTCATATAATTATTTACAGGTGAAAGAATATGATATATGAATGTATTTTGCTTGAAAATGCACTGCTTTGATAAAAATGCATTTTTCTCTGTTTTTTGTCCAAAATGTTGTATTTCTGATGAAACCTATCTGCATTTAAGTGATGATGAAACATGAACACGTGAAGATAGAATAAAAAAGTTTTTATTTATTTTATTTTATTTTATTTTAATTTTTTTAAGCAGAGGCTCAGATTTTTTATTTTGATTCATAATATGTTCATATATTCATAGCAGAAAATATTCTGAGGGCCATCAAATTTAGGTGAAAATCACCAAAAATGCGGGCGGTGACTGGCAACGCTAAAAAAACTGGCGGGGAAAGAGTTAATACCTTATTCTGCATTTCAATCCCTTAACCCACCCAAAACCACCAGTCACACCTGTAGTATAGGAACCAATTTTTATTATTAACTAGCTGATTATTAGCATGCCTGTTATTAACATTAAAGAGCAAATTAGGAGTTTATTGAGGCAAAAGTTGTAGTTAATGGTTTGTTAATAGCAAAAACTGGACCTTACAATAAAGTTACTGATCCCAAACTTTTGAATGATAGTGTACATACTTTGAGTAGCCCTAATGATAAAACATTAGGCCTGGCATCATAAATTGGCGTCTTGACAGTCACTTTTCCACATAATTATTAGTTTTGCATATGGACTATAGCTAATTAATTAGAAAATTTAAAATAAACTACTGACAGTCAGGCTTCCTCTGTCTTCAGGTTTCTTAAAGAGTTCTCTAAAAGAGGAACCCAAGTATCCCAACATTTTAGCAAAGTATGGTGTCGTTCTGATTTAAGGTGTACTTAGGCTTGGGTTCGGGATATGATTCAGAATTTAGCTGCTTGGCAAGAATATTGGTCAAGGATCCACAGTAGGTTTTCAATGAGTAATATGTTTGGCTAAATCATGGTAAATTTTTGTAAATATGAATTGCAATTAATCTGATTTCTGCTACCAGTGAATTGAGGTCAACAAGTTCACAGAATCCATGAAATGATAAATGAAAACTGGAAGGATTGTTGGAATGAGACACACAGCTGTTATTATTTTATTTTGCATTGATGATTTCCATTATGCAACAAATGTTCTCTGCCAAAATTAATTTGAGCATAATAACACAAACAAAAGTGCAGACAGTATGCAGAGAGGTTACGGGCGAGTCAGTGTCATGTTAAAGCACGTTTCTTGCTAAGGCAAGAATCACTGTCATTATTAGTCATTCTTAGGGTTTTACAAATACTTACAAATGTAATATATAGTTATAAAAGCAATATAAACACATACTTCTCTTGAACAAATCCTTACCACCTAACAAATGAACATTACTTCTTGCTTTTAGAAGTCACAATTGTCCACAATCGTTTATCTATCCATCTATCTATCTATCTATCTAGAGAAATTTCTGTTCATTCTAAAATAGAACGCGAAGTGCAAAATTCAAAACAGAGCTAAAATTCCTGTAAAACATTAAAAACATGAAATAAATAATAACACTGTGTTTTATCTGTATTTTTGCTTTCCGGTAAATACATCTAAAATACATGACTAGCAAAGTTACTCTACTGAGCTTCCTTAGTTGTCTTACTCCATCACATTCTTGCTCCATTTTCCTTGTTTTCATTAAGAAAAATAAATAAATAAATAAATGTACTCCATGAAGAATAGGGTGTGCGCATGTATGTACACTGTATCTCTGCACCAAAGTGTTTAAAAATATTAAAGTACTTTCTGGAACAGCTAAAACATGTTTACCTTAGTTACCCTCCCATCTCACACCTTACAACAAAGCAGCATCTTAACACACGCACTCTCTCAAACATCAGAGTGCTCTTGTATGTGTGTGTAAAGATTTGTAATTACCAGAATACATTTAAATACATTTAAAGGATGAGCCCCCTGGGGATTTCCTCCACCATGTCTGTCTCTCTCATCCACTCAGCGTCTGGGTAAATAGCAGTTTGTTGGCGTGCTGTTTTTAGCGCATGAATTTCTCAAACTGCATAAAAGCTGAAGGTTTTGTTTCTGCTGACAGGGAAATACCGGAGAACCTAAACACACATACACATCACGCTGGTTGTTTTCCACGTTTCAGTTTTAATAGACTCCACAAAGACGCTGATGAGCTTGATGTTACCTTCTTCTCCAGCTCTTCACCCTGAATCTGCACTGATGGTGTGTGTGTGTGTGTGTTAATGCGCAGACAGAACTGATTACTCTCAGTTCTTGAGTTTCTCCGCTGCCAGCCCACTGCACTTTTCAGCATGAGGTTCATTTAGGGGTCATGTGATCTCTTTATAACACAGTACGAACAGAGATTGTATGTTTCACTTTACAGACATCTTTTGGGAACTTTCATACAGACAAAATATTTTATTTTGTGTTCTGGTGATTAAATTATTACAAAATGAAATATATCTCTTTCTACATAAAATACGGAACCAAAACACTGTTTTATGCGTACTACACCAACAAAATATTAAACTAAAATAGAATGATAATAAATATTTACTATATATCATAATGTTTATAATGTTATATTCATTAATTATCACAGTCATGTTACACAAACATTACATAGTAATAAAGAAAATATTTTTTTTTTTTTTTTTTTTTTTTTTATGTGAATAAAACTATGAATATGTGTTCAGCTTTTCCCATGCATTAACTAGTTTCCTACATGTGACCCTGGACCACAAAACCAGTCATAAGGGTCAATTTTTTATTTATTTATTTATTTTTTAATAATTTTTTTTCTTTCTTTTTTAATGATTTATTTATCTATCTATCTATTTTTTTTTAGATTTATACATTATTTGAAAGCTGAATACACAAGCTTTCCATTAATGTATGGTTTAACACAATATTTTGCTGAGATACAACTGTTTGAAAATCTATAATCTGAGGTGCAAAAAAAAAAAAAAAAGTTGTCCAAATGAAGTTCTTAGCAATGCATATTACTAATCAAAAATGTAGTTTTAGTTTATTTACAGTAGGAAAACACTGATCAATGCATACTACACCAACAAAATAATAATAAAATAAAATAAAATGATTTATGTGACATATATATTTTCATATATAAAAATGTGCAGCTATCCAAACAATAAAATGAGACCAAATTATATGAATATGTGTTCAGTTTTTCCCATGCATTAACTAGTTTCCTACATGTGACTCTGGACCAAGGGTCATTTAAAAAAAAAAAATTATATTATCTAAAGGGCAATATTTGCCTGAGATACAACTATTTGAATATTTACGGTAGGAAATTTACAAAATATCTTAATGGAACATGATCTTTACTTATTATCCTAATGACTTTTGGCATAAGAGAAAAATTGATCATACAATGTTTTTTTGGCTATTGCTACAAATATACCCGTGCTACTTAAGACCGGTTTTGTTGTCTAGGGTCAAATATACGGAGTATAAATGGATTTTATATTCAGCATTATATTTTCCAGTATATTCCGATATATTTCTGCATACGTGTGTTGATCGGTGTTTTGACTTGAGATTGAATAATCTTTTCAACATTTTTTAAAGTCATAGAAGAAGACTTCTAATGTTTGGCATAACGCCAAGCTTAGACTTTATTAGGACATTCAGGCTTATAGAAGGAATAAAGCTCTCACATGCATACAAAAACCTCACAAGTGGCCTGAGGAGACACCAGCGAGCCACCCAGATTGAGTCCAGAAACAAACAGAGCGAGAGAGAGAGACTGCTAACGGAGAAAAAGAAAGAGGAAAAGAGTTGGAGGTAGAGAGAGATTGAAGATGCACCCATAAAAATCCATCTTGTGCAGGCCTGACAGCCACTTTAGCCCTGAAACAGCACATTCGGACCGCGGCTCTCTCGCCAAATCTGCTCCATACATCATCAGTGAGGAAACAGCACATGAGAAATTCTTAACACAATGCGTTTTGTCCAAAAGATTTAACATCTAATTCAGAGCTGACAGCTTGCCCCATCTCCTTCTCTTTCTCTGTCGGCGTACGATTGATCTTTCGCTCCACCCCGCCGGCCTTGGTCCCATCATCCCATCGCCAGTGCCGCTCAGAGCCGCCCATCCATCTAAACAGCACTAACCAGGCCCTGATGGGCCCAAATATCTATAAATAAAGACACAAAACAGAACACAAGTCAATGTAAACCAATCCACATATGTGGTAAATATATTGCAATGTAGTAATAAACAATGGGGAAAAAGTGTGACTCATTTGTGGATGTGTGAATATGCCTCCTGGGAAGTATGGATTGAAAAGAAGTTGGAAATTATTTTTTGTCTCTTTTTCGATAAGCACTTTTGGACCAACTTTAAATTAAGTGTTGTTAACCCTCTGGGGTCTGAGGGTGTTTTGGGGCCCTGGAGAACTTTTGACATGCCCTGACAATTGTGCTTTTTTCAGTATCTTAAAAACAGATTAATGGCTAAAATAAAAGTATAAATAAAAGAAGACCTTATATATTGTTCTTATCTGTACCAAAATGAAGGAGCGTTTTAAGTTCCTTTAGGGGTTATCAGGAAAAATGTCACAAAACGTTGATCCAAGAGAGTTAAAGACTGTCAGAATACAGTCCTACTTTATATTAGGTGTCTTTAACTACTATTAACTTATGTCTAAAAATGTAATTGTTTGGTAAAATGTACCTATTTTGTTCATGTTGAATTGAAAAACACTTTTGCTGCTTTTAAGGTGGGATGCGGTTCTGGTTAGAAACAGGTTTGGCGGTCGGGTCAGGTTTACGTTAGGTTTACAGTGAGTTAACTGTATAGTTATAGACATAACTATAGAAATTAATTACATATTTAACTGCAAGAAGGTATTTTTGAATATAGGTTCAATGTAAAAACATGTATGTACATAATAAGGGTATTGCATCAAATGATGGTAGCACTTTATTTTACAGTTTTGGTCCTCATGTACATACTATTGTACATACAAATAATAAAATACCTAGCTAATAACTAACCCTGAACCTACCCCTAAACCTAACCCTACCCCATGTAGTTACCTTATATTACTTGCTTACACTGTAAAAAATGTCTGTTAAAATAACAGTGAAATGCTGTAAAATCACAACATTAAAATACTGTAAATCGAATTACAGTGAAACATTGTATACTTTACAGTGTAATTTAGTAACATGTTAAACTAAATGTAACTGTAAATTCAACATCAAAATTATGTTTTTTAAACATACTTTCTCTGTGTAAAAGACATATTGATGTTATTTTGACAAACAAACACTGTTTTTGCAATACAATGCAATACAGTATAAATGGCAATGAAACTGTGTTGAAATTACAATTAAATTCTGTAGACTTAAATAAAAAAAAATGACAGTGAATTTAACAGTAAAATACTGTAAAAATGCTACAGTAAAAACCTGTTAAATGGTTAACGGTAAAATGCCGTAAAATTTACAGTGAACAGTGAAATTTACCGTAAACTGACATTCCCAGAATTCCCTGTGTTACATTTTTTTTTAAATTTGATGTTTTTTTGTTGAAATAACCCTTTCTTCTTAGTTTTTTTTCTTAGCTGTTTTGTACATTAGGGTTCTATGTTACATCTAATGTTGTTAAATTAATGTTTATGCATTATTTCAGTTTCATGTCTGTTACCATGATGGTGTTTAGTGTTTGTGTGAATAACACTGTGCACCTTCTATATATGTTAATTTTTAAAAGCTGTTTGTGATGAGCTTTGGTTCATCATTTGACTTTCTCATCACCACCTGCTTTTGCTGGTTATCAGTGTATTACAAAGGTACAAGAAAGATTTCAGTACTTTAATAGGTTGGTACATTAAAATTATATCAGAATAAAATTACGGTATTTACCTGTAAATTGAACTGAAAACCGTAAAACACAAAATGTTCAATGTAAAAAAAAGTCCCGTAGTTTTTACGGAAAAAAACTGGCAGCTGGGGTTACCAGAACAATTCCGTAAAATATACAACAAAACAGTAATTGCTTTTACCGAATAACATGTCAATTTTACAGTATAAACCAGTAAATATAACAGAAGTCCAGTGTGTTATATGCTGGTTTAAACTGTAAAATGTACATGTTATTCGGTAAAAGCAATTACTGTTTTGTTGTATATTTTACGGAATTGTTCTGGTAACCCCAGCTGCCAGTTTTTTTCCGTAAAAACTACGGGATTTTTTTTACAGTGTAGGTAAGTACACTGTAAGTACATGTAAGTACACACACTGATGATTTAATGGTTGAAATTATGATTTAACGGTTAGGTTTAGGTTAGGGTTAGGGTTAGGGTTATTGGCCGTAGGATGGTTAGGGTTATTGGGTGTTATGGTTAGGATTAGTAAGTATCTAGTAGTTAATCTGGCAAATGCTATTCTTCAAAGTGTGTACAAATTAAGTTATGCAGTCAACATTCACAATGAAAAATTAATTATCACCAATACCAATTTGCTTCTACCAATTTTCCTTAATTGACACACCCCCTTACTTAAAAAGTCAAGGGCTGATGAGACGAGGGGTTTCCCACTAGTAATTATGACATTATGGTGCTGCTCATGTGCACTCATCTAATAAATACGATCATTCCAACACTGACTTGAGCAACCTTCCACATCATACGGAACGCCCACATCTTATACGCAGACTGTCAAACAAAAATAGCCAGAGCTGTTCCAGATCACAAGCTTCCATGTGATTGGTTGGTTTTACTAGGGGAGTCTGGGTGCTCAGGTTCGACATTGAGCTTTTACACCAACAGTGTTTCTGCTGTACAACAGAGCTGCTGCTGTTAACAAAATAATAATAATAATAAGTTATTGAATTAATAAGTTTTGAGTGTTTTCTTGGAACAGCAGTAACTTAAAAATTTATCAAGAATGGGCCGTTAAGAATCTTGAAATTTAATTTGAGGTGGTGGATTACATTTATATCTATATGGTAAGTAATCTACAACCTAAACCTCACAGTGTAGCTAATCTACAGCACTAAATCATAGATTCAAGTGTCTTGGATCAAGCTTGTGGAGTGGTTAAGTACTTGTGCATGAGGTGTGTCTTCAGTGTATACACTGGCAGCAAAAATTCCACGAAAGAGGAGCGGAGAGGGTGGAGTTTTGTCGAGCAGCTTTGTAGCTTTTTGCACAACAAAGTGCCGCTCTTCCAGTGAGCCAGCATCAAATCTATGCAATGGAAGCAAGTGGAGTGATGTCAGGACAGGTGTGACTTTGGCTTTGGCTCGTTTAAGTCTAGATGTGCTGCTGTGTATGGGATAATCTGCAAAGGCTTGGTTGCATTGTCTGGAAGGTCATTGCAGTAGTCCAGTCCAGTGTTCATTTTGACAGCAAATTTTGATTTGATAGTCTTAGTCATAGTCTTTTGACTAAAATGCCATTTAGTTTTAGTCATATTTTTGTCATCTGACTTGTTTTAGTTTTAGTCTAGTTTTAGTTGATTCAACATCATAAGATTTTAGTCAACTAAATCTACAGTAGATTTAGCTAAAATCTAATGGGTTTAGTCACAGTGTAATGCATTTATTAAGCATTTCTCTATAATTACCAAACTCAGTGTATGTTTGATATTAAGGTTTTATCATGATAGATGCAGATTTAACTGCTGTGACACGCAGCATGCCTTTGTTTTAAACTTAAATGAAACCACTTCTCATAAAGAAACAGGAACATAGTCTTCTTTTCAATGAAATGCTAATGGTTATGCAATCTTTATAACACTTTGTTTGCCATATTCTTCATTCTTTCAAGCATACATATTTATTTATATTGATAAGTTTAGATACATCTTCATTAGGGTTACTAAAATTATTCAGTCAAAGGCAGTGAGTGATTTTCTTGATTAGCATCAATGCCACAGACAATAGCAACTAAATTAGGCTATGTTCACACTTGGCGTCTTTTTTCAAACTGCCAGCATCTATTTTACATTATAATCCTATGGAGTAAACCGTGTTTTCAAAAAAGTCCTGAGCGTTTTTTTATGCAGCTCAGAGTGTCTTTTCAAGTTGAAAAAAGTTCAACTTTTCTGAAAGAAATGCCCTACGTCAAGTGCCTTTTTGACAGCTGACCAATGACAAGCGAGTAGCCAGAACTGACGTTTCCATAACAACAAGAACAACAAGAAAAAATGGAGACGGTGCCGGTTGATAGACTTTTATTTTATTGTTGTGAACCGACTTTCTCCTCCCCGTTAACTTCAAAAACCGACGTACTGCCCACAAGGCTATCCGAGCCGCGCTTCGTTTTTTTAAGTTTACGTGAACGCTGTTGCACTTCGAGCGTCCCTTTTTCCAGTCTCGGCTCGCAGATCCTTCTCGATCCCGTCCCCCTCTCTCTCTCTCTCTCCCAGTTCGCTTCCTGTCTAAATACTGCCCTATCAAGTAAAGGGCAAAAATGCTAAAAAAAATAAAACACCATCCAGTGCAAGAGCGAGCTTCCTCTTTTCTCAAGATTCATACGATTGCAGCTGTTGTTATAGCAACAAAAAACGCCCTCGGCTGCAACGCTGCCAGAATTTTTTTTTACTAAAAAAGCTCCGTTGTCAACTTTTTCTTGTCAAAAAAGATGCCAAGTGTGAACATAGCCTTAGGCTGCTGTCCCTTTAAAACCGAACACACGAATGCAATGTACAGTACTGACATGTCCGATATTCTCCCAACTCTTTACGTAGACAGATTTAACCAAGTGTGTTTACATGAATACTTGTCAAATTCTTTTGTCTAATTTTTATTTGTTAACGAAAAAGTCATTCGATTTTCGGCATAGTTTTTGTTTCGTTATCGTCTCATTTTCAGCAATGAAATTAACACTGGTCCAGTCTTGAAATGACAAGAGCTTGGATAAACACTGCATACTTTGACAGGAAGGGACTGATTTCCCTAATGTTGTAAAGTACAAACCTACACAACTTGGCCATTGGGTTGATGATGTGGGTGGTTACACTTGAACTTGGTCATCAAACACTACCCCCTGGTAGTTTGCTGTTAGTGTTATAGACCCCAGTTGTAAAGTGATGTTGTGGTCAACTGACAGGTTTGTAAGAGTTACAAAGAGCCCCGACTTTGCACAAATTAACTAGAGATGGCACTTCTTCATCCAAGCAAAGATGTCTGAAAGACAGCTGCATATGAGCTGAGACAGTTGGGCTCATCAGGTTGAAACAACATAAAGAGCTGTGTATTATTTGCACAGCAGATAGAAGTTGTGCAATTGGAGAGGATCAAGCATTTAGCCATGAGGCACACCAGTGGTTGAATGTGCATGTAGGTGAGCACGGGGCACAAACTAATGTGAGGTTAGTTGTAACACACATAGTTTAAATATTTCCACACATGCTAGCATAACCAAATTTTTGGTGTTGACTAGTTGCCATATCCACAATATATAGAGAAAAAAATGTGCCAAAATTCAAAAATGTTTTGAAGATATTACTGAATATCTATTTTACCATAGTAAAAGTAACTTTGTGGCTGAAGTTTATTTTTAATCTCAGTTTTTAGTATTCATTTAAAATGTGACAAATCTGCTATTATTTTAATCTTCAATCTGTTATTTATCATCTTAGTTTATTAATGCTGCGCTAACTAGCAGAAGACACTTCCACTTGCGCAGATGGGAAACATTGTAAAACTGTGTTACAATCTGCCCCGCTACTTTTAAACGATGCTATTCTTTAACAATGTCAGGATTATGGACCTGTTTTGTTGTGTTTTGTCCCTGTTTCTGTTCCTGTTTTCCCTTATTTGGTCATGTTCCTGTCCTTGTTCAGTTTGATAATCATTCTGTGCACCTGTGTTTCCCAATTACCCCTTGTATTTAAGCTCATGTCTGTTTGTTTCTTCCCTGTCAGGTCTACTTGTGGTCTATGTGTATTTGCTTAAGCTCCTATAACGGATTATCCCGTGTTTCTTTTATTAAAGACTGTTAATGCTACTTTGCGTCTTCATGATTTTTCCTGCAACATCATCATGTGACATACGTTAGCAATGTATTTTACACCATTTTACACTTTTATGAGTTTATGACACATTAAAGGGATCATCGGCTGCAAAGTTCACTTTTACGTGTTGTTTGAACATAAATGTGTGTTGGCAGTGTGTGCACATCCAACCTATACTAATACAAATCCACTCAGTGGTTTTTATTTAATCTGTAAAAATAATTTCCCTTTTTTTCAAATCAAGCCATTCTCAGCATCTTGTCTGTGTGACATCACACCGACAGAGGCCGCTCCCACAATAGTTTGATTGACACGGCCATCTTTCCTTTAGACCCGCCTTGAATGAGCAGCAACAGTCCAATCGCCATTGTTTGGATGCCAGAACAGGGACGTAGACAAGAATAGCTCCTAAGCGATTGAGGTATTGTGTTGCTGGATGTAATAATGAACATAGTGGTCGTCATTTACTCCCGACATCTGAGCCGCTGAAGATGCAGTGGATTATGTTTGTTTGTGAAGGGAATGCACCTCCCGATCTAAACAAATGCGTCTATGTTTGCGCAAATCATTCATGATCCAGCTTCACTTACAACGGAAGTGAGAACAAGTTATTTTTTTTTCATGAATCTTTGCAATCGCCTTTAGCAAGTTTTGTGGCTAAACGTGGCTAAATGCGGCTAAAGTAAACCAAAGTCTCTTTAAAGCTGACCGTACACTAGATGATTTTAAGGCTGATTTGCACCCCCAAACAATCAGGAGACGTGGATCAATTCAAGGCTTGTCAGAAACAATTTTTGTCCAAAAAATCCTCTATTATCAATATGATTATTTAACTGCTCCCCATCGTGACGAAGCGTCCCCGAACTCAAATGTTTGATATTTAGGATTCTTGATCGGGCTGCCTCTGACGTGATACCCACAATAGCCAATCAGAGCAAGCAAGCGTCACTTACCGGATGATGCGTGCTTCTATAACTGAAACTTGGCACCCGCAAAAATGCCACAAAAGCAGAATACATCACCCATTTTCTTTTTTATACTTTGTTTTTCGCTGTGAAACAGAATGCGCACCAGGAGAACGAGCTGACGTCGATTGTCTTCCATTTGTTTTTCTTCTCTAGTCACGTTTGATCCCGCGAGTCTCCGTGAGCTCTCGTGTCACTGTGAAATCATTCTTGCAATCAACAACTGTATGGTCTCTGTCTGGTCAAATCGTCTAATGTGTGCATTCAGAGGATTATTAGGCTAAAAATGGGCTGAAACTTCATGTCTGTGGTCTTCCATGGTTTTAAAATCGGTTAAGATTTGAAAATTGTCTAGTGTGCGGCATTTCACTTGGCTGCCATCTTAGAAACGCCTCTCGGCAGGCAAGTACAGCTCCTATATCTTTGAATGGGGAAACATCAAATTCTCCAAAACCGTTCACCAAGCTTACGATTAAATTTCATATTTGAAATCACCAGTGAAATCTGACAAGAACTGCCTCATAAATATCGTTCCTTATGCACCAATAGCGTTAAAAAAGACTTATTTTTTGGGCTAGATCAGCCAGTGCGCATGCGCAGCACTGAGCACACGTCTCAGAACGCTGACTGTTTCTATAGCAACCGGGACTTGTAATGGCAGCTGCAGTGACGCGTTGACTTTACTCATCGTCGATTGACTCTTTCTTTAAGAAGGCAGGGCTTTGCGGCCATAATGATTGTTGCATCTTTCCCCATTCAAAACTATACCAGTGACACGTCTTGGCTATTCTATAGTCTTTGAGTAAACAGGCTCGTCACTCCACAGAGAGAAGAGAGGGGCGGGGCAAGCAGAGCTCATTAACATTTAAAGCAACATCGACCAGAACAGGATGATTTTTGCAGAGCTGATTTTGGCAAGGTAAAAAAAAGTGTTTTTTACACTACTATTGAGAAATTTTAACCAAAGCATGTTATAGACTTTTCATTAAGACCCTAAAGAATCATATCAACTTGTGGAAAACAGGCATCCGAGAAACCACAAAAAAAAAAAAGTGAATAAAGACTGACAGCCAATGTCTTATAAAGGTGAATAAAGAAAAACGTATACACTGTAAACAAAGCAACATATTTGTACTAGACAAGTGTGGAATTCATGTGGATAAAAAATTTATACTCTGAACCCCACGTCGATTTACACAAACTGAGAAAGTCAAAAAGTATTAGGTTGTGCCCTGCACTCCCCTACATGTTGACAGTGTTTGCACTTTGTATATTTATTAATGAGCAGTGTTGGGAAAGTTACTTTGGAAATGTAATAGGTTACAGATTACAAGTTACTTGATTTAAAATGTAATCAGTAGTGTAACTTTTCAATTACTTTATTAAAGTAATGGAACTTATTACTTTTAATTACTTTTTGATTACTTTTCTAAATTTCTAATTTTTTCAACTGTTAATCATTTTAAAACATTTAAACCAGGCAGAGTTAACCTTACAGTAGTACAGTATCACTTGAATTAAGATTATAATAAGTAAGGGATAATATACATCTTTATTTTGCGATAACAACTGGCTGAATGTACATTATCCCACTTATTCCACAGCTGCTTGATAGATTATTAGATGTTTCATGTCAAAATTATTAGACACAAAACACTGATCTGAGTTGAAATATTTGAACGCAAAGCTTCCATGAAGAAATCAGTTGCTAGCAAATGGCAAGTTCAAACTAGACATTTTAGGGATACAGTGCAGTCATACCAGTTTTCTTACACAACATTTCACCACATAAATAATTAAGTAGTAGTACTAGTTTGTTAGTTATCTTATAATCCATTACAATGTACAAAAAAAAAAAAAAATGGCAGCAGCTGCGTTTGTATGAAACAATAGAGCAAGTCCACGATACCAGGATGACAGAATTAAGAAATTGTACACATAATATTGAATTAAGCTTTAATATTTTATTAGCTAACAAAACGCAAAGCTTCCGCCAAGAAAAATTATCAAGCATATAGCACTGACTTTTTTTTTACTTATATTTTTGGGCTTTTTATGCCTTTTATTGTGATAGGACAGTAGAGAGATGACAGGAAAGAGCTGGGAGGAGAGAGGGGAGCGGGGTCGGCAAAGGATCTCGAGACAGGAATCGAACTCGGGTCACCGTGAGTGCAGTTGTGCTATATGTCATAACAAGATCATAATATAAATGACATCATAACAAGAAATAGCTATGATACTGGGTTTGAAATCAAATTTTTGCATAGTTATGACAGAAAACACTAGCATCTAACAATGCCTTGGAAAAAACGATCTTAAAAAATAAAGTTTATGCATAATCCCAAATAGGAAATAAAACAGTTGTCGAATAAGCATGTGTCCTGTTCTGTGTCCTAAACTCCTGAAACATTGGCATCTTATTTTAGAGCAGCCAATGCAATTTAAAAGAAGTCAATTAAATCTGTAAGTGGGGGTGGGGGTGTGAAAAAATTCAGATGTAATCCCCTTTGTAATCACTGGCATTTTTCAAAAGTAACTGTAATTTAATTACATATTTTTTCTCAGTAACTGTAACTAATTACAATTACATTTATTTTGTAATTAAATTACGTAATTCTGTTACATGTAACTAGTTACTCCCCAACACTGTTAATGAGTCAGTAACTGTGCATGTGTGTGCAGTTTTTGAATGAATATTCCAGTCCATAACTGTTCTGTTGCTCTTTTTGCATGCATATGAACATCCCTCAGTGTCATGAATATTCAGTTTCTTTCACATACTAAACCTCCTTGCCATATTATAGCTAGCTGCCTTAATGTCTACATAGGCCACTACCTTCTCTGCAGCATTTAACCAAAACTGCAGTTTATGACTCACTGAAGCAACATTAGCCAAACAAATAGTGCTCCTCATGTAAAGCACAGGAAACTCAGCTGATTCCAGTATTTTTGAAATTAGCTAAAATAACAATGCATAGTGTACACAAATACTCTGCAAATCTCTGCAAATTACATAAAAGTGGCTTCTACTTCAAACTTAGTTTTAGTGGTTTGAACAGTATACAGAGAAAGCGGGAGAGAGAGACAAGGTTGGCCTCAGTATCACACGTTGCTCCTCCCAGTCTAATGGATTGCAGTTGCCTGGATTATGGCTTGGCCGACGTCCTGAATAGGTGGAATTATGAGTAGGACATGAGCCTCAGGGTTTTTGGGAAAAAGAGACGTGAATGTTTTAAAACACAGCCAAGATGCATTTACACACCAGTGCTAAGAGAGTTACAGAGATCCCCAGCCTCAGCCACCGTTCACTGACCATTCACTGACCCTGACTCAAATGGCGCACTTGATGTGGACTTCTGACCTTTGCTTACAGTACATGTGTCAGTGAAGTTCCCACCCTTGGTGTGGCCGCAGTGCTCTTTTTGATGTAGCCTTTACCCACAGGTGCAGTGGTACTCATGGGGCATTACATCAGCCAAGTGTGTACTCACTAAAGGGCCACAAGAGCCAAGGGACACTTTGTACAGGACCTAAAGTACACACACACATTTATTTTTACTAAATTTGTGAGGTCATAGACTTCCACTGATTTTCTCTCTGGTTATTAATATTTTGAATCCCCTAACCCAACCTTTACCCCTAAACTTACCCCTCACACAAACATGTGCAGAACACTAGATTTACATCAACAACATCTTTAGACTGATTTATTAGCCTTTTTATCTACTGAGGACTGAGGGTTGTCAAAGTATTTCACAATATAAGTAAGGACATTTGGTTTGCACAAGTATATTTAAAACAAGCACAAACACAGTGCACACTTCAATCTCTTTGGCTGATTTCTGTGTGCTGTTCGAAAGTCTGGACAATAGTGCATTATGAAATACTAATTGACGTATTTGCGAAAGTTTGTGAGGTTTATGTCATTACATATGAAATAAATTTACGGGTACCAAGAAAATGGGTTGTCCTCAAGCACAAGTGTATATTTTAGAAACTCTTGTTGAAAATGGTATAAATGTTTTTTTGGTAACACTTTATTTTAAAGTGTCTTTGTTGCAGGTTATGTGTACTTATTAAAGTAATAACAGTAAATTATGCGTAATTACATGCAGCTTACCCTAAACCCTAATCCTAACCATAAAGTAAGTACATGTTAATTTATATTACAAATGATACTTAATTGCATAATTATTCTGTGGCAACATCACCTTAAAATGCTTTATTATTTTACTTTATTTTATTTTATTATTTTATTTTATGCATATATATATATATATATATATAATATTGCCAAATACATTTTAAAAATACATTATTTTATTTTATTTTATTTTATTTTATTATTTTATTTTATTTTATTTTATTTTGGGTTAACCAACATGCATACAGAGAGTAAATTGCTAAATATGTGGTTGGTAAAGATTTAAAAAAATAAATTGCATTTTATGAAACCAACATGAATACAAATAGTACATTTCTTGGTTGGTTGATAAATGCATTTTTAAAGTACATTTTTAAAATACATATTTTTATTTAATTTAATTTAATTTAATTTTATATATATATATATATATATATATATAATTTTATTTTATTTTAGGAAACCAACATTAATAAAGAGAGTATATTTCCAAGAATATGGTTGATAAAAGCATTTTAAAGTACATTTTTAAAAGTAAATAAATAAATAAACAAACTATTTATTTTATTTTATGAAACCAACATGAATACAAAAATAACATTTCTAAGAATGCGATTGCTAAATGCTTTTTTAAAGTACACTTTTAAAAGCTTTTGGGAAAAAAAAAAAAAAAAAAAAAAACTCACTAACTTTAAGACTACTACAAATTAACATTTCTCAAATATTCAGCTGTACGTCATTTGGAATGGACACTGAAAATGTACTGAATATGAAAATGCAGTCTCATTTATATTGTGCATATGAAAACAAGCAAGAGTCCAAGAATCCAGAATGCACACATATGGAGCAAAATAAAAGCCGCACACTCTCCAGGATGAGTGGATGGGAAACAGAAAACAGCAGCACATGGTGGTGATGATAGGCGATCATTACCCTTAGCAAGATCTCCAGCATTTCAATTAAGTTCAGGTTTTCAGGGCTTGTGTGTTGAAACAGAGGCCAGAGAAGAACACTAATGCAAACGGCAGTCATTAAAGGAGCTCTGCTCGCTCTTCCCTGCTAATTAACTTAATGACTACTCGCCATGGGCTACAGCCAAGAGAGAGAGAGCTGCAGAAAGAAATAAAGTTGAGATGGAGGGATGAATTGAAGAGAGTGTGTTGGGGGAAGAGAGAGGAGACTGAGATGCTTTCTCTGTGTGTGCAGTCATGCTGTTGTCCTAATCGCTGCTTGCATTACAGATATTCACTCTGGACACCAGTGGAGAACGTGAACAGACAATTACGATGTTGAGTGTGTTTGAAATACACCTATAAGTGCTGCTGAATGATTAGCCATGACGTTCACCATCCAGTTAGCCGAGTGTCTGGTGGAAACACAAGCATATCAGCATCCTAAACACAACATATACCCATATGAATAAATACATGCTGCATGTTTCCTATAGTGCTGAAAAGACATTATAAACATTATATGCAAGTTTACTGATGCCTTACCTTGAGCTAAGGTTTCTCACTGCTTTTAAATGGTTAAAAATTAAATGTAGGTCTTGAAATGATTCATTGAAACAAAACTGTCAACACAACAGGACCAATTAGTTTCCCTCATATACATGCAGTACAGTTCAATTTTTTTTTTTTTATTATTATTATTCTTGACTAAGCGGTGTTTATTTGAGCAAAGATATAGCTGTTTTCTTTGTGAATATATAGTAAAATTCATTTAATTCCTGTGATGTAAAGCTGAATTTTCAGTATCATTACTTCAGTCTTGAAGTAGACACATGATCCTTCAGAAATCATTCACAATGATGACTGGCTGCTTAAGAAATATTTCTGATTATTATTATTATTATTATTATTATTATTATTATTATTATTATTATTATTATTATTATTGATGTTGTTGTTGAAATTAGTAGTGGAGCATATTTTTGTGGAAACAGTGTATTTATTTGTTTGTTTGTTTGTTTGTTTGTTTATTTATTTATTTATTAACTACTGTAGATAAAAAACAAAATATATGGAAGAAAAATTAGCTACTTAAAAGTTTAAAATAAAATAAAATAAAATAATCAATTCAAAACATTTGAAAAGTAGAACAATTCTTTTTCAACAGATTATTGTAAAAAAGGAAAAATGTGTTACTTTATCTTATTATTCCTCATGTTTGTCAGCAGGGGATGATCTTTAAGGTCCCATGGATTTGTATAGTAAAAACCTGATCCCTGAAAAGTACATTCTTTCTAAGAAGCAACACGTTTGAAAGCTTGTTGCTACACTCATCTAAACATGAAAACATTGTTGAAAATGTCCTCACCCTCAGGCCATCCAAGATGTAGATAAGTTTGTTTCTTCATCAGATTTGTACTGTAGCAATACATTGCTTGCTCACCAATGGAGTGAATGGGTGCCGTCAGAATGAGAGTATAAACAGCTAATAAAAACATCACAATAATCCTCAAGTAATCCACACCACTCCAGTCCATCAAATAATGTCTTGAGAATTGAAAAGCTGCATGTTTTGGAGTCATGTTTAGCATTTGTTCAATTTTAAGTGAACTTAATCATGTCCCAATAGATATTAAAAATAACTTAATTAGTTTAAGATCGTATTTGTTGAGACCGTATCATTTAAAATTTAAAATTTAAATAAATAAATAAAAGATTAAAGTAAAAAAGTCATAGCTTCATAGTATGACCCCCAACTAAACAATTCCTTTAAAGGAGAAGTCCACTTCCAGAACAACAATTTAAATATAATTTACTCACCCCCTTGTCATCCAAGATGTTAATGTCTTTGTCTTCAGTCGTAAAGAAATTTTTTGAGGAAAACATTTCAGGATTTTTCTTCATATAATGGACTTCAATTGTGCCCCTGATTTTGAACTTCCACAATGTAGTTTAAATGCAGCTTCAAAGGGCTCTAAACAAACCCAGCCGAGGAAGAAGGGTCTTATCTAGCAAAACGATCGGTCATTTTTTTTTTTTTTCAAAAAATAATTACTTTTTAAGCACAAAAGCTCGTGTAGCACAGGCTCTGGGATGCGCATTCACGACGTACTATTGAATCACGTCGAAAGGTCACACGGAACGTAGGCGGAACCACAGACCCAGTGTTTACAAAGCGAACGCACAGAGACTAAGAAAGTGCAAGTAAGTCAAACGGTATTTACAAACAAAAAGGTACAACGATGTCGGACGATTCTGAAGTTGTAGGAGAAAATAAGATGGAGTTTTTTGACATACTCTACCTTTTTGAGCCGAGTACACAGACGATGAACTTAGACGTGATTCGCAGTAGTGATGGGAAGTTCGGATCCTTTTACCGACTCGGACCTTTGAGTCTCGTTCAGCAAAATGAACAAATCTTTTTTCGAGTCATTTCGTTCATTTTAGCAAAATATAATTAAAATGTTACTTGTTACTTCCCTAACACAACTACTGCTTACACAAATGTTGATCACACTACAAACAAGACAAAACTATAATGCTATAAGAAACAGGAAAGATTCATTCATTGTTTAGCTGGGTCTTTAGTCTATAATTAGCTCACCTCTCCTCTTACCTGACACGTTTTTGGGTTTGAGTCGTTCGTTTATCACATGACAGCCTCATAAGATGAATGAACAACTCGAAAAACCTGAAGTTTCGAAACAGGTGAACTAATTCCAGTACAGAACCTAATAGGATGTTACGCATGTGCGACTGAACAAATCACTCCCCGAAACGACTCGTTCTTCCTGAGTCAAATTAAAGATTCGTTCAAAATGAATGAATCATTCAAGAACGTGCATTCCAGAGCCTGTGCTACGTGAGCTTTTGTGCTTAAAAAGTATACAAATTTTTATTTTTCGAAAAAAAAAAAATGACCAATCGTTTCGCTAGATAAGACCCTTCTTCTTTGGCTGGGATTGTTTAAAGCCTTTTGAAGCTTTTGAAGATTTAAACTGCATTTTGGAAGTTCAAAATCGGGGGCACAACTGAAGTCCATTATATGAAGAAAAATCCTGAAATGTTTTCATCAAAAACGTCTCGGTTACGTATGGTAACCCTCGTTCCCTGATGGAGGGAACGGAGACGTTGTGTCGAGTAGTGTACGACACTAGGGGTCGCTCTTGAGAGCCCAAACACCTCTGACAGTTTTGAGAAAGGCCAATGAAAATTGGGTGTGCAGATTTGCACAGCTGGCCACGCCCCGGACATCCGGGTATAATAGGGCAGCGTGTGCATCTGCTCACTCGTTCTGATTCTGAGGAGCCGAGTGTCTCAGCTCACTCAGAGGCGGACCAGAGATGTGGCATGGGAGACACAACGTCTCCGTTCCCTCCATCAGGGAACGAGGGTTACCATACGTAACCGAGACGTTCCCTATCTGTCGTACACTCCGAGTTGTGTCGAGTAGTGTACGACACTAGGGGTCCCCGTAAAAACACGCCACATGTCTGACCGCGTCACGAGAGACAAGTGCAGAAGTAACAGGGCAACGTGTTAACGTAAGTGCAGCTCACCTCCTCTGTGACCATCCAACGTCCAAGGACTGACCTGTACAGCGGGGTCCTGCAGCCGGGCCTCCCTCAAGGGCGGCTGAGTGTCTTGAGATCGTTGGGAAAAATGCCTGCTCCCGAAGGAAAGACATTACGGAGTTCACGACCTGCCCGACAGGGGGGGTTAGAGTGACATAGTTAGACATGGGACCTGAGGTGGGTCTCACACCCGGGAAGACAGCCAGACTCAGATCCTAGAGAACCTGTTCTCAGGGGAAAACACCGCACCACAAGAGTTATAGGTGGAAATACACATATGGGGCCACATAAGGAGCCACTACATATGGGGCACAATCCAATCAAAATAAGGGTATTCATACCTTGTGAAGGGATTCCATAGCGAGTTTCTCCGCTAAACTCTGCCATGTGCAGAAGTGCCAAAGATGGAGATGGTGTCCAGGGTTCGCATCAGGAAACCTACTGAAACTCAGAAGCGTAATCACCATTAGGGGAAGCGCTTTATGCAAGCTCTACACCAACCAGTGTGCTGAGTCAAGAGTTAGCAATCAAGACTCTAGCTGACACTGGTTCCGTGCGCAAATTATAAAATCTGGCAATGTGTTAGGTGTAGCCCAACCCGCAGCTCTACAGATGTCTGTTAATGAGGCCCCATTCGCCAGGGCTGCTGAGGCAGCGATGCCCCTGGTTGAGTGGGCTCTTACCTCCAGAGGGCAGGGTAGGCCTCTGGCCAGGTAGGCCATACGGATCGCGTTTACCAGCCAATGGGAGATCCTCTGTTTGGAGACAGCTTTCCCCTTCTGCTGTCCTCCGTAACAAACAAAGAGCTGCTCCGAACGTCTGAAGGGCTGCGTTCGTTCCATGTAGATGCGCAGGGCACGGACTGGGCATAACAAGGTCAGGTTGGGGTCATCTTCCTGGGAAGAGAGAGCTTGCAAGGTCACTACCTGATCTCTGAAAGGAGTGGTGGGGACCTTGGGCACATATCCAGGCCGGGGTCTCAAGACAACGTGAGAATCCGCTGGTCCGAATTCCAGGCACGAACTGTTCACGGAGAGGGCTTGGAGGTCTCCCACTCTTTTGATGGAAGTGAGCGCAGTCAAAAGAGCCGTCTTGAAGGAGAGAGCATCGAGTTCGACTGACTGAAGGGGCTCGAATGGATCTTGTTGTAGACCTTGGAGAACCACAGCAAGATCCCAAGAGGGGATGAGATGCGACCGAGGAGGGTTCAGCCTCCGGGCTCCTCTAAGAAACCTGATTATCAAATCGTGTTTCCCCACCGATCTGCCCCCCACCAAGTCATGATTAGCTGATATAGCTGCGACATGAACCTTGAGTGTTGAGGCAGACAGGTGCCTGTCCAGGCCTTCTTGAAGGAAGGATAACACTGATTTGATGCCACAACTCCGTGGGTCCTTCCCGTGGGAAGAACACCAGTTCACAAAGATGCGCCATCTTAGGTCATACAGCCGTCTGGTAGAGGGGGCTCTTGCCTGTAGAAGTGTGTTTACCACTGAAGGTGAAAGGTCTCTGAAGTCCTCCTGGTCGCGTCCAGGGACCATAGGTGGAGGTTCCAAAGATCAGAGCGCGGGTGCCAAATTGTGCCCTTCCCCTGAGAAAGGAGGTCCTTCCTTAGAGGAATGCGCCAGGGAGGGGCTGATGCCAGGAGCACCAGGTCCGAGAACCAGGTTCTGTTGGGCCAGAAGGGGGCCACCAAGAGAATCTGTTCCTTGTCCTCCCTGACTTTGCACAAGGTTTGTGCGATGAGGCTCACTGGGGGAAACGCATACTTGAGCCGGCCCCTCGGCCAACTGTGTGCCAGTGCGTCTATACCGAGGGGGGCCTCGGTTAGACCGTACCACAGCTGGCAGTGGGTGGATTCCGGTGAGGCAAAGAGATCTACCTGTGCCTGGCCGAATCGATCCCAAATCAGTTGGACCGACTGGGGTTGGAGTCTCCACTTGCCTCCGAGCGAAACCTGTCGTGACAGGGAATCGGCCATACGATTGGCTTCGCCCGGAATGTGAGTGGCTCGTAGAGACTTGAGTCTGTGTTGACTCCAGAGCAGCAGGTGGCGGGCTAGTTGTGACATGCGAAAGGAGCGTACACCGCCCTGGTGGTTGATGTAGGCCACAGCCGCAGTGTTGTCGGACCTGACCAACACGTGCTTGCCCTGAATCATAGGTCGGAACCTCCTCAGGGCCAGGAGCACTGCCAACAACTCCAGACAATTTATGTGCCAAAACAGTCGGGGGCCTGTCCAGACCCCGGAAGCTGCCTGCCCGTTGCAGGTGGCACCCCAGCCTGTCTTGGAAGCATCTGTGGTGACAACGATGCGTCTGGACACCTGTTCCAGGGGAACTCCTGACCGTAGGAACATAATGTCTGTCCAAGGGCTGAGTGTCTGGCGACACGATGGTGTGATGTTCACTCGAAATGTGCCTCGATGCCACGCCCACCTGGGGACTCGAGTATGAAGCCAGTGCTGCAGCGGTCTCATGTGCATCAAACCCAGCGGCGTGACCGCGGCTGAGGATGCCATGTGCCCTAGGAGCCTCTGAACCTGTTTTAGGGGGACCGCTGACCCGCATCTGAGTGTTGCCACACACCTCAGAACTGGCTGTGCACGCTCTGGGGAGAGACGCGCAGACATACTAACCGAGTCCAGCTCTACGCCGAGAAAAGAGATCCTCTGTGCCGGGGAGAGTTTGCTCTTTTCCCAGTTGACCCGAGGTCCCAACTGGGCCAATGGTTGAGAACCATGTCCCTGTGTACGCAACCCATATCCCACGAGTGAGCTAGGAATAGCCAGTCGTCAAGATAATTGAGAATGCGGATGCCCACTTCCCTGAGGGGGGCAAGGGCAGCCCCCGCTACCTTCGTAAAGGCGCAGGGCGGCAGGGATAGGCTGCAGGGGGAACCTTGTACTGATGAGCCTGATCTCGAAGACAGAGTCTTAGAGGATCAAGACATGATAGTACGTGTCGCTCAGGTCCAATGCCATCAACCAATCTTAAGCCCTGACACACAAGGAATGTGTGTTCAAGGGCTAATGTTTGAACGGGAGCTTGAGAAAGGGCCCGATTCAAAAACCTCTGTTTTAAGATTGGTATGAGTCAACCACCCATCTTGGTACAATGAAGTAGGGGTCGGCAAACCCTTTCCTTCATTTTGGCTGAGGGGATAGGATCTATCGCACCCTTCCCAGGGGGGCTGCGATCTCCGCTTAAGGGACCATAGCATTCTTGCCCTGAGTCGATTTATAAGAGAATGCCGTAGACCTTAGCGGATGCCTTGCAACCTGAGTTGCATAGCCAAGTCAGGTAGTTCTGAGAAGCTTCAGGTCTCAGGGAACTATACCCGACGTACCTGGAATGGGAATGTCGTGGCTGAATAAGGCAGAGAACGCCGTGTTTGGAGATGAAGCCCCAAGAGCGCGGTGTGTCTTTGCCATTATGCAGAGTTTGTGCCGAATCCATCTCTCATCCCCGGGTCGAGAGTGGATCTGGACGGGTCAGCTAGCCCGCCTGCTCTGGATTGCTTGTCAGAAGAAAAACTAGAAGCCTAACGAGGGTTCTAGCAAGCCTACCGACAAGCTTGTGTTGCCACCTTCCCACAAGATCTCTGACCGCTGGGCGGTCAGGCCGGAGGCCCGGCTGTCGCGGGGCCTCAGGAGTTCTATAGGGGACCGTCCGTGGCGACGAACAGACAGGAGTAGTCGGGGGTAGAGGGCCGGAGCCCTGACCCGCGGCTCTGTCTGCTCCTACCGTGAAGGACTTTCGCTGCAAATTCTATCACGGTGTTGCCAGAAGGACCAACCTGGGAAATGGGGGGTAAGAAGCGGACTTCAAATTTCCCGCATTTCTGACAGGTGCAGCCACAGGTGGCGTTCCTGGACCAACAAGTAGACATCGCCCTTCCTAGAGCGTGTGCCACGACTCACAGCTCTAGGTTGGAACCACCCTCGTACTGAGCTCGCAACGCCACGGCCTGAACACCCAGAGGATGGCCGTGGTATGTAAGGCGGACGCAGCCTGTCCAGAAGCCATGTAAGCCTTGCCCGGAAGAACTTACAGGCCCTGAACGGGAGTTCTGGAAGGAATCTCCACAAGCGGCGGCGATTAGCAGGGAGTACACTGCAATCGCCCCCTCCGCCTGGGGGAACCTCTGAAACCCCCTCGCTGGACCCCCATCGAGAGTGGTGAAGGAGGAGAAGTTGGTTTATCCGTTCTGACCATTTTTTTAAATGGGCTTTCCGCGATTTCACCGACTTCTCGTGCACTTCCGGGAAACAGACACTGGAAACGAGCGTACAGGTCGTTACCCAGATGTCTATTAACCAGCCCCTTCTTGGCTTCCCGTTTCAGGCACGGCCGCCATTTTTTTGCATCCACCTCAAACTGAGAATCAGTCCCCCGTAGAGGCTTGCTCAGCTGAAGTTTCTGCTTCAAATAGTTCACGCCCTTCCTTAGCGATGCTGCCGCTAACCATTTCCGCCCAATTAGGAGTTCTGAATAAGAAAGTCAGCTGTACTGAGACAGACTAACAAACTTGTCCGGAAACTCAATCGAGGGACGCACGAAGCGAGGGGTTTGCGGGGTTTTCACCCGGCAAAACCTTCCTTGCTTTGTAATGCTCGTCACCAACGCACATCGCAACGGCCTCGTACCCGGAAGTAGAAGGACCGGAGCGGGTAGCAGTCGGGAACGTAAGCATACGGCTCGTGCGCCCAGGTCATGTTTTCGCCGGCAAAACATGAATCAACAACAAGCGCTGCATCGGCGTGAGAATCTCAACACTGAATACAACGGTCGTGTTGATCGTTTGGATCGAGGGACGCGAGGAGCGAGAGGTTTGCGGGGTTTTCACCCGGCAGAGCCTTCCCTGCTTCCTAATGCTCGTTACCGACGCACATCGCAACGGCCTCGTACCCGAAAGTAGAAGGACCGGAGCGGGAAGCAGTCGGAGTGAGCCGCGGCTTCACGTAAAGCACGCGGCTGACGAGCAAGCGCGTCCATGATCGAGCTCTCGCAAGCAAAACATGAGTCAACAACAAGCGCTGCATCAGCGTGAGCATAACTCAACACTGAACACAACGGTCATGTCGATCGTTTGGGAAGGTAAGCCGCAACCAGGATGACACGGAGGGAAAGATATGTTAACCAACACACAATCCTACCGTGCCAGCTCTATCAGAGAAATCACCCATAGAAGGAAGATTGCTCTTCAAGATCGCCGTCGACGCACCCAGGGGACTCTCACAACACAGGCTGTGCTAGAGAGGGAGAGACCGCTGTCTGTGCTGCAGATCCAACGACGAGAGAGGTGAATGTTGCTACATCTCACGCAGAGACGCTGCATTCGGCTCCGAAGAACAGAACGAGTGAGCAGATGCACACGCTGCCCTATTATACCCGGATGTCCGGGGCGTGGCCAGCTGTGCAAATCTGCACACCCAATTTTCATTGGCCTTTCTCAAAACTGTCAGAGGTGTTTGGGCTCTCAAGAGCGACCCCTAGTGTCGTACACTACTCGACACAACTCGGAGTGTACGACAGATAGGGAACCATAATTTCTTTACAAGTGAAGACAGAAAGACATGAACATCTTGGCTGACAAGGGGGTGAGTAAATTATTGCTCTGGAAGTGAACTTCTCCTTTAACATGAATTGATTAGAAAATTTGAAAACTACTCAGTTGATTAAACTACTCAGTTAAACCGGCCGTTGTGGTGTAAAACATTTCCAGCAGGATACGGACATTGTCTAGAGCAGTAAACAGCGAGTGGGGTCACAGGTCAGCAGTGATTGAATACGGTTAACATATCCTGACTTACACCCGGATCAGTTTCACAGTTACAGGTCAATGGCATTTGAACACAGAAATCTTTAAGCTGCAGGTACAGGATGAGAGCAGCCCTCTAAAATCTCTTTACACACACACGCACACGCATGTCCAAAGGAACATGTCAGAACACATTAGTGATAAGCACACACAGCAGACAGGCGGAGGCTACAGCCCTATTTGCTTGCCTAATAGATGCCACATTATTCCAGTCTACCCTTGAGCTGTGGGCAAGATCACGGGCTGACGGAGCGCTTTCGGAGAGAGGTCACGCGTGCTGTCCTCCTGAGTTATTTACCTCTTTATTTATTTATTAGCATATTTACCACGTCGCTGTGTGTGGAAGAACAATAGTCTGAAAATTGAGATCGTGAATGAGTCAGGAATGGATAAGATCACACTTTGAGCGTTTTCTCAGATCTTCGTATTTCTGACGTATACGGCATTTGAATCTCATGGAAATTTAACTACAAAATTAAATCCGTTTGACTTTGTTTAGCGCTCTTGAGGCTTTTCGTTCAGGGAGGATCTATCTACTCCAATGATAGCGTTTTAACTGTCTACACTTTTGGCGGCAAAATTAGCGAAAAAGCCATTTTTAAATCTTTCTTTTTAAATGAACCAGGAATGTTCTTGTCAAGTTGCATGAGATCCAACCATCAGAGCTTGTGCCTTTCATTGTCTGTTCATCCCGTCTGTGTGTTTCTCTTGCGCACACGCAGACAGTGAGTGTGACCTGTCTGTCTGCGTGTGGAACTGTGCCCCGCTATCGACCCTCTGCAGGTTTAATATTCATAAAGGCTATTTCAGCAGCTTTGGACGTTAGCAGGGCGCACCGCCACAGTAAATCGATCCCTGCTGATAGACATCGGCTTCCCCAACCCATATCGATTCCATTCAGAGCAGCGCTCAAGGTCTCCTCCGGCGTCTCTGCTCTCCATTCACACCTCCAGCTCCTCACGACACACACCCTGAACACATGGACAGATGATGCTAATTGCATTATTCACAATTTACAGTATTAGGAAACTGATGTTGTTTTGGTACATTTATAGCCCAGTAGTAACACCGGTCAATTAATCCATTATATTCTTTATTTATTCAGTAATGTTTTATTTGTCATGGCAAAGGTGAAATGAGGAAGACTTTGTGCTGTTCTAGATTGTGTGAATTATTTGTGGAAATATGTGACCTTGGACCACAAAACCGGTCTTAAGGATTTATCTTTTTTTTTAATTGCTTTCCGTTGATGTTGGATAGTGTTTAGCTGATATATAACTATTTGAAAATCTGTAATCTAAAGGTGCAAAAAAATCAAAATATTGGGAAAATCGCCTTTAAAGTTTAAAATGAAGTTCTTAGCAATGCATATCACTAATCAGAAATTAAGTTTAGATATATTTACGGTAGGAAATTCACAGAACATGATTTTTATTTAATGTCCCAATGATTTCTGGCATTAAAGAAAAAATCCAAAATTTTTGGCTATTGCTACAAATATACCCATGCTACTTATGGATCCATCTTACTTTTAAAGGGAGACACTGCAGGCAAAAACACTGTTTTTTCATGCACCTGTCAAATTTGAGATTTTGGACTTTGGTTTTGTGTCAATAAATTTCAATTACAATACATATTTTTAAAGGCCATTTTATCAAAATGAGTTTTTTCTCCTACACTGAGCAATAAATCTCCACTTCAGCAGCACTTACACACACCAGACTTTACATTTTTATTCCTGTCTATATCCTGAAGGTTTTTAAAGAGGGATTTGTTTAGATGTAATTTGCTTGATTTTATACAACATTTTATCCCCCAAATACAAATTTTGAAACTGACTTCATCCAGTGTTTAGGCTTTTATACTAGAATCGTATGCAAATTAGCACATATTTCAGCAAATAATGTCTCATTTGCATATTTAACATTTTAGAAAACTTGTAATACAAAAAAAAATGTTTGCAGTTATCAATGTAGTCAATCAAATGGGTAAGGCAATAACTATTAATTTGTTTTTTGTTGTTGTTTTTTTGTTTGTTTGTTTTTTCTTTACCCTATTCACCTGCTGTGTCTTGCCTTATAAAATTACTTGATATATGATTTGCAGAATCTTAAAAAAAATAAATAAATAAATAAAAACTGTGAACTTATAGGGACATACATTTTGTAGCACTTAGGTGAAAGCATCAATATTGCTGTTGTAATGGTTATCAATTTACATTTTTTATTTATTCCTGATTATTACATTTTTGATAAAAATCATCCTTTACCATTTGTAATACAGACATGATTAATAGTTCTGTGTGGCTTTAAAGGAGTAGTTCACCCATAAATGAGAATTTGCTTAAAAAATGTTTTCATCCTTAGGACATCCAGTTTGTTTGAGTTGAGTAGTTTCTTCATCAGATTTGGAGAAATGTAGCACTGGAAATGTAGCATAATGCAGCAAATGCAGCAAAAAAGTAAGTTACAAAAAATTGCGTTACTTAGTTACTTTTTATGTAAAGTAATGCATTACAGTAATGCATTACACTTTTGCGTTACTTTTAAAATCTGGACAGATTTGCTTGTTTGTTTTTAATATAAAAAGTTATATTTTTAGCAAATGTAAAAGCCCTTTCACAACAAAAAGTGAAATGAATAAAGCCTCAGGCTGAAAAAAAAGTAAATTCACGTCTGTGCAGTAGAACACAGAAGAAGGAGGTTCAACACTCTTTAGCATAAAAAAAACAATGAAGCACAAATGTTAGTTTATCTAAAGTCATTTTTTCTTATTAGTATGGTTGAACTGAATCATCAAAGGTCAGCAGCAAAGACACTGGTTAATAAAATGGGATTGAATATATAAAGGATATTTGTGTTCTTTAACATTTAATTATTGCAGGTTTGCGTCATATTATGATTTTGCATGAGTATGAAATAGAGGTTCATATGTAAACGTGGGCAGTTACATGTTAATAAGCGTATGGTTTTGATATAATAATCATCAACATTTCTGAACTAATTTAATAACTGGACTTTGTGGACTGCAGGGGAGGACTTTTTCGAGTTAGAGTTCATCTACATTATATTTTAAATAAGCAAGTCAACTGGTCTCTCTATTAAATAGGCAATAATGTTCAACTTCGTATTTTAATAAAAAGCAGTTGGGGCTGAAAAATAATCACTGCACAGCCATTTTAGAGTTTAAACACATATGTACTAAACATTACCAATTCACTTATAAAATGAAGCATACAAATATACACAGATGCATAGTGCTAAATAATTCATGTCCTAAAATTGAGAACATTAGTGGTGCACACACACACATAACAGGGATGAATTCTTCAGGAATCCTCTAAAGTGCAGCAAATATGAAAAATTTAATCATGCCAGAGAACAAAAATTCATAAGGAAATGTATAAAATCAATATTTTATACTACTTACTGCACCTATTCTTTATTACAAACCTGTTCAGGAACAAACATTAATAATAAATGCTGACGGGGTTCTGCAGGTACAGAGTGAAAGATAGAGCTTGCAGTTCAAAAGCAATACTATTTCATTCATCTTTAAAGCATCCCGCTCTTGTTTTTTATTTCTCCGGGAGCCATTGAGGTGCTCTTTTAAAACTAAAAGAGGGAAAGGAAAAACAGGCTTTGATAGATTGAATGATCCGCGGTGCCAACTGGCTGTCAACACAAACAGCGATAAAAAAAATGGGAGTGAAAATGTTCCAAACAGGAGTTTTCAAGGTTATGGGCCGTAGCAATGATTTGGAGACAGGGGGTGCCGGATCTGAGGGGGCACAACTCACCTCCCAACACATATAATCCTACCTGGATTTGATATTACAATATCTACATATGTTGGGCTGAGTGCTTTTATCTGATAATATTTAAAACAAGTAAAAGTGATGGCTGACACTAAAAATCTGACAGTCTGATCTGATGGGTTCCCTACATCATCCAAGAACAATTACAATGTTAAGTAGAAATCAGGGAATATCAGAAAATGTGTAGTGAAACGTAAGACAACATTACTTTTAAAAACATTCGTTCAAATTGGTTTTCACAGGCTTTCAATATTTTCAATGCGGGGACCCTCAAACATAAACAATCACTTTGTATGGGACCCCCTTTCTAAAATACAAGGACAACTTTGGAATATTTCTAAAATATAAAGGCACTTATATTTCCATACAGAATAATATTCATTGTGATATTATGAAATAATGTTGGATTCTACATGTAGTTTTCATCCTGAACACTATTTACAAAACTCAATGCTATATGAAAATGAATTAGATTATATACACTGTCCTCCAAAAGTTTGGAAACACCCTAGAAAAGTGGGGTTTTGGACAATATTGGCATGAATCCTATATATATATATATATATATACAGTACTGTGCAAAAGTCTTAGGCCACTAGTATTTTCACCAGCTAAAAAAATGGTTTAAAGTAAGTTATTTCGATCTTTTGCTGTAGTGTGTCAGTAAAAAACATGTTTACATTTCCAAACATTCTGTTTGCCATTAATTGTAATGATCTAGTGAGATTTTTGTTTGCTCAAGGAGTCTGACAACAGCCAGTGCTCCACACAGAGATCTGATCTCAACATCATTCAGTCTGTCTCTGGAATGACATGAAGAAACAGAACAAACTGAAACAGACTAAATCCAGAAGAACTGTGGCAACATCTCCAAGATGTTTCAAGTAACCTACCTGCAAAGCTGCCTGAAAAACTCTGCACAAGTGCACATAGGGCACAAGCTGCTTTAAACGCAAAGGATGGTCACATCAAATGCTGATTTATTTTAGTTAATAGAAGTTCATTGATAAAGAAAATCTATTTATGACATTGTTTTTGACAGCATCCTCATTTTATGTGCCTAACTGCCTAAAAATTTTAACAGTACTGTAGCTTTGTAGGTATAGGACTCTTAAAGCATCTTGGAGATGTTGCCACAGTTCTTCTGGATTTAGTCTGTCTCCGTTTTTTCTGTTTCTTAAGACAGACTGGATTGCATGATGGAGAGATCAGATCTCTGTTTGCACAAGGAGTCTGACAACAGCCTGTGCTCCATACAAAAATCTCACTGGATTATTATAATTAATGGCAAAATTAATGTTTGGAAATGTAAACTGATGTTTCCTACTGACACACTACAGCAAAAGATAGAAATAACTTACTTTAAACCATTTTTTTTTAGCTGGTAAACATACTAGTGGCCAAGACTTTTGCACAGTACAGTATATATATATATATATATATATATATATACTTTTATAATATAGTTAATGTAGAAGCTAAAAAATCAGGGTAACACTTTAGTATAGGGAACAATTCTCACTATTAACTAGTTACTTGCCTATTATTAAAATATTAATAGGCATTATTAATGTTTATTAGTACTTATAAAGCACCTCATTCTGCTCGACCAATATTGTCATGAATCCTTTTTAATATATATAGATGTACATCTATGTATTTAACATGTATGTACATGTATGTATTTAATACACACACAGGTTAACACTGACAGCCCTATTTTGAGATATTTCCAAACTTTTTCCACAGACCCTGTAAAGGCCCCTGCGGTCTCTGGCCCCCAATTTGAAAATCCTATGTCCAGATGTATTCCTTAAAGTTGCAAGCAAGTTTCTCGTCACATATTGACACTTGGTCAGGACCCCTTTGGCATTAATTTTTGACCCTCAAGGTACCTGACGTGCAGCGTCCTCCAATCTTTTCAGTTGTTTGTCTTAATTTAATGGTTTGCATGCATTTGTAAAAATGTATTTATATTTTTATTCATTTTACATAAATTTACACTTTTATTGGAGCACCTAACCCCACCCCTACTCTAAACCTACCCACTTCTGAACAATATAAATAAAAATATACAGATATAAGTACAGTCACAAGTATTTATTGCAAAAACTGACCATAAACACGCAGTATAAAAGGATTACGAACAAGTCATGTTGCATTCCAAGTCTTCTAAAGCCGTGTGATATATTTATGCTAAGAAGACAGTAAAACATGACAGGGACAGGGGCTGTGTTATGTGCTCATAAATGTGTAAATAGTGTAATATAAATAAAACTGTTGTGACTGTTTACATTGAAAAATCACACCCCAATATGTATGCAATAATGGAAATATTATTGCCCAATATATAATTTAATCATGACGATAAAATTCCCAGCGCCTTTCGCGCCGGCATATTGACGCCAAGAATTTCTTATTTAAAGCAATCAATAAAGTGACGCCAAAGGGTCCTGACCAAGTGTCAATATGTGACAAGTTGGGAGTGAGAATGTGTTGCAAAATACATTATTTTCTTTAGAACATGAATATCCCTCCCCTAATATCACGTGCAGTGTGATTGCAAGTACCACAACAACACAGTAAAGAAAACAGTGCTGTTCAGGACATTTCATGGATGGATGGGAGCTCACATCATAATAATGCAAGATTTTGTTAGACACAGGTGGGTGAACCTGGATCCTTCTAGGGAGGTCCGGGGGGCATGCCCCCCAGGAGAAAATTTGATATATTTATTGATATAAGTTAAATTCATTAATCTGGTGTACTTTAAGAGTTACATGAGCTATAAGTTAACCCATGTTCATTGTGCAAATTGAACAAAGAAAAAAGGTTGATGACCTGACTCCCCTCTTCTGATACTCTGAAAACATTGGATCATGAACTCATCATGTGAGCAAAGTCATATTGTGCTTTCGATTTTAGTTCATTTGACAGATACTTTGCCAAAGCAGTGGCACAAAACAACATTGTTACACTATGAAAAAATAGTAAATATTAATCACTGCAAATAGCAAACATATCAAAGTATTTTCTCAAAATTTTAACTTTACAAAAATATTTTACACAAATAAAATAATACATTTAAAAATATATATTTGCACGCAAACATAGGGCCCTATTTTTATTTTTTTTTTCCTCAATTCTATTTTTTTTTTCTGTTTAAATTTTTCTGGACTCCTTTTTAATGGCTAAATTTAATTGTATTTATAAAAAACATGTCTAATTAATTAAAACAATGAAACCTATACAATTTAACGCCAATTTATCAAAAGTTAAGTGTTTAGGGCCCTAATGAAGTGTTTTATTTTTTCTCCCCTTATATTTTATTGTTACCAGATTTGTTTTACCATGTCTGTTTATTTAAATGCATAAAACAACTTTTATTTATTTCTACAACAGCCTTCTCTGTTGTGTATTTACATTTGTCTGTTTATGAAATAAAGACATAAAATATTAATTTATCTTTTAATTCATGAAAATTACATTTTATTTTTGGCAAATAAATAGGGAATGTGCTAGTAAAATTTTAAAGATGAAAGAAATATTGTGTAACAAAGTTTTATTAATTTTTCAACAGTTGTAGTAGTAGTATTACTGTAGGTACATACATTCTACTGAATGATAATATATTTCTGCCTCAATGTTTATACAAGCTAAACCGTACTTTTATTTTGACGGGTTTCCGTGAATACTTTACATTTCTGTGAGTATATAACCCTGGTTTACTCAAATGACACAGTGAACTGCTCACGTTCTGGAGATGTTGTTGTCTGGAGACGTCATGCGCATGAGCGTCATGCGCGCCTGTGTGTAGTAAAGGAAACCGCACCTGCGTCTGCACCATTCGTTCATAAAGAGACACGCAGAAAATTCAGGATTCACTTTTGAATGGTATTTTGCGGCGTAATATTTAGAGATAGTAGTCTATGTCGCGATTTGTTTTAAGTGTAATGACCGGCTTTTGATTAATTCATTTAAATTCATTCTGAATTCCCCGGAAATCATACAGCCATACAAAAACATTTGGGGCTAAAGAAAAATCTTTCGGGGCTTAAGCCCCGAATGATTAGCCCTAACAACGCCCCTGGTGCTGTGTAAACACAACCACACACTGTAGAAAACAGTAATCTGCAATAATAACCTTAAAGAGCTGTTTCTACCCGATTTCACAAATAAAATTAATATTGTTGGTATAAATTGCTGATTAAACACTTTAGGGAACAATTCTCACTATTAACTAGTTATTACCATGCATATTAGCATATTGGATGTTTATAAGTACTTATAAACCACATGTTAATGCCTTCCCTGGTGAAAAAACCAGCATATGCTGGTAGGTATGTTTTGATGCTGGTTTAAGCTGGTCCTTTGCTGGTTTATGCTGGTCCTTAGCTGGTTTATGCTGGTCCTTAGCTGGTTTATGCTGGTCCTTAGCTGGTTCATGCTGGTCCTTGACCAGCAACAGGACCAGCATCAAAACATACCTACCAGCATATGCTGGTTTTTTCACCAGGGTTCTACATGACCATATTTTAGATCCCTTAATCCAACCCATACATATAAACGTAACAACTGCCTTAATAACTATTGATAAGCAGCACATTAGGAGTTTATTGAGGGGAAATTTACAGTTTTAACAGTGAGAATTGGCTTCTAAACTAAAGTGTGACCCTGTAGATTAGTTACTCTGCACAGATTCTTGTCCCGTGTCGTCTCATGAGACGCTTCTGGTTCTGGGATGGAGATATGAACTGTGTTTTAGATCCAGTTCCCATTGGTTTTGTGGTCTGTGTCTAATTCAAACGCTGCTTTCAGAAGTCATGCTTTTTTAACCTGCTCTAGAGAAACTTTTGAATTTGGTAAGTGTTCTCAAACAGATATCTGTTGCTCCAAAATAAAACACACTTTACCTGGGAACAATTTTTGAGATCTACAAAATATAAATTATAATGAATACATTATAAAGATGTACAAATATTTATTTACTATAAATCATTATTACCAATTATTATTAGTGCTCAGTTGTTAATATTTGCTGAATAAAACTACTATAATTTTCAGCATAATTTTTAAGCAGCACAATTGATTTCAACACTGATAATAATCAGAAATGTTTCTTGAGCAGCAAATCATCATATTCAAGTGTTTTCTTAAGAATCATGTGACACAGAAGACTGGAGTAATGGTGCTGAATATGTAGCTTTGAACACAGCAATCAATTACATTTTAAGAGATTTTCACATAGAAAACAGTTCATTTAAATTGTAATAACATTTTACGAAATTCTGCCTCGATGAGAATTCATTAAAAACATGTAAAAATGGAAATGTTTCCAAACATTTGACAAGTAATGTTATGCATGTATTACAAACACTTTAACATACATAAGATTTATTTCAGCATTTCTCTCTCTCTCTTTTTTTTTGCTGTTGGCTTTTATGTTCTGTACACACACTGTTTTAATCCTGCTGTTATTTTCTTTGACTGTAAGCGCTGATGTGTGTGTGTGTGTGTGTGTGTGTGTAACTAATGCTTTGGGCTCCTCCCTTCCCTTTAACCTGCTGTTCTCTAGTGGATGAGTTTAACACAGGCATAGACTTTAATGGCTTCTGAATGGAGTGTTTTCATGGAGTGTTAGGCAAAGACCCTCCCCTGGATCCCTGCTCTCAGTGACGGGGAGCAGAGGCTGATTTAATCGGACAGTCTCTCCCCTGGTACCCGTCCCGCTGGAGGAGAAAGACAGACAGAGAGAGAATGGAGCGGTACTGAGGTTAACCGGCTGGACGAACGGGCCAGTGGAGACAGACATATGCTGGGCGTCAGTGCCTGCTAAACTGAGAGATTGAGAGAGAGAGAGAGAGAGAGAGAGAGAGAGAGAGAGAGAAAGAAACCAAAGTAAAACAGTTGATTTAATGGTGAAGTTTGTACTTTCTGTACCTCTAGTGTCACTAAATAGAATTGAGGGGCATTCAAAAAGGCTGTCCAAAAAGAGTACTTTTTACTGAATTAAACACATAATTGGAAATTAATGAAAACATAGGATGTTTATGAACTTTACAGTGATTTTTCTGACTCACTTAAGGACATCTTTATAAGTAATTTCGTAATTACATCTGTTGGCTTTTGTAGTATGGTTAAAATGTACCACTGAAAAAAATGACTAGTATTTATGGTAAACTAAAATATGGTTCAAGGTTTTTTTTTTTTTTGTACTCTTTTTACACTTAAATTGCCTCTTATATCATTAATAATTATTATCTGCAAATATAATATAATATTATATGCAAGTACTGTTTGCTAAATTCCTTTGATATGTAGTACCCTAGAAGAGCACATTCAAAATGATTATCACACTTCTTTTTCAATGTCAGTAATTATTCTTGCATTTATAGACTTTAAAGAATACCAATCCATGTTTTTTTTTTTTTGTTTTTTTGTTTTCATCTTCAAACATAAAGCAAAGCACAATATCTTACATTAAGCAAAGTATTTTGCTGTAATGTGGTTCTTTTAAAGTAAGTTGCACAGTGTGTGTGAGACAGACTGATGTGTTGGAAACCTATAAATGAGACTATGAGTCACTCTACCTTGAGTTTGATTCAGTGACCCATACTTATACTACAATGAGTGTGAAAGCCAAGGGAAAACAGCCATGACATCTTCATAATGTTTGTGAATGTAACAACACACTTACAAGCTTTTGTGTGTGTATGTCAATTTTAGCGCATATATCAATACATAAATAAATAAATAAATAAATACAAACATAACATATGAGAGTAATTACATCAAAACATTTGTAGGTTACCTGAAAAAACCTGAGTGCTGGTAGTGCTTCTTATTCAGATTTACATGAATCATGAAAAACATGCCTTCATTTGAACTGGCTGGTTTTAGCTGGTCTTCCAGCCTGGTCATAACTGGTTTACAGGCTGGTTTTAGAGGGATTTTGACCACTTCTTTAGCTGGTCAGACTGGGAAACCAGCTGATGTGGGACAATTAATAAGGTTGTTGGTCGTGTGGCCTTTCAATGGATGGACAAAAGTGATGAGAAAATATTTAAATTATCTTCAGTTGTGTTTTCATATGGTTTTGGAAAGACATGAGGGTGATTAAATGATGACAGATTTTTTTGACTTAATTGTGGCTTACATGGTTTCAGGATAGCTAGGCATAAACCTTCTTTTCAAAGCAGGTATATTCATTTTTGCACCACGAGAGGCACGAAATGGCATTGTAATTTGTTTGAGCCAAGAAGATCTATAATACCTGTAAATAGCTATCCGCTAGCACTCTCATTCATCTCAGTGGCACACACTCACCTGCACAGGACCTCACAGAAGACCGTGCTGTGAAATCTGCCATCTTTGCGGCTCTTGGGTGCTCCTCGCATCAAGACTTTGGTGTTTTTAAAAGATGGTGACAGAATGAGCTATGACACAAATCTCCTTTAATCGCTGCAAAAAAACTGATAAGCACAACCTACACTCAAACCCAGGAGAAGAGGAATGCGAGATTGGCAGGGTCATGGTCTTTGTGGTTTTGGTCTGATTTCAGATGCAGTGATGTTCATTTTCAAGATCCCATTCAGAGCTCTGGATGATTTTCAGCTCGGAGAGATTGTGATAGTATGAGACATTATAATCTGTGAAGTATTTTCTGGTTTAGGATACTCACCAAGGACTCATTATTGTACGAGCTCATAAATCATTGTCTATAGATAGCATGCAAATATTTCTTCTGCTGGCACTCATACTCTCTTCTGAGGCCCAGTTTGAGTTCACGTGAGGTGAAGTATGCTGTTTTAAACCAGTTACACAGTTTGCCATCTATTAAAATTAATTGTTACTTGAACAATGCTGAATGTGTGCCCAGCCAGTAAATTCCTGTGCCTAGTTTTACTTCTACATTTTTTTTTTCTTCACATTCTCATGTACTACTAAAACTTCTGTCATGGTCATTTTACAAAGCGTGCATATGGTAACTTACAGCATGATGGGAAAACAGTAATTTGACACCAACGCAGTCATCTGATGTAGCCCTCATCATCAGAAACCGCTGACCTGTTGGTCATTCTCATTGGGGTCGGTTTCTCTCGACTAACCAGTTTCATCGCTGTTCTCGTGGGAAGTGTTCAGCTTACCTCAACGGAAAACCAGCTCTTTGATCTTAATCATAAGTCGCATATGTACGGAGAGCTTTAAAATAAAACTGAATGCTGTTCAAGCCATAGTGGAATAAAGAAATAGCACACATCTGTCCACACATCAGTTGAATTCTATATTAATGATACATAATATACTAAAAGCAAATTTTAACTACAAATTATTTACAGTAAAAGTTATTTACAGAGTTAGGCAGTATTTTGTCATCATACACCCTGGAAAATGAAATAAATTAAGTCTAACTTTTTTGAGCTGCATGTACACATTATTAATCTGGAGGATTATTAAAAATTAATCAGTGAAATGCCTGGTTTGGTAAAGTGATCAGCCCTTTGGAGTATACCATTATAAACTTGCTCAGGTGCAAGCAATCAGCTTCCAGATTAAACACCAGGCAAATTGCCCCACCTCACATCAGTAGTAGTGGTGTTGATTACTTCAGAATAAAACAAGCTGTTTCTTGAAGATTCCACTGTTAGTAATGCATGGTACCGCAAAGAATTCACCCTGGTTGGGAAAGTGCTTTTAAAAGACCTCTGGGATAAAGTTGTAGAATGCCACAAGTTAGGAGAAGGCTACAAAACATTTCAAAGGCTTTAGCTATCCCTTGGAGTACTGTTCAGAGCATCATTAAAAAGTGGAAAGTGTATGGCACCACCAGCATTGCCTAGATCAGGCTGTCTGTCCAAAGTGAATCAGTGAATGAGTGCATTTATATAGGGCTTTCATTGTGTATTGCCATACACCCAAAGCGCCTTACAATCATATAGGGGGATCTCTCCTCAACCACCACCAAAGTGGATGAAAGAGCCAGGAAGACATTGAAAACAGAAGCTACCAGGAGGGCAAAGGCAACTTTGAAGGACTTGCAAGACTTTATGGCTGGGTCTGGTCAGTCTGTGCATGTGACCACAATCTCCCAAGCTTTACACAAAATGAAAGAAGCCTTTCCTAAAACAGTGTCACACTCAGTCTCATTTGCGCTATGCAAAAACACATTTGAAAGAGTCTAATAGCTTCTGGCAAAAGGTGCAATGGTCTAATGAGACCAAAGTCGACCTTTTTGGACTGAACTCCAAGCACTCTGTTTGGCGAAAAGCAAACACAGCCCACAACCCCAAAACACATTATACCTACTGTGAAGCATGGTGGTGGCAGCATTATGTTTGTGGGGGGTTTTCTCTTTAGGTGGGACTGGGCGATTGGTCAGGATTGAAGGGACAATGGATGCTGAATTCTGCATTGAGCAATTCTGCAAGGAAGAATGGGCAAATACTCCCCAATCAAAGTGTGCAAAACTAGTATCCAAAAAGACTGTAATTAATTAAACTGGATGTAATTCACAAGTTCACACTTACAAATAATAAACAGAGTAAAAGTTATGCGTATTTGGCGTGCTGTCCGGGAGAGGGCTCCGAGCTCGGTAATCATTCCCGAACCCGGGGCACTCCCCCTGCCTAGGGAGAGGGGTACGAGCTCGGCATTTGGCCCGAACCCAATAAGCGCTCCCAATGGGCTGAAGGTGAGGAGACAGGGTGGAGGAGGGATGCTGAAAAGTCTAGAGATAATGGAGGTAGGACTGCTTGGCTATTTATAGGGATTCTCTCTTGTGTTTATTGGATAGCGAGTGCGATTGCTGATGGTGAATTGGCCGTGTTAATTATCTGTGCGTGCTCCTCCTGAAATTTGTTAATAAAACATCACTTAAAACAAAAGATGGCTCTACAAAGTATTAAATCAAGGGAGTGTGTTTTTGTTTTAATTTGTTTTGTTTTGTTTTGTTTATTTGTTTGTTAATTTGCAGAACTGTTATGTTTTTTTTGTTTTTTTTTCTTATTATTATTATTATTATTATTATTATTGTTGGTTTGATTTTGATGTTGTAAGACCAACAATGTAAATAAAGCTAGCCACCAGATCCTCGTGTCAATCCTATTGGCAAAGGGCATCTCAGGAGCCATTCAGAAACATAGCTTTTCATATCACCGCTATGCTAATGACACTCAACTCTACCTCTCATTCCATCCTGATGATCTGACGATAGCTGCTCGCATCTCAGCATGTCTAACAGATATTTCTTGTTGGATGAAGAACCATCACCTTCATCTCAACCTTGCCAAGACAAAACTGCTTGTGGTTTCAACCAACTCAACACTTCATCACAATTTCAACATCCAGCTAGTTGCATTAACCATAACACCTTTCAGGACAGCCAGGAACCTTGGAGTTGTGATTGATGAGCAGCTGAATTTCACAGACCACATTTCTAGAACTGCCCAGTCCTGCACATTTGCCTTATACAACATTAGAAGGATCAGGCCCTTTCTTTGGAAAAATGCTACACAAATTCTTGTTCAAGCTCTTGTTCTGTCCAGGTGTAACGGAGGCCAGCTAGTAGGTGCTGTACAGGTACACCTCACTCCCCCCGCTAGGTGCACTGGCAACAGACACTAGTGGCCGCAGCCTTCTTGTTAGTGCGCCCATCTCCCATATTGGAGACCTGGGTTCGAGACCTGCTCGGAGTGTTGTGTGAGTATGACCTGGGGAGAGGGGTTACACTGGTGCCATGACCTGGATGGGAGTGAGGTTTAGGGGGGGGTGAGTGTAACAGAGGCCAGCTAGTTGGTGCTGTGCAGGTAAACCTCACTCCCCTGATCTCAAGAGGTGCACTAGTGACAGATGCTAGTGGCCGCAGTCTTTAGCCTCCTTGTTAGTGCGCCCATCTCCCATGCCGGAGACCCGTGTTCGAGACCCACTCGGAGTGGTGTGCGAGTATGACCAGGGAGAGGGGTTACACAGGCTGGACTATTCTAATGCTCTCTTGGCAGGTCTTCTAGCCAGTTCTATCAAACCTCTACAACTAATCCGGAATGCGGCAGCAAGGGCAGTCTTTAAAAGAGTGCATGTCACATCCCTGTTCATCAGTTTGCACTCATATAAAATTAAAGGCATGGATTGTGGCCTACAAAACAACCACCTGCTCTTCACCCCTTCACCTAAATTCATGATGTCATACATATCCAGAAGCTTGCTGGTGGAATCTTCAAGAAATGGCTGAAGACACATCTCTTCCATCTAACACATCTCTTCTAACACTAGCACTGTATATTCTATTTCTATTTTATCTACTTGTTTTCTTTTTATTCATTTATTAAAAAAAAAAACAAAAACAAAAAAAAACTTGACACTACTTGAGTAGTGTTCTCTGTTCTAGGGGGCAGCCGTGGCCTAAGGGTTAGAGAGTCGGACTTGAGTCTCAGGTCCGGCAGGGATTGTAGGTGAGGGGAGTGAATATCCAGCACTCTCTTTCTTTTTTTAACCCTTGCTGTGTGTACTGCGTTAGATTATCCATCAAAGCACGTACATATTGTTGCTCTTTTGTTGCTTTGATTGCTTGTGTTGTGCTCATTTGTAAGTCACTTCAGATTAAAGCGTCTACTAATAGATTAAATGTAAATGTAAAAATACTGTACCTCAAAGTACTCATATTTTATTTTATTTTTTATTATTTTTGTTTTAAACCATTAAGATTATAAGCAGATATTTTGTTTATCCAAGTATTCCCCACATGATTTAGTTCATTCAGCATGGGTGAAGAAATGGCTTCCTGGCACAGAGAGTCTCTTTAGAAGTGTTTCATGGTGCAGAATGACCTAACGGCTCTGTGTGTGTGTGTTTAAGACTGTGACTCATAGCAGGTGCTGTGTTGTGAATCAGCCAAAAAAACCCTATATTTTCCACTGGACTGGATTCTCTGAAACATCCCACTTGAAACAGAACCTCTTAATGTCTCCCTTTGACATGCACAGGTTTTGATCCTATAATAATAATAGTAATAATAATAAATACACAGAAATATTAGAAACAATTTCATTGAAACCAAGTTGACAGTGAATAATCTAAAATCTACATTGCATGACAGCATCTAAATCCAACAGTTAAAGGAAGAAGAAACCTGTCCACATGCACATACGAATTACTTATTATAGTATTTACAATAACTAATGCTAACCTTGAATGATATACCCATAAACATAACCTTATCCCATATTTTACGCAGTATTTTGTTTGTAAAATCACATTTGTGTAAATTAAAGTGCAATCAAACCAATTACCAATTACAATACGAACTTGAACATCCTTTGTGTTCAATGAAAAACAAAATTTTGTGTTGAACGAAAAAATGACATTCAACGACATTCTTAAAAAACGAAGCCCTATTTTGTAACAAAATACAAACAGCTGTAGCAGTGGTTAAATCAAGAACATATCTGGTTTGAACCTTCAATTGCATATTTCCGCCGAAGGTCTAATGCAGAGAAGGGATCGTTTGGGTCTGTTTTATGATCACGACGGGGCTAGCTAAGAATCACGGCACTGACATGATTTAGTGGCGAATCTGCTCTCCCAGAGGCCAGTCAATACATCTGAATTATTTAAATCTTCGCCTGAGTTAATTAGATATTTAATTGACTATCTGCAGACGGATGATGGCATCCATTGCATGCATAAATTCATGCAAATGGGACAGTGTTCTGGCTGAGCTGGGGTGGATTTAGCAAAGCAGTTCACAGGTCACAGGCCAATATAAGGCTGCTGGGATCACCACTGGCCTGGTGTGGACAGACAGTCTCAGAAATTAACTTTCCACTGAAGGGTGTTTGCCGTCTCTTCACATTGGTTAATAGCATGAAAAACAAAATGTTAATTCAAATTACATTATTATTAAATTATATACAAAAAGCAAGTTAAGAAAGTTCATCATCCCAGAAGTTATCAATGAGTTCATCACTGTGTTAATCTAATCCTCTCAGATTGGTGATTATTTGTAATACTCAACACTGCAAAAAACATTCACATTTACATTTACATTACATGTAAAAGACATATATGATGCAATAATATAATGCCACAATCAACACATTTTATTCATTTGCACATCTCACTTTACATTCATGCATGAATTTTGGTGGGATTTTTACATCAAGTTACCATTCATTTCTGACCACGGTAAGCACCGGGACTGTAATGCAGACTTTAAGAAGGAAAATGTTTGTCCACTGCTGGCTAAATACTGATAGAGAGACTATACTCCCCAATTAATGTTGATAAATATTTAGTAATATTATCAATTTAACAGCACCAACACTACTGGACAAGAATAAAACTTGAAATTAAAGGAGGAGTCCACTTTTAGAACAACAATTTACAGATAATGTACTCACCCCCTTGTCATCCAAGATGTTCATGTCTTTCTGTCTTCAGTCATAAAGTAATTATGTTTTTTTGAGGAAAACATTTCAGGATTTTTCTCCATATAATGGACTGATATGGTGCCCCGAGTTTGAACTTCCAAAATACAGTTTAAATGCGGCTTCAAACAATCACAAATGTGCTTGTAAATGATCCCAGCCTAGGAAGAAGGGTCTTATCTAGCAAAATGATTGGTTATCTTCATAAAAACAATACAATGTATATACTTTTTATTGTCAAACGCTCGTCTTGTTTTACTCTGCCTGAACTGTTTTTTTTCCGGTTCATGACAGTTAGGGTATGTCGAAAAAATTCCCATCTCATGTTCTCCCTCAACTTCAGACAAGACGAGCGTTTGAGATTAAAAAGTATTTAAATTGCATCTTTCTAATGAAAATAACTGATCGTTTCGCTAGATAAGACCCTTCTTCCTCAGCTGGGATTGTTTACAACCACATTTGGGAATATTTGAAGCTGCATTTAAACTGTATTTTGAACGTTCAAACTCGGGGCACCATATCAGTCCATTATATGGAGAAAAATCCTGAAATGTTTTCCTCAAAAAACGACTAAAGAAAGAAAGACATGAACATCTTGGATGACAACGGGGTGAGTACATTATCTGTACATTTTTTGTTCTGGAAGTGGACTTCTCCTTTAATTGAGCTGAATAAAGACACCATTGTCTTCTGTAGAGCTGCTTTGGAGCTAAATCAAATTCATGTCACAACTGACAGATTTTGCACATTGGCACTTTTATCAAACTGAATTTAATTGAGTTAAATGACAACACTATTGTCTTCTGCAGAGTTGCTTATAGCTGAATTGAACTTGTATTGTTATGAATAGACTTTACACAGTTGTTGAACTGAAATGAATCAGTTCTGAACACTGAACTGACTGGAAGTGAATAATGACACTAATGTCTTGTTAGAGCACAATTTAAATTTGTCTCATAGCTGATGTTTGCTTCCTTGATTTAGTTACTTTCCTGTTTATTACGCAACCAAGGCTCATTGGAAATACGTGCTTGTGGCGACATTTTTGCAACACCCATTACGTACTGCACTGCACATTGTCCAGTGAGTGGTGCTAAAACGTGTTCAATACATGACGTGACATTTTTATTATGTTTGTTCGGGCATGTATCTACCTGATAGTTTTTACGAATGTAAAAATTATATAAAAAACATGTGTCCACCTTATTCTTTAAAGCAGAAGTAAGATTACAGACGAGACTTCCAGTTCATTAGTAGCTCTTTTTCCTGAACGTGGAAGTCAAGTCAGACATGACATAATATAATGCAAGTAATTGTGCAAAAAACTAAGCTTTCTTAATCAAAACTCTGGCCCTGTAAATCATACTGTGTATAAAAAAAAGGATTAAGAGTTGTAGGAGTTTTACTGCCTCTAGTGTTCATTTCAACTGGAAACTGCAGCAATTCATACATACAGTATAGAAAAATGTACATTTTGTCATCATTTACTCGTTCTCAAGTCATTCCACAACCACAACTTTTGTTCATCTCTGTAACACAAATGAAGATGTTTTTTTTTAATGTTCTCTCATTTTTATCTATTCTTTGAAAGCCTATTCAACCACAAATATTAAGCTTCAAACAGCACATAAAGACATCGTAAATGTAAATGAACACATGTGACCCTGGACCACAAAACCAGTCTTAAATCGCTGGGGTATATTTGTAGCAATAGCCAAAAACACATTGTATGCGTCAAAATTATTGATTTTTCTTTTATGCCAAAAATCATTAGGACATTAAGTAAAGATCATGTTCCATGAAGATATTAAGTAGAATTCCTACTGTAAATATATCAAAACTTAATTTTTGATTAGTAATATGCATTGCTAAGAACTTCATTTGGACAACTTTAAAGGCAATTTTCCCAATATTTAGATTTTTTTGCACCGTCAGATTCCAGATTTTCAAATAGTTGTATCTCGGCCAAATATTGTCCTATTGTCCTAACAAACCATACATCAATGGAAAGATTATTTATCCAGCTTTCAGAAGATTTATAAATCTCAATTTCCAAAAATTGACCCTTATGACTGGTTTTGTGGTCCAGGGTCACATATGTGAATAAAAGCCTCAATTAGATCTGTTCATCACAGAAAGTGATTGCATCTTATCAGAGCATGTGTTATCAGACTTAAAATGACTATTTTATGTCAGTTAGACTTGGTTCATGGTTGTGAAAACATGAAGAATTAAGTTCAACCAATATGTTTTTCAGTTGACTTAACTAAACATTTAAATGCTGATTAATTGATACAGTATGTTGGCTCAGTTTACTCCAAGTCAATTCAACAACTACATATAAGTTGAGTGAACTTAACACCTAGTGTTTACTAAACATAACTGTGTCAATGCAACAAGATGACTTGACTAAGTCAAGTTGTGACAACAAATAATTTTTACAGTGTGCATTAGATTACTTACAGTTTGTCTCCGTTCTTTTATTTTTTGTTACATTGTACCATGCATGTTACTTTGGTTACTGCTAATGTTCTTATTGCATTATGTATGTTACAGTACAGAGTAAACAGCAATCAAAGTGTAATTTGATTGCTGATGTAATTCAAACTGCCATTAAAACTAAATGAGCACATAATGAAGCATCATGACCATCGATTTCTTTGCTGTTCAAAGTGTTTAGTTATGCAGACTTCAGCTTTGCCTTGACCTGTTTATAACGGAAAGAACTTGTTAGCACAGCGATTATTAAAATCCATACTTTCCATGACTAACTTTAAGCATTTAAGTATAGAAAATAACTTTTTTATGCATCATTTTTAATAGTTTTTTTAAGACCATGATAAATATTCAGTTCATGTTCAGTCAGGGGTGTGTTTACTTTTTCTTCATATTCACTGGGCTCTTAGCAGTCGTTGAGTAGAACAAGAGTCGTTTTACTGTAGCGCTCTCATGAATGCCTGTTAAATCTGTATATTTTTTTTTCCCCAGACATCAGACTAATTTCCTTTTTCTATCTCATTCACTTGCATTCACTTATCGATCCATGCAATCATCGATCAGAAACATTGATCTCTCCACTGATCCTTCCAGCCATCCGTCAGCCGCTGACAGGCTTTTAATTGATGAGAAAGCAGGTCAAATTAAGCAATTAGGCCAAACAGGGAAAGCAGACAGATAACTACACCCTGACCAGGTAAAGAGACACAGCCCGAGTAACGACTGTGTAGCAGGAATAGGCAGATGCAGAGTGTTTACGCTTTTTCATTTCGCAACGTGAATGAATTTTTCATTGCGATTCATAAAATATCCATCACTATTTTACCTGAGGAGAGAATAAAACAGAGGACAAAGAGAAAGAGAGGCCTTATGAATCAAGAGTTCATTGAAGAGGCTGCTGGTGGGAGGTGAACGACAACACCAAACACCTGACAGACAGACAGACAGACAGGCCGTGTGGGTGGGGGTTGGGCTAATATCTGGGTGAAAATCAGAAGAGGAGGTGTGGGGAAAGACGGGCAGCTTGGGGAGGGGTGACAGAGGCAAAGATAGCGCCACTAACAATAACACCAACAACAGCGAGCGTGATTGGGCGATGCTCATTTTCACTCTGTCAGGAGACGATAGATGATGCCAAGTGTTGTCACAGCATCATTCCACACGTGAGAGGAAATCTTTTGTTCAAAACCAAGACAGATCTCTTGTAGAATTCAGGTTTCCACCTCAAGATGTCAAAAACTCAGGTAGTCCACGTAGAGGCAGAAACATCTGACTCACCCAGGAAAATCCTCCTTTCGCTTCCCTGGCTCATTGGAAATATGCTTCTCTACTTACATTTCTGCAAAACCAAAAAAAACACACCTATACGTACGAATTGCTGCATGAAATGAACACTAGAGGCAGTAAAACTCCAACAACTTATATTTCTTTTTACACAGCCAGTGTATCGATTTTGCAGAAATGTCACCACAAGGACAGTGAGCATGGGACGCAATGATCATTTTTTAATTACAGTACTGTGTAAATTACATTAAGTAGTTTGAGTGACATTTTACACAAATTTTGCGCTATACATACAGTTGAGGTCAAAAGTTGCATACACCAAAATAAGAGGAATCATACAAAATGCATGTTTTATTTATTTATTTATTTATTTTAGTACTTACCTGAATAACATATTTCACATAAAATATGTTATTCAATATGCTATTAGACCACAAGTCGTTCAAAAGTTTACATCCCCTTGATTCTTAATACTGTGTTGTTACCTGAATGATCCATAGCTGTTTTTTGTTTTGTTTTTTTGTTTTTGTTTTGTTTTGTTTTTGTTTAGTGATAGTTGTTCATGAATCCCTTGTTTGTCCTCAACAGTTAAACTGCTGCTGTTCTTCAGAAGAATCTTTCAGGTCCCACAAATTCTTTGTTTTTTCAAGATTTTTGTGTATTTGAATCCTTTCCAACAATGACTATGATTTAGGGCTAGATAAGACCCTTCTTCCTCAGCTGGGATCGTTTACAACCCCATTTGGGATCGTTTGAAGCCGCATTTAAACTTCATTTTGGAAGTTCAAACTCGGGTCACCATATCATTATATGGGGAAAAATGCTGAAATATTTTCCTCAAAAAAAATAATTTCTTTACGACTGAAGAAAGAAAGACATGAACATCTTGGATGACAAGGGGGTGAGTACATTATTTGTAAATTGTTGTTCTGGAAGTGGACTTCTCCTTTAATGCATTGTGTTTATTTCTGGAGCATCAGTGAGTGTTTGAAACTTCTGTAATAGTTGCATATGAGTCCCTCAGTTGTCCTCAGTGGGAAAAGATGGATCTCAAAATCATGCAGTCATTGTTGGAAAGGCTTTAAATACACAAAAATGCTGAAAAACCAAATAATTTGTGGGACCTGAAGGATTTTTCTGAAGAACAGCAGGCAGTTCAACTGTTCAGGGCAAACAAGGGACTGAATGAACAACTATCACTAAACAAACAAACAAAAAAAAAAAAACACAGCTGTGGATCATTCTGGTAACAACACAGTATTAAGAGTCAAGTGTATGTAAACTTCTGAATGGGGTCATTTTTATAAATTCAACTATTATTTTCTCTTGTCGGTTATATGTAAACATCTTTTATATGAAATGTCTTATTCTGGTCAGTACTAAATAAAAAAATAATATGCATTTTGCATGACCCTTCTTATTTTGGTAAAATAATTAACATTTTGCAGATTCTGCAAGGTGTATGTAAACTTTTGACCTCATCTGTGCATTAACTTGAAAAAAAAAAAGTAACACTGATAATCTGACAATAACATTAATGTAATATGTGCACACTAAATTAAATCAAACGGTGACAAAAATCGTCAAACTAAAGCTTCTGAGCGGCGTGTGGGAAAATCTGAGTAGCAGCGAGATTCATTGTGAAAACTGCTCCGCCAACATAAGCACAACCAAACAAAAGTGTGTACACAAGTGTGTCTGAGAGAAAACACACATCAATGAAAAGATCTGAAGAACCAACAAAGTTCAAATGTTTACTGCAACAAGACACACGCTCCATGTCAGGTGGGAATTACACAAGGAAAATTTAGCAGTGCTCACATATCATGAACAAAATAAATGCTGCTCCTCCAGGTATGATTTAAAAACGTATGCTAATCATTAAAAAGATGAACATAATCAGATGCAAACAGTTTCTCTCGCTCTTATGTAGACATTTATGCTTAGAAGCTCTTAAATTCTGCTATGTTCTACTTCATCACCTTGCCTTAATTAAACGCCACTAGAGAATTACATTCAGTCCAATTATATTTTCAAAGGAGATCTAGAGATGGACACATGCAGTACTTCCCCCCTGAGACAAATATAATGAGAGAGAGCCGAGAAACACTAAAAGACAAAAGTAAACACACACACACACACACACACACACACACTGGGTGTCGCAATGAAACCATAACAGTGTTGCAGTAATATGTTATATAAGTAGTTACTTGGTAAATTAAAATGTTTTAATTTCTTTGATTCATTTCTGATAAATACTTAAAACAGTCTTCTGGTGAGGGTGTAGCTGTGCAGTCATTGTAAGAGTGCAGGACGTGTGAACATGATGGAGACTATAGCTCTAGAGAGGGTTTAATGTTTCTCAGTCATCTGCAGACTGCAACAAAGTTGACTCTCAGTCCACCCAGAGATTCATGTGTTAAACTGTTTTTTGTTGTTTTTTGTTTTATTCAAATATTGTGTGCGTGATTGTTTCCTGCAGAAATGATACTTAACGCATTAAAAAGTCAGAAAACACACCTTTTCATGGTAGTCACTTGCCTACATTGATTCAATATTATACTATATTATTGCTAATATTATACAAATAAAAATGTTTACTGCTGTAGTATTTATTAACATTTGGACTTAGTAGTAACACTGGTCACATTTTATTTTAAGGTCCAGTTCTCTCTATTAACAAACCATTAATGACGGGTTTGCCTCAGTAAACTCCTAATTTGCTGCTTATCAATAGTTAGTAAGGTAGTTGTTAAGTTTAAGTATTGGGTAGAATTAGGGATGCAGAATATGGTCATGCAGAATATGTGCTTTATAAGTACTAATAAACAGTCAATATGTTAATAATTTGCATGCTAATAAGCAGCTAGCTAACAGTGAGAACTGTTCCCTATATTAAAGTGTTACCGGAACACTTTAGTGACCAGTTTGCACTATTAACTAACTACAAACTACAACTTTTGCCTCAATAAACAACTAATATTTTGCTTATTAATAGTTAGTAATGTAGTTAAGTTTAGGTATGATTAAAGGAGAAGTTCACTTCCAGAACGAAAATTTACCCCCCCTTGTCATCCAAGATGTCTTTCTTTCTTCAATCAATAAGAAATTATGTTTTTTTTTTGTTTTTTTTGTTTTTTTCTTGAGGAAAACATTTTTAGGAATGTTCTCCATATAATGGACTGATATGGTGCCCCCAAGTTTGAACTTCCAAAATGCAGTTTAAATGCAGCTTCAATGGGCTCTAAACGATCCCAGCCAAGATAGAAGGGTCTTATCTAGCAAAACAATCAATTATTTTCTAAACATATTGACAGTTTATATACTTTTTAACCTCAAACTCTCATCTTGTCTATTCTCTGTGATGCACATGCAAACTCTGTGTAATCCGGGTCAGTACAGTTAGGGTATTTTGAAAAACTCCCATCTCATTTTCTCCTCCAACATCAAAATTATCCTGCAGAAGTACTGACACAGTGTTTACAAAGTGAACATGCAAAGAAGATCAAACACCCTTTAAAAAAACGGTAAAACAGAAATGTAGGACGATTTTGAAGTTAGAGGAGAAAACGAGATGGGAGTTTTTCGACATACCCTAACTGTCATGACCCAGATTACACAGAGTTCGCATGTGCATTGCAGAGAATAGACAAGACAAGACGAGAGTTTGAGGTTAAAAAGTATATCAATTGTCAATTCGTTTAGAAAATGACCAATTGTTTCACAAGATAAGACCCTTCTTCTTCGACTGGGATCGTTTAGAGCTCCACTGAAGTCCACTATGGAGATAATTCCTAAAATGTTTTCCTCAAAAAATATTATTTCTTAACGACTGAAGAAAGAAAGACATGAAAATCTTCGATGACAAGGGGGTGAGTAAAGTATCTGTAAATTTTTGTTCTGGAAGTGAACTTCTCCTTTGAGAAATCTAAAATATGGTCATACAGAACAAGACATTAATATGTGCTTTATATGTACCAATAAACAGCTAATATGCTAGTAATATGTATGCTAACAAGCAACTAGTTCACAGTGAGAACTGTCCCTAAAAAGTTAACAAAACAGCTTTGGTCTACAGCAATAAATAAATAAATAAATAAATATAAAATAAAATAAAATAAAATAAAATAATTACATTGCAAGCCAAGAATCAATCAAGATTCAGAGTCTCAGCTGGCAAAAGCATACAAAACGAACATAACATGTAACAATAATTTAATTAGTTAATTTTATAATAAGTAATACAATATTGCAATACATTACATAAGTACTTAAATATATAAGTAATTTGTAAACCTGCAAAACCACTGGGAATGCTTAATCATAAATCCTAAATATCCACTTTAAAGAGCTTCAAAAGGAAGTATAAAAAATTGTCTGAAGCACAAGCATGGTAGAGGAGCATTCTGGGTCCTCATTTGAAACACACTGTGGATTTAAAAAAAATAAATAAATAAAAAAATCCATACTTTTAACAAAAAAGTAAGAAGAAGATGAAAGGATTTCTAAAGAAGCAGAACCTGGTGGGAAAATGTTCTCATGTATACAGATGAATAACACATGAGTAAGCATGTGTACATAAGTCATTCTTTACACATGCTTCGAGGGGACACAAAAGGCCTCCTTTTCAAGAAATGACCTCTTCACCCAAACCATTAAGTTCAAAAAAGAGACTTACATGTTGTTCATTCTTGCTACAGTGTAAATATTTCAGTGTTTGTGCACTCTAAAGGATTTTTTTTTTTTTTTTTTTTTAATTAGGCTTCCAATCGAAAAAGGAAAAAGAAAAATCCTTTTCATAATGATTTTAACATTGATTATGAAAATGTGATTTGAAAAGGTTAACAAGCTGAATAAAGGGTGAATTAAGGTCAAATGGGCCACTTTTTCACACATTTTGTTTTATTCAGCATTGTGTAATGCTAACATGTGCCACAGTATTCAGGATGAAGTTTTGATCGAAATACAACGTTGATTGACAATTACACAAAAGTAACATATCTGTGACTGATATTTGCTTTACTATCTTCATGTTTACCACCTCACAATTTTTTGTCTAATGGTCCATAAATGAATGAGCATCATCTGGAAACTGAAGCTGCTGCTACTGTCCTGTCAAATCCAATGAAATGTCCTGCAGTCCACACAGAAAGAAAGAAAAGGCCCAGGCATTGAAAAAGCGCTATAGCCCAGTATCCAGAGCCTAGTCCCTCCCCTGCTTGCACACCAATTTGGTACTTTAGTACGGACATGTTCAAGAGTCAATACCACTTTGTGATATTAAAGATCAATTGAATTGTAAGACTCATATAGCTGCAGCTGGCCTCAGGCCCCTTGGGGAATGACAGAAAACAGCCAGTGAGAAAGACAAAGGGTCAGATTCCACCTTAAGAGCGACACTACAGCTGCATTTATACCACAGAACACACAGTGTAGGAAATCGCTAACAGTGTGGGGACCAGCCACAAGGAAACTGCTTAATATAAATACTAAATAATGTGTAGAAAAGGCAAAAAGATTTTGTACAAGATGTGGATTGGAAATATCTTTTGAGAATGTTTACTTAGCTGTAATTTGTGAACAAATCTGTGAAACAAGTATGACAAAATGCAATATTTCAACAAAGTATTTCTCAGTAAATCTGATGCACTTTGAAGGCTTCAATATTCTTTTAAATTAAATTGAAGATCAAACTCCTCATTTTGAACAAAATCAGGCCAAAACTAAGTTTGTTTCAGGAGTTTGAAACAGTTTGCCAAACCAAACTTTCCAGAAAAGTTAATCCAGAAAAGTTTGCACCTTCAAACTTATAAAGTTAGAGTCATAAAATGAGAATTGAGAGGTATAAACACACACTTGAGAGAAATAATGTCAGGATTGCAGAGTCAAAGTGTTGCCTGTCCTAGGTCCGGTGTTAAACGTCTTCTTGTCCATGAACATCAGTGTTGTGCTAAGTGTGTGTTCCTGCCTGCCCTGTGTTACCCCTGTTTGGAATATTAAAGACTGTTGTTCGTTATTATCCTGTATCTCCTCGTTCCTCACTCTTCTGGATCGGGGCCAATTACCACCGCCCCATCAACCTCCCAGACACCACTGGACTGAGCTGGAAAGAAGCGTCTGGAGAGTGTCTATGCCCGATCCAGAGCACAGCCAGACCTAGAGCCCAGCCCACCATCTCCCTGCTGTGCGGAGCCCAAGCCCACTGATGGCGGAGAGCCTGAGCCTAACATGACAGAGCCATTGCCGCACGGGGCGACAGAGTTGAGGATTGCCATGGAGCCGATGCTGCAAGTAACGTCAGACCAGGTGCCACAAGGGAAAAAGCTATGGACAGTGAGATCATGGAGAGGAGCTCCACCCACTGCACCAGGCTGAGGGTGAGCTGATTGTGGACTTGGAACTGTGGAACTCTGAAAGAGAACCTGCCCCCTCTCCAATGTCCAATTCTGAGGGAAAAAAAAAACATTTTTCCCAGAATTGTGGGTCCATTATGGCTGTGGCCTGGGTCCCACCTGGTGCCGCCTGCTCCAAGTCCCTTCTGTCTCCTGCCTGGCTCCTCCCTCCATCGTCACCACCCTGGACTCTGTCTGCTGGCCCCCTCCCGAAGAAGTGTCTGGAGAGCGTCTATCCCCGATCCAGAGGACAGCCAGACCTAGAGCCCAGCCCACCATCTACCCGCTGTGCGGAGCACAAGCCCAAGCCCACCGATGATGGAAGCAAGTATGCAAGTAACGTCAGACCAGGTGCCACAAGGGAAAAAGCTATGGACAGTGAGATCTTGGAGAGGAGCTCCACCCTCTGTACCATGGCTGAGGGTGAGCTGATTGTGGACTTGGAACTGTGGAACTCTGAAAGAGAACTTAAGGATTTATATGCTGACCTGCCCCCTCTCCTCCCTCCTTCATCGGAGCCCTCTGTTGCTCCTGTTTCCACGTCCAGCCCGGAGAGGGTTACCATTCCCACACATGGCCCAGGGAGGGCCTCAAGTCCCAAATTTAGCCCAGAGAAGATTCCTGTTTCCCTGTTTAGCCCAGAGAGAGACTGTGTTCCTGAGTCTAGCCCAGAGACGGCTTGTGTTCTGGAGCATAGCTCTGAGAGGGCTTGTGTCCCTAAGTCCAGCCAGGAGAGGGCTTCTGTTCCGATGTCAGACATCCATGAGTAAAAACATAAACACTGGATAGCAGCTTTATAGTTGAAACTCAAATTGTAATTCTAATTCAAACATATCAACATCACAATGATTAGATGCTTTCTTAACTGTTGTTTTCTCAATGCTGTTTCTCATGTTTGTTATGTTTTGTTGTTGAGAGGAAAATGCACTGCACATCTTTACATATTCATCTGAACACTGCTAAAAGCAGTGTAGGGATGTTTACTAACAGTATATCATTACAAAACATTTCAAACTTCTTTTTACCCTAAAACAACCAAAGAAAAATAACCTTGCTGTGAGTATATTGAGACCCTTTCAGTTACTCTGATTATAATTAGCTTTGTATACAAACAATAGAAATCTCATTTAGATGTGTGCGTCTAACTCAACATAACTTTAAAGCTCCACCAAACCAGGCCACAGAATAAATGATCTAAAATATAACACACAGCATTTCTTCTGGCTCTTGTTCATATTCCTGAATGTGTTAGTATGTATCTTCATCTGGCATTAGAGTGGCTCCTCTCAGGTTCGTGCGAGGTGAGAGAGCCCAGGCCAGAGCGTGGCTTAAAAACTTCACTTTGACTTCATTAGACAAATCCATCCACCAATACTAATAGCATTAAAGGCGGGGAGGTGAAAGCAGCACTGATAAATGAAAGAGTTACTGATTAGATCATCTTTCTCTCTCTTTCGGCAAAACACACACCCTCTCTCAACGGGAGAGGCCCGGTGCTCTCCAGCCATGTGTCTAATCGGGTTTGTTTCACCATAATCGTGTCAATGTCACTCTCAATAAGACAGAAGCAACAAGCAGCAAATAACTGCAGCGCTCAGGGAACCTACACCTCTGCCTCTGTCTTTAAAATGACCTAGTGAAAAAAACACACCCCTTCCTCTTGTTTTCCTCTCGTCTTTTATTGTCCCCCATTGTCCCATCTTTTAGCAATCTGTCAGTCAAGTTGATCTTTTTCAGACAGGTTAGGCTTTGAGAAAATGAGTGCTATAGCCTACCATATGTTGGGCCTGACATCCTATGATTACCACAGAAAACAAGAATGGAATTGTGAAATACAGTCATAAAAACTTAATTTATTGTAAAATATCATGGAATTTGGAAAATTTTAGAGGGTGAGTAAAGGATGACAGCAAATTACGCATTTGCAACACTTGTAGTGTTTTCAACATCTGCCGTCTAACTATGAGACACTCCACATAAACTTTATCTCCAAAGCTGCTCACAGAGTTAATTTCGACAGCATTTCACCATTTCATTTGATAAAGAACAACAGTCCTTTGAAGTAAAAGTTTGCTGTAAAAGTGTGACAGGCAACAAAGGTTCACTATTTTTCGACAATAGTGGAGCTCACGCAGAAATCACTTTAAAACTAATTAGACTTCTGTTGTTCAGTGTGCTGAATCTGTGTGATTACCTTGAATGTTGTGAAATATGTGTGGGGAAATCTTTCGCACATGCAAAATCTCTGATCATGTAGATTACTAGGGGTGGGATGATAAATAGGTTTGTGGATTGATTCTGTGATTTTCTGAAGGCATTGCGATTCTCTCTGAAATCAATTCTGAGCTTAGTTTTTAACAGCAGTTGGTGCTCTAAGCTAGTTTTTAACCGCACACTCCAGTGCTCATGAAGAACAGCACTTATGCTTTCGTCTGAGTAACATAAGTGGTTAAATGTTCTCGCATCTTGGCTTCTATGTTTTTATGACATGAGATTAATGTAAACAGCCCACTATGAGCTATAATTTGTTTTAAACCTTTTCAAACTTTTTAAATTGTTATTTTAGGTTCAAGTGGTGCAAGGAACTGGAAGCAACCAGAGTACAGCTCTTTCTGAAGCATGTAGTGTCTTCAGCTGTAAAAGTCAAAATTTGTGATTCAAAAATCATGATGCATTCGACGCAACAAAAAGTAGTAATAATTGATACATTAAAACAGCGATTTCTACATTTAACCCACATAAAGTAGTTTTGCTGGTATACATTAATGCAGAGTTCTCTCATAAAACTCTAGATGGAGCCGATAGGTTCTTGTAACGCCACGCCAGCAGAGGGAGCCCTCACCCACTGACTGACTGTTTGGTGGCAATATAAGGAGGCCATTTTCAAACAGGAAGTTGCGAAGTATTGATTTGCTGTGCGGACTCTACTAAGCGTTTTCTCGTTTCATTGCCTTGTTTTTGCCACGGTTTTGTTTCACGTCATAGTTTTGTCTTGTTTTAGCCATAGTTTTGTCTTGATCCACTGCCATAGTTTAGCCTAGTTTTCATAGCCTTGTTTATTTTGCTCATTTGGACTGCTCACCGGTATTTGGACTCTTTGCCTGTTTTATTGGATTACGTTTTGTCTTGCCTACGTTTCACGGATTGTTTGGAGATTGACCCTGCCTGTCTGACTACTCTGTGTTCAAATAAAGCTCGCACTTGGATCTCATACGCTTCCCACGAGTCCTGCTCATTACAGAATACTTCGCCTCCCAAAGATCCAGCGGCTTTCAGACACAGATCAAACTATGGATGCAGCATCATGCCTCTTTTGCCTTCGTCAAGGTAACCGTTGCATAGAAGACTATGTTGTGGAGTTTTGTGGACTGTGTCACCTTGTGGCTTTTAATGACGTAGCACTTAAGGACATTTTTTGCCATGGACTAAATGAACCTATTCGTTCCTGCTTACCTCGAGGGAAAATTCATTGGTCACTAGAAAAATATATTGATTATACTCTCCTATTAAGTGGATCACCTTGTACTGTTGGGATTGCGGAAGAGGGACCCCGCAATCCTGCAGTAACCCCCATACCACAACCTGCTCATGTCATGTCTGCTACACTAGAGCCCTCTCATGCCAAGCCTACCAAGCCAGAGCCTGTTCACGTCATGGTCTCCAAGCCAAAGCCTGCTCAAGTCATGTCTACCAAGTCAAAGCCTGCTCTCATCACGTCTGCCAAGCCACAGTCTGCACTCGTCACGTCCATCAAGCCAAAGCTTGCTCACGTCACGTCTGCCAAGCCACACCCTGCTCACGCCATGCCTGCCGCTCCAGGGCCTGCTCACGCCATGCCTGCTGCTCCAGAGTCTGCACCTGTCATGGCTGCCCGTCCAGAGTCTGCACCTGTCATGGCCGCCATGGCCGCCATTCCAGAGCCAGTCCACAAGATGGCTGCCATCCCTGAGCCAGTTCACAAGATGGCCGCCATCCCAGAACCAGTCCACAAGATGGCTGCCATCCCAGAGCCAGTCCACAAGATGGCCGCCATCCCCAAGCCTGTTCACAAGATGGCCGCCATCCCCAAACCTGTTCACAAGATTGCCGCCATCCCCAAGCCTGTTCACAAGATGGCCGCCATACCCAAGCCTGTTCACAAGATGGCTGCCCCGTCTGAGTCCCCGGCCAAGATGGCTGCCATGCCTGAGCCTCATCAAATCAAAATCATCTCACCCAAATCTCATCTCGCCATGTCTGCTGCACCCAAAACAAATCAAGTGATGCCTGATCCTCCAGTGTCAAGTCAAGTCAGGGCTACACTTTCTGTGCCAAGTCAAGATACAGCTGTTCTCCATGAGCCAAGTCATGAGTTCTTCATGAGTCAAGTCAAATCACGGCAGGCCTCCCTGAGTCAAGTCAAGTTACGGCAGACCTCCCTGAGTCAAGTCAAGAAACGGCTGTCTTACCAGAATCTCACGTATCAGCTGAAACCACAGAGCCCACGCTCCCAAGCCACGCAGAGACCACGCTCCCAAGCCACGCAGAGCCCACACTCCCAAGTCACAAGTCCACAGCATCCACACCCTCAAGGTCAACAGACACCCCACTATCTACTGTGCTGCCTGTAATGGCTGTCGCCATTTTCAGTGTGTGGGCTGCACACTGTGCTCCAGAGGCCTCGTCTGTCCACGAGTCTGCTCCAGAGGCCTCGTCTGTCCACGAGTCTGCTCCAGAGGCCTTGTCTGTCCACGAGCCTGCTCCAGAGGCCTCGTCTGTCCATGAATCTGCTCCAGAGGCCTCGTCTATCCACGAGTCTGCTCCAGAGGCCTTGCCTGACTGCGAGTCTGCCCCAGAGGCCTCATCTGACCATAAGTCTGCTCCTGCGGCCTCGTTTGTCCACGAGTTCGCGCCCATACCTCCTGAGGTGTCAGCTCAAGCTGTAGATCCTCCTAAGGAGGTGGCGTCTATATATGAACTCACTGCCACGTCTGCCCAAGAATCTGCGCCCATGCCTCCAGAGGTGTCAGCACCCACTGTAGATCCTCCTATGGGGGCGGCGTCCTCTCATGAACTCTATGCCTGTCATGTCACAGCCACGAAGGCCTCCCATGAACTCTCTGCCCATCATGCCACGGCCCAGGGGGCCTATCATGAACTCTCATGCTTGTTATGCCACGGCCAAGGAAATTACACACCGTTCTACTATGGATGTCACTAATTTCACTGTGGATATCACTGCTCCTGTCTACTCTGCCTGCCCTGCAACGGCTCCCTGTTATGCCTGCTCTGTCTGCCTCACCATGGCTCCCTGCTGTGCCTGCCCCGCCATGTCTGCCACAGCTCCACGGACCTGGTCCTCCAAAGTTCCACTCCACGTCCTCCAGCCACTGTCTGCTCAGCTCCATCCAGGTCCTCCAAGGTTCCACTGTCTGCCATTGTCCACGGCCCTGGTCCTCCAGTGTTCCACTGTCTGCCACTGATCCACGGTCCAGGTCCTCCAGTGCTTCACTGTCTGCCACTGCTCCATGGCCCAGGTCCTCCAGTGCTTCACTGTCTGCTACTGCTCCATGGCCCAGGTCCTCCAGTGCTTCACTGTCTGTCCCTGCTCCACGATCCAGGCCCACCTCCTCTGCACGGACCTGGCCCCCGTCCCACCCCCTGTTTTGCCTCTGTTCCCCCACCCTCCTGGACTGTTGTTGTTGTTGTTTGAGCGCCAGGGGTCGCTCCTAGGGGGGGGGATTCTGTAACGCCACGCCAGCAGAGGGAGCCCTCACCCACTGACTGACTGTTGTTGCTCCCTCTGCTGCTTCATTGGTAACTTCCTGTTTGGTGGCAATATAAGGAGGCCATTTTCAAACAGGAAGTTGCGAAGTATTGATCTATCTACATATTGACCCAATCTACATATATTCGTCTATGTTCACACAAATCATTCGTGATCCAGCCTCACTTACAGCAGAAGTGAGTATAAGGTTTTTTTTATTAATCTTTGCGATTGCCTTTCCTAATAATGTGCTAGTTAGCAAGTTTAGCGGCTTTATTGCATCTAAAGTAAACAGGCACGTCTCTCCACAGAGAGAAGAGAAGGGCGGGGCGAGCAGAGCTCATTTGCATTTAAAGCAGCCTCGACCAGAATGGGATGATTTTTGCAGAGCTGACTTTGGCAAGGTACAAAGGGCGTTGTTTTACACTACCATTTAGAATGTTCAACCAAAAGTATATTAAAGTCTTTTCATTAAGACCCTAAAGAATCATATCAACTTTTGGAAAATGGGCATCCGATGACCCCTTTAAAACAGACAATAACAAGATTTTGTGAACCAGTAAACAAAAAAAAAAAAACAAGATTTGAGTCATCCTATAAACACCCGGCTCCGGAGATCCTCATTATAGACCCACTTAGACACACAAATATTCTGAAGAGCATTCCCACGTTACAACCCAGAAAGCCAGGGATGGCTACAGTAACATCAGCTCTGTTCCTCATTGACCCTGTACACCCTCATTCTCTCTATCACTGCATCTAGTGCCTGAGCAGCAGGTGATGATGGTTAACTAGCTCACAGGCAGGAGGACATGGAGGCTTTTGGAGATCTCCAGACATTTGATGTCTGAAACCAGCATGAGGGTCGTCTAAGGATCAGATAAGTCCAGCCCGAGAGAAAATATAGAAATAAAGATTGGTTCACTTTCAGATCAAGATTTTGAATTGGTTACAGAAACACAGGGTGATGAATTGAGACTTGAATCACACTGGCAGGAAGACGAATTTACTGATTTGTCATTCAAAGAAATTCAACAAATGCATTAGACCACCACATCAGTAATGAATCTTGTTAACCTGTTTTGTTGTCTGTCATGAAGAGTTAAATATAAACACCTAAAGAGTAGATGGTCACACCTTATTTTAAGGTCCAGTTCTCGCTGTTAACAAACCATTAACTACGGCTTTTGCTTCAATAAACTCCTAATTTGCTGCTTATTCATAGTTAGTAAGGTAGTTGTGTAGTCATGCATAATAGGTGCTTTATAAGTACTAAAAAACAGCCAATATGTTATAGGCATGCTAATAAGTAACTAGTTAATAGTGAGAATTGTTCCCTATACTAAAGTGTTACCCTAAAATAGGGGTGCACAACCCTGTTCCTGGAGATCTACCTTCCTGCAGAGTTTAGTTTCAACCCTGATCAAACACACCTGTCTGTAATTATCAAGTGCTCCTTCAGATCCTAATTAGTTGGTTCAGGAGTTGGTTAGTTGACAGGGTTGGAGTTGAACTCTGCAGGAAGGTAGATCTCCAGGAACAGGGCTGAGCACGCCTGCCCTAAAACGTAAATGATCTATGTGAAAATCAACATTTTACATAATAAAACCCTGTTTATAGAATAAAATAAATAGAATTTACTATAGGTGTCAACCCCGTTCATTTTAAAATGCCTTAAATTCCAAACTTGTCTTGCAAACTTTGTGTTGTGGGCCAACACAGTACCAAAAAAAGTCTTTAAATTCAAACATAAAAATGTATTAATATTACCTGTCTAAATTATTTAGCCTGGCTATCAATATATACATATACACACACGCTAAAACAAACACAATACACAGATACAAGGAACTGGTAGGATTCAGTGGTGTGTGTGTGTGTGTGTGTGTGTGTGTGTGTTATCTGCATTTACATATAAAGATATCTGCATGTAACCACAAATATTTTACAGCAATTTTAGTTTCCTGGCAAGAAGATTACCACCACTATTTTTACTCACTAAAAAAAAAACAGATTTTTTTTCAAACCTCCTGTGAAAGTCAGATATGTGCTAAAATTGTAAAATATGACAGTAAATATGACCCAATATTATATGTAATTTGTAATCCACTCTACCTATCTGCAGTTTGATATGACAAAGACATTCATGCCATGACAGCCACCACAAGAAATTAAAACACTGAATTTACATAAATACCTCTTCTGTCCAAGTGTTTAATGCCTAAACCAAAGACAGGATATGTCTGCTATCAGTTGTTTGTCAGCCACAGCTATTCGTAAAATGTAAATGTACATTAAAAATTATAGTTTGATATATTTTTTAGAATTATTTTGTTAAAAAAAAAAACAACAACAACAACAGCAACAACAACAAAAAACAACTGTGAAACATTTTTTGCAACCTACATCTTTATGTGTTTAATTCAGAGGGAGATTGAAGAAAAATTCAATTCAATTCAATTCAATTCAATGAATGTTTACAGACATTATTAGCGAACCTAATATTAGTAATATCCATATTAAATGATGTAATATAAGAAGAAAAACATGTATATGGGATGACTCATTTTAATCACTTTTGGATATCAAGTTTCAAACAACATCCAGTTCCCAAAATCCTCTAATTGATTTACAATATGTAAAATGGTGGAAATAAAAAAAGGTTAGCTTTTATTTCAATTGTCCACTTCAGACATTGTACTGACTACAAGTAACTATGCAAATACATGTCAGCTAACTCTCATTAAAGTATTAGTGGACTGTTAGATTGTTGTTAATAGAATAAGTTGACATGTACTTACAAAGTTACTTATAGTCAGTAGAAGGTGTGTTGATGAACCATCAAAATAAAGTGTTAGCAATTACTAAGTGGACAGTCTACTAATACTCTAATGACATGTAGTTAGTACAATTTGTCCAAAGTGGACTACAGCATCAAAATAAAGTGTTGCCAAAATGTATGAGATTTTTCCAATGAAAAAAAAAATAAAGTTCCTCTCAGAAAGGCAAGTATTTTCCATGACACCATACACAAAACTGTGTGACTCTCTCCCACAGAGCATTAGAGTTCAATAATAATTATCGCTAAAATAAATGATGAGTGATCAAACAGCTGACGCATTCAGTAAGATGACACAGTGAAGGGGTGTGGTGTGAATCTGACAGAGATCTGATCAGTTTTATGCTGAGGTTGAAAAGTAATGTGATTCTACGGGCCCTCCAGGGATCAGATATCTGGGTAGGAAAAGGACATGCTGACAGTTTCCAAGTGTGTGTGTTTGAGACAGTCCGTGTGTGTAAATCATTAGTGAGGCTGATTCACTCACTCTTATATGAGGACATGATGTCTGTGTGACTTGTACCCCTGTCATGCTTAGTAGGGGAGTACTAGTTTAAACAGCAGAACGAGTGTGTGTGTGTGAGGATACACTGTTCTGCTAAACATTTAGGTTGTTTGAAATGGAAAACAATTGGATTGGTCTGGGTCTCGTAGGGATTATTCATAGACTTTGATGAGACACCAGTTTTAAACACACACACAACCATGTTCCATTACTCATACTTACACACACTGACCATAGTTTCTGACTAAAGATTTTATGCAACACAGACAGTCAAATTAGACTGACTGTGAGCGAATGACAAAAATAAATGGAGAAGAGGATTTGACTAAATGAGAATTTTAGGTCACAGTTTAATTTGGGGATCAATTTTCACTATTAACTCACTATTAACTATGACTTATGCCTCAGTAAACTCCTAAATTGCTGCTTATTGACAGTTAGTAAGGTAGTTGTTAAGTTTACGTATGGGGTGGATTATAGGATCTAAAATGTAGTCATTCAGAATTAGGCATTAATATAGTTATATAGTAATAGTTTTAGGTAATAGTTTTATAAGTAGTAATAAACAGCCAATATGCTTGTAATATGTATGCTGATATGTAATTGGTAAATATTAAGAATTGGTCCTTAAAAGAAAATGTCCAGTTCTTGTGTTTTAATAATATTTTCTGTGCTTTAAAGATGCACACTGATTTTGATGTGTTGACTAACATATTAAAGCACATGTAAAGCATTAGAGAACATTAAAAAAAGTGTGACCCTAATAACCTAACTATATTATAAGTTTACCATAAATGCTTGATAGCCTAAACATTAATTTTGCACTTATTATTGTTTTTTTTTGTTTTGTTTTTTTTTAACCCAGTCTCTTAAAAATACGTACCTCTGGGTACTTTTCTGCAGCACCATGTTTAAACACCTTACTACACATTTTGCAGCAGTTTCTAAGAGAAATGTCCAAAGAGTGGTGCTAAAACACAGGTTCAATACATGAACGCTGGCACGTTATTATTACGTTGATAAAGTTACGTATTGCTGTGTTTTTGTTATGTTGCTTCAGGTACGTATTTCGGCAGTTCAGAGTTCAAATATCTGGGGACTGTCGCTAAAAGTTAATGCTCTATCGTGTTAAAAATATGCCCTACACCAGGGGTGTCAAACTCTGGTCCTGGAGGGCCTCAGCCCTGCAGAGTTTAGATGCAAACTTAATTAAACACACCTGATCCAACTAATCAAGTCCTTCAGGCTTAACTGAAAACTGTATAGTATGTGTGTTGGAGCAAAGTTGGAACAAAACTCTGCAGGGCTGCGGCCCTCCAGGAACTGAGTTTGACACCCCTGCCCTACACCAAACCCAACCCTAAACCTACCCGATAGTGCTGACAAATGCAAAACTAATATAAAAACGCATTTTTTGACACAAGTGTGCCATGTGAATCTTCTGTGTTACACTGTAGTTACACGGGATTCGTAGGAGCTCTTCACCTCTCAAGTACATCTCCCTACTGGCTAAGAAAACCCATAGATATGTAGCTGGATATATGACGCTAACATTCAGTGTTCAGATCTCCCAGCATATTAAAATTGTAGGTCATAACATAATATTCTTCAAGTAATTGTGCGAAAATTATGCTTTCTTAATTGAAACTCTGTAAATCATACTTTCTGTGAAAAGAAATAGAAGGTGTCGGAGTTTTACTGCCTCTAGCGTTCATTTCTCTTGGGAACTGCAGTGATATGTATTTACTGGTACGTATTTCGTGTCTCACGAAAAAGTGCCCCCAGGTATGTTTATGCCATGAGACCAAGTAGGGGTTTTAGTAGTTAAAGGAGTAGTTCACTTTCAGAACATAAATTTACAGATAATGTACTCATCCAAAATTTCCATGTCTTTCTTTCTTCAGTCGTAAAGAAATTATGTTTTTTTGAGGAAAACATTTCAGGAATTATCTCCATATAGTGAACTTCAATGATGGCCATGAGTTTGAGCTTCCAAAATGTAGTTTATATGCAGCTTCTAAGGCTCTAAACAATCCCAGCCAAGGAAGAAGGGTCTAATCTAGAGAAACATTCTGTTATTTCCTAAAAAAATAATAAACAAATAATAGAAATGTATATACTTTTGAACCTCAAATGCTCGACTTGTCTAGCTCTGCATGAACTCTTTGCATTCCAGTTCAAGACAGTTAGGGTATGTTGAAAAACTCCCATCTCTTTTTCCTACATCACTGCAGACGTACCGACCCTGTGTTTACGAAGTTAACGTGCAAAGAATGTCAAACGCCCTTTACAAAAAAAAAAGGTAGGACGATTTTGAAGTTGGAGGAGAAATTTAGATGGGAGTTTTTCGACATACCCTAACTGTACTGATATATATATTAGAAAATAACCGATAAATAACTTAGATAAGACCCTTCTTCCTTGGCTGGGATCATTTAGAGTCTTTTGAAACTGTATTTAAACAGCATTTTTGGACGTTTAAACTCACAGGCACCATTGAAGTTCACTATATGGAGATAAATAATTTCTGTAAGACTGAAGAAAGAAAGACATGAACATCTTGGATGACAACAGGGTGAGTACGTTAGCTGTAAATTTTTGTTCTGGAAGTAAACTACTCCTTTAAGGCTACCTAATATAAAGCGGGACTTATTATTTCCATTATAAGGAATACTATGCCAAAGTGTACTTTTTTCACAATGGAATATTTACATACCCTTATTTATCTGTAAAAAGCAAACATTTGCAATTAATTATTGTCAAAGTGGCCCCACTTTATATTAGGTGTCTTTAACTACTCTGTACTTATGGCAATAAAATAAAATAAAATAAAATAAAATAAAATAAAATAAAATAAAATAAAATAAAATAAAATAAAATAAAATAAAATAAAATAAAATAAAATAAAATAAAATAAAATAAAATACTTGTGTTCATGTTAAATTGAACAAAACACTTTTGCTGCTAATGAGGTGCAATATGGGTAAGGTTATGAACAGGTTTGGTGGTCTGGTCAGGTTAGGTTTAAAGGTAGGTTAAGGATTAACGGTAGGGTCAACTGTGTAATTATAGATGTTAGGGTTACCGTAACTATAGAAATGAATTACATATCTACAAAGTTCTTTTTAAATATAAGTACAATGTACAAAATAAGTGCATTGTATCAAACAATTAATCTGAATGTAAGTACATACTAAGTAGAACTAAATACAACTTGTTTGTGTGAGTGTGTGTGTGTGTGTGTGTGTGTCTGTGTGTGTATCTGTGCATGTGGTGGCACGAATGACACCCTTTCTCACACTATAATAACGCCTGTTCACCATATTACACTTCACCTCATCAAACACACCATCTGTTAATTACGCTAATAGAACAAAAAGAGTAGGCATGTATCCAATCGGTGTGAGCCACACCTTTTGTCTCTCTAGCTGTGTTCAGGATAGCATGTATAATGTCCACAGTACACAGTACACAGATTAAAAAATAATAATAATAATAATAAATGCTCTACTGTACAGTATTTGGAATGCTATACATATAACACAATGCAGCGCACTATACTTATCTTTCTTTCCAGTGCGATGGATGAACCGGAAGCCATTGTATCATACTTGATCAGACTGCCAACCATTTTGAAGTGTTTACCATTGCTAAATGCATTGTTTCACTTATTTTTTTAAAGAATAGTAGACAGTTTATAGTGTCTACTGCGCAGTATTCACTTAAGAAGTTCTAATTCCCAGGATTCAGTGCTGTTGGAGGCATATCTTCCTCTCTGTAAATTCCCCGTGGACCCCCTAGAGCTGTCGTATGTATTAACGAACTTATTTTTTGTGTGACTGCAATCGATCCCTCTCCTTAATTGATATTCACAATACTAATCTTCACTTATAAATCTGTGCAGCTATTGATCACACAAAATGATATACAGCCCCCACCCCAAACAAATGTGCCAAATAAGCATTATTGCAATGTTAAGAAAACATCATTTAATGCTCATATTGTGATAGTAATTATATTACCGCAGCCAAGCAGGAGGCTTTCTGAGACATAATCAACGTTATAAACACAAGTTATAGTATTACAGCGATTCCTTTGGGAATCCAGAGTGAGAGGCAGAGGACGGCATGGCTGCTTGCCCAGAATTAAGCACTGTTTCCACAGCAGGGTGCACGGCGTTAACCCCTAACCACCACATTTGTGCTGGTGCTCGGCCAACAAAGGGCTGTCAGGAGTGAAGTCATTAACCTTATGATGCTCCTGCCGATGGCTCTTAGACTGGAGGAGAGGAAAGGTCGAGGGTCGGAGAGGTATTGAGATGGAGAATATGGAATGGACTTGCATTAGGTGTAAAAGTGATACATTACCGCAAAAAAAGGAAAGGAAATAATGAGCGTGGAAGAGCTCTGGGGGAAACTTGGAAGAGCTGGAGCTAAACTAACTAAAACAGTGGTGCTACCAACTTAACAACCGTGACAGTGGCTCTGTTCTGTTCAAATAAAAGTAGCTTTTCAAGTGAAAAATATACAACCAGAAAGCTGAAATGTAACGCTAATCAAACCTAATCCTTTGGTTAGGCTTCCCACTGATAGAGACTGTACTGTAGATCATTCTTTTTCAACGAGAGTTGGCAAATTCGACCAATGTGAGTTACAGTCAGGTGGCCGATGGGACAAAGTTGAGTAGACTTCAAGTTTATGCAGATGAGCAGCAACCTGATTCATCAACCACCAATGGGAAGTCTGATACTGCAGTTGACTATAGGAATATGAGAAGAAAAGGGAAAATGTAATCAAGTGATGACTGAATTTGAACTCAAACTGAATTACTCGAACCATCTAAAATCTGCAGGACAGTAGCTCTCCATTGCTGGGGCTTATTGAAGGCTGGATACGTAGTTGGTCCAAGTAGGGACAGAGGTCTGATGGTGTTATACACTTCCCTTCTGGTCAGAAGCCTGATGGTGCACCAACATATTTGGTGCGGCTAGCTATCCAAAGGCCAGAGGATTATGACTCCAGAATCCTTGATTGGTGGTCTGGGGTGAGTGTCCCCAATTTTGAGCCAGGATCTAGTGACTCATCTTGATGGCTGTCCTAGCCACTCTTTCTGGACCAGAGTGTATACAACTGAACATGCATGGAAAGCAGACTGACCTCCTGAGAAGAGGGGTGCTCTGCTTTTTTGCACTTCATTGCATGCTGCCATCGACGAAACCCCTTGGCACCCCACTTTTCCAATACCTGCTCCAGGCAAGAACATAGTTATGGGGGCACAAAAGAGAGAAGAAGGGGTTACTTCTTTACAACCCTTTCAATAGCTTTCAAAGTGAAAAGTCCTGTGAATGGTGTTAAAAGCAAGTTCAATTTTCTTTATTATGGTGGTTGTTGTACTTAACACCGCTTTTTGGAAATTAAATGTCTGGTGAGTAGCCAAATGATGGCCAGTGATGGAAGCCAATTTCATATCTCTTAATTCTGACTACTTTTTTCAGGATTGAGATATAAAGTCACAATTGCGAGTTATAAAGTCCAATTCGGAGGAAAGTTGTGAGTGTATGTCTCACAGTTCTGACTTTGTAATGCACAGTTTGGTCTTCATATCTTGCAATTCTGACTTTATTTTTTGATTTTATTTTTTAAAATACAGAATTGTAAGAGTTTGTAAGAGAAGCCAACACAAGAAAAAACAACCATGTAATTTTAACTTGCTTCTAGAAGTCTTTGAGCTTTTTTATTGAGTGTCCTGACTCAAGCATGTAATGCTGTACCAGGTGAGATGCCAAGCAAGTTTACCACATCAGAAAAGCCATACATATAGAGTTGATTATGTGCTGCAAATGTGAAAATCTGTTAGTTAAGTGTTGTGAGGTGATAAAATAAGTTTCAATTAACTGATAATCTGTCTCTGCAGCCATAATTTGTGTAAAAATGAATAAAAGCAATTGGTGCTTCACTGCCACCAGTGTTAATTTCAGCTGAAAACTGCAGTGGATTTTATGTATAAGTACATATTTGGAATTTAACAAAAATGTAGATAGACCCTTTTTGTTTTTAGTGAGAGTTCATAAGTGGCCTAGCAAGTAGCTTTTCCAGCACTGGCAAAAACTGATCTGATCTTTTTTTTTTTTTTTTGATTGACCAAGTAAGTCTTGTTTGGTTAGGCTAGTCAAGAAGCCTTGATGAAATACCAGAACATGATCATCCATATGCTGTGGGCCAGCAAGAAATGTGATATCGCCTAGGGGCTATTTTCTGTATTCTGTGCCTTTTTCCAAGAGTTTGTCTGAGCCTGTGCATAACCAAAAAAGTACAACACAAACAGTTCTGAGATGAGAACTGCAGACGTATCAAAGGATTGTAATGTATTGTCAGGTATGCAGTGTACATCCTGTGAGCACAAAAGCCCAAAGCCCTAAACTCAAGAGCCGTTTCAGTGAGTCATGCACTCACTAAATGCTTTTAAAAGCTTGGACTGCCAGTGGAAATTGTGCCCCCTGGAGCTGTAAGACCCTCTATAAGACAGCAGAGTTAGCCAATTAGAGCCCAGTTAGGCTCCTCTCAGTCATTGGGATTGGTTGTAAACACACCAGGACTTTTTGACCAAGCTCAAATAAGCTTAAAGTGATAGTTTACTTGCCAGCAATTCAGCATAGAAACAGACAAGACTTTTAAATCAATGTTTTACTTGTACACTCAGGGTCATCTTGGACATGTGTGAATTAGCAGCAAAAAGCAGGCTGCATTTCTGTGTGTGTGGAGAGAGAGAGAGAGAGAGAGAGAGAGACAGAGAGAGAGAGAGACAGAGAGGGGGAGAGAGAGAGATTCTTCAGCTGTGATGTGGCTCATGTGACTAATAGAGGAGGCAGACAGAAATAAGGCAGCTCAGAGCAAAATCTCTTTAATAAAAAACAGAGAGAAGCAAGTATAGAGACAGCCTAAAACAAAATATCTCTTCAGCTGAAACACAATCAAACACACAGCCAAACATGATTACCCTTACAAGTTTATGGATATTGATGTGCATTGAAAGTTTAATTAATTGGACCTACAAGTGCCATATCATGAGGGTATAATTGTTTATGTTCGTTTGTGTGTCCCAATTTCCATTTCCTGTTCATCAGCTATGCTCACACAAACACAGAGAGGAAAAATCACTAAAAATTAACAATTATCTGATCATGTTATTTATCTGCACATGCTGTGTTAGTTCAGAACCCAATTCACTACAGGAAGTCTAAACAAACTCTATATATATTTGTGCTAAATACAATTTATCCTGTATATCACGCTATAGGTTTTGGAGGATGTAGCAGAACATTGCAATCGACATACTAAAGGTGTGCAGTGGGGAAAAAAAAAAAAAACTGAATCTATAACGATCTTAAAATTATTTGTATCTGTATTCAAATAAGACCAGAAGTGAGTGGGGCTTAAAACAGAAGTTTGTCAAATTACACAAAAAGCCCATTTTAAATATAACTCTGTTCCCTTAATTTACATCTGCTTTCTGTCTTTTTCTTTTTTTTTTCAAAACTGTTAACTTCATTAAAGGGGTCATTGGATGCTAAGTTCACTTTTACATGTTGTTTGAACATTAATGTGTGTTGTCAGTGTATGTACAAATCTACCCTATAATGATAAAAATCCATGCAGTGGTTTTTAATTAATCTGTAAAAATAATATTCCATTTTTCAAATCGAACCATTCTCAGATGCCTGTCGTTGTGCCGTCACACCAACAGAGGCCGCTCCCACGATAGTTGATTGACATGAGCGTCTTACCTTAGACCAGCTGTAACAGTCCAACCTCCATGTTTTGATGCTGGAGCAGAGATGGTTGATTGAGGTGTTGTGCTACTGGATGTAATAATGAACGTAGTGGTCGTCATTTATTCCCGACATCTGAGCCACTGAAGATGCAGTGGATGACTTTTGGTTTGTGAAGGGAATGTGCCTCCCGATCTACATATATCCATCTATGTTCATGCAACTCAGTCGTGATCCACCTTCACTTACAGCAGAAGTGAGTATACGGTTTTTTTATTAATCTTTGCGATTGCCTTTCCTAATAATGTGCTAGGCAGCAAGTTTAGCGGCTAAATGCGGCTAAAGTAAACAGGCTCGTCACTCCACAGAGAGAAGAGAGGGGCGGGGCGAGCAGAGCTCATTTGCATTTAAAGCATCCTCGACCAGAATGAGATGATTTTTGCAGAGCTGATTTTGACAAGGTAAAAATCAGCTTTTTAATCACGTCACTACTAGAGCAAGCTCCTGATTGGTTAACGCGGCGCGAATATTCACCAAAGTTCAGATTTTTCAACTCGCACGAATCACACGTTTGTGCGTCAAACGGCTAAAACGCTCCATTCACGCAAATCGCGTAATTCGCGCCAGAGGATGTCTATTCATGTCTTTGCATTGACTTAACATGTAAATCACTCGCGCTTAACGCTTCGTTTGCGTCTGGTGTGAACACACCTTTACACTGCTGCAATCAAAGTATGGGAATCAGTTTTTAAAATGCCAGAAATACACTATTTAAACTATTTGCAGCTACTGTCGTTTGTGGATAGTGAGTAAGAAGTATGTTTTCGGCACTAAAACAGCAAAATGTCTCAGTTCCATATGTAACCCTCGTTCCCTGAAGGAGGGACCGGAGACGTCACGTCAGTGACCGATGAATTGGGATCTCAATTCGTCGGTCACCGACATGACTCGGAGTGACCGACTGATGGGGAACTTATGATCTTTTGTCTTCTCATCTATTTCCACCTTGTCCTTTCTAGCTAACTGGCTGTCAAGTTAACATTAAACTTTAAGGTTTTATATCTTTAAATTTATCCCTTTAAATGACTAGCCTGTGGGGGAATGTTGACTGTACTGTGTGCTTCTTTTTCACATAAGTTATTCACATAATATTCTAGAGAAAAACTTTTATTGACAGCTCACTGGGCAGATGTCCAGACACCCTCAGAGGATTTGAGGAGAGACAAACTGACCTTAGAGCATACTGTGTTAAATAAACTGTGCATGAAAGCTGTTAAAATAATTTCAGTTTGTTTTCCTTTATTTGAAATCATTTATTTCTGTCATTAGTAAAACATATTTCTCTAGTGACTATTTTGGCAGTGTGATGTATTTACTCTTGAGTGATGTCCTTAAGGTCACAGTACAAAGAAAGAACATGACAGAAGATGTTAGTTGCCTAGTAAATACCCAAAAGAAATGTTTACAACATATCTACTCTTTTTATGTTATTACAGTGTTTTCATTGTGTATGTGCTGAAGGTCAGGGCCCTTAATCCCTGTCTATACATACCTCATACACAGGTGGTAGAGGACGTACTTCAAGCAAACTTCATGCGAGCTAAACAGGCATCACACCTACAGCGGAGGGCTGAGAAGATGAGGACAATCAAATGGAGCTATTACAATAAGCAGCTGCTTGTCTGCAGGATACCAAGGTGCCCCTCTGGGTCAGGGCATGAACAGATGAGGGTGAGGGCTAAAGTTGCACCCCCTGCCCATGCACCTCCACCACCCAAGCCCTCATCCTCCTTATTCTCTCTCATTTTACTACCTTAATAAAGACATTGAGCACTGTGAGTTGAGAGTTAAAAAGTTGGAGTCATCTTTTATCTGAAGGGCAAATCGCTACGACGTGAGACACAAAGTGAACTATATACCACGAGGCGTTCATTTTTCGTCAGGAGGAAAATGCATGATAATCCTTTTTTCCTACATTCTGATATAAAGAAGAAAAAAATTTAATATGAATTGAAATGGGAATGGGTTGGTAAGGTAGCTGGTTGGATAATGAGGAAATATGGTGTGTGTTGAACAATGAAGCAGTGCTAAAATATTTTAGGTGTTCACTGTGGATGTCTTTGACATTTGTACATTTTAGGTCTGAAAGTGTTTACCGTTGGAATCAAAATGTGGAAAAAAACTATCCCATTTTAATCCATGCTGAATGGTGATCAAACTGTGCCTCTCATTGGGTGTTTATTATTAGATGCCAATTTCCTTCCTGGTATCTTGATCGGGGCTCTGTAAGATTCTTAGTTCTGGAAATTTCTGATCTAGAACGAAGTGTTCAAAACGCAGCTGGTGTCAGAACTGTGGGAATGAAGACAGATGTCAGAATTTGTGGTCATTCTGAAACTGTGGAGAACAAGTGGCCTTGAGTTTGTTCTTTTTTGAGGAACTCATTTCCAAAACAGCAAACTGAGAGGAAGTAAGGGGAAAACAAAAACATTACGAAGAATCTACACATTGAGACCCAAATAGACACGGATAGATGCTTGCTTAGTTCCTGTAAGTCCTGCCCACTCTCGTGAGAAATAGCACACAGTAGGGTCAGCTAAAAATAGCTCTTGAGCAGTCATGCTAAGGAAGGTAAAGAGAGACTTAGGCATAATGTAGCCCATGCATGTGTAAGATGTGGTGTGAAGAGTGTGTCTGATGTGTCACAAGCACTCAGCAGAGCTTATGGGCAGGAGGGGGTTCGAAATACAGAGAGGTCTGGATCCGTGCCACCATCCGCCTATGCTGCCTACTCTCGCCCCCGCCTCATAAACTCGCACAAAAACAGGACTATCACATGACTGAGTAAATACCTTCTATCCCTTCATCATCGTTTATTCTCCTTTTCTCCCCCTGACCTGATTCAGGCACTGTTTTTGGGCTGCTAAGGCACAACTATGACTTCCTCCCACGATACGAGGAAAACAAACCCAGATAGTGTGTGTATGTGTGCATTTAGCCCACAGATCCACCGCTCTCCTGGCCAGGGACTTTCCAGTGCAAAACCCCATCGAGCTGGAGTCAGCGGTTCAGACTGCGTGTCATGTGGGGATCGCACAAAGGGCACCCTGGGGTGATAGAGCCAATCAGAGATCATAAAGGTTCAGTCCATTGTATGGAAACATCAACTCTCCTGAATATATGCCAGATTGGAGCCTATAAATTAAGCAATAATTGCATAAGTCATGCTGTACTGAAAGTTAAGATTGATGTACATGAGAATTTCCAACAAACTCCGAAACTTCTGAGTGTGACCAATTGTAAAAAGGTAAAATATTATGTCAAATGTAATTCGTATCACCCATTCTCTGATTTCATGAGAGCCATTTAGACAGGTTTCAGCATCATCCTGAACATCAACACCATTACGTGGTCAAACAAAGGGAAGGAACTGGCAACACCTGCTCCACAAAACTGGTAATCAAAGAAACAAAGGAAAGCCACCGTGGAGTCCCGGTAAGCTAAGTGCCGACGTCATGCTGTCTTGCTCCCCTTCATCTGCCCCACTTACCACACACTGTAAATCCTCAGGGCACAGCATATGGCCCACACACAAGCTTCAGGAATAAGTGGACCAGAGCACCTTCTCCTCTTTTACAAGGAAGCATCATAATTCTCTCCACCTTTTCCGTAATAACATAGATGCAATGCCATTGATGTGACGCCGACAACTGGGACATGCTAAGGGCACAATACTAGCTAGTATGGACCTCTCCTAGTGCACGTAACTCAGCAGTTCTACACCTGGACATAGGTTTTAAGTGTTGGTCAGGATACCATCAAAATAAGTGTAAGCAAAGTCGTAGGCTATGACCACATAGTCAGCATTTGGGATTGATCACCATATTGCATTGTGGCTTTTCCCAGTGGGCTGGTCAACTTTTCTGCCATTGAAAGGCCACTTTAAGCCACAGATGCTGCCATGTAGAGGTCATGTACTTAATATTCTAGGAAGCACTTCTAGATACTCCACGTACACTATCTCCAGTGGGCCTCCCAGAGCAACGTCAGATGGAGGACACCCAGAAGCAGGTCATAATCTTTAGTTGCATGGATACGTCTGTGTTCATAGGATCCTACTTCATATTTTCTGATAAAAACAGCCTCCTTCATTGTGTGGCCCCTGGGAGGGGTGAAAAAAAAGCTCTGGCAGTAATTCTTCAGGATAACGTGGAAAGTATTCTAACCTTGGCTCACTTGCATCCTATGGCGGGTCACCTTGGAAATCCATTGTCGAGCAAATTTGAAACCAGTTTCATAGGTCAGGACATGGGGGAGTATGGAACCATTACACTAAAGCAGTATGGTCTGTGTGTAAAACATCTGTACGTATCTCAATACATTGGTTAAAAAAGTGCAGTGTCCGGGTTCATCAAAGAATCCTTCATCATTGCACAACACAGAACTTAAAAACTGTTTACGTTCATCCAACACATTCTCACTCCCAACTCGTCACATATTGACACTTGGTCAGGACCCTTTGGCATCACTTTTTGAGACACAGAGTACCCACCTTAGTGTGATTTTTCGATGTGCAGCATCCTCCATTGCTTTGAATAAGAAACCCTTGGCGTCAGTATCCCAACGTGAAAGGCATTGGGAATTTTATCGTCATGATTAAATTATATATTAGGCAATAATATTGCCATTATTGCATATTTGTTGGGGTGTGATTTTACAAAGTAAACAATCACAACAGTTTTATTTATATTGCGCTATTTACACATTTATGAGCACGTAACCCAACCCCTGTCCCTAAACCTAACCATCTGTCAATAAAACATGATATAACAGGCAGATACAACTACACTGTAAAAAACAATTTGTTGAGTCAACTTAAAATAATTTGTAACCTGGCTGCCTTAAAATTTTAAGTTCAGTCAACTCAAAAAAAGTTTATTCAACTTGAAATGTTAAATTATACTAAGTGACAACTTAGATATTTGAGTTGAATCAACTTAAAATTTTAAGGCAGCTGGGTTACACACAAATAACTAAGTTGTTACTTAGTACAACTTAACATTTCAAGTTGACTAAACTTATTTGAGTTGATTGAACTTAAATTTTTAAGGCAGCAGGGTAACAAATTGTTTTAAGCTGACTCAACAAATTGTTTTTTTTTTAATTTATTAGTGTAGTCATATTTAAAAAAAAAAAAAATAAAAAAATAATAATAATAATAATAATAATAATATTCCAAGTCTTCCAAAGCAAAATTATTGATTTGTGAGAAGAAAACGACATGATCACTGTCACCATTGGCTGTAAAGCTCAGATCCTCTGTGCAGTCTGTGCACACATTCAAAAAATGCCGCCAGAAGAATCCTTCCGTCAGCCTTGGTTGTGAAATGCCATTGGCTCTTGTGTGTCTTGTGACCGATTGCGTCATGCTACAGGATTGTTTTGAGTAAGATGTGAGGGTGTTAACTGAGCGGGATCATTTTCAGCAATTAAAACCTTATGTTTTACTCTCTTCTTCGCATACCCTTACCAAAAAGTTTATTTTATAAAGTATACTTAAGTAAACTTCAAGTATATTTTTAAGTATACTTTATGTAACAAGTATACAAATATCAGTGTACTAGTAGTATACTTGTAAGTGTACTATTTCAGTACTAATTGGGACTAAATTGGCCCACTTTCTAGTAAAAAGTACATTTTTAAGTATACTTTATGTATAACAGTAGTAAACTTTGAGTACACAACTAGTTTACATCTATGTTTTTAGTTTGTACTGCAACTATATTAAAGTGAACTGGTAAGTTTCCATTAAGTGAACTTTACATCACACTTGAAGTATATTATACTATATCCGTATTTACGAATGAATTTGTATATATTTTGTTATATGAATATCTGAACGTACAAAACATCAAAAGAGAGTTCAGGGTATCTGCTTGTAAACAAAATCGTTTTATTCTAACTTCATGATTTTTTTTTTTTTTTTATAAACACTTTTATAAACACAGGTTTCATAAATAAGGAAATAACAAATAACAAATAAACATTTTAAGCAAAAAGCTAAAAAAAGACTATGCATTGGATTAAGAATGATAATCAAAACGTAGATGAAGTCGATCAACACCCCAAAGCTTGACAGTCATTATTACCTCTTCATGGGTCAAAATTGTATTCCACATTACACAGTTGTTCATGCTGTTTTATGTCAGATGATTGTGTTCAATTACATGTGAAAGCATCTGTTGCTTCTGTTTCTTCTTCTCGTGTTTTGGAAATTCTGTACAGACGATGTATAATAGCACCCCCTACGATATAACAATGAAAACATGGATTCTCGGAGCACAAATATAGCTCAAATATATTTGGACTTTTTCTAAGGCAAGTATACTTAAATGTCATTTTAAGTATATTTCTGAGAAGTACACAATACACATTTCTAAGAAGTGCATGAAAAGCAGACTGAAAGTATACGTTCTTATTTTTTAATTTAAAAGAAGTATACTAATAGCACACTTGAATAAACTTCTTTTTCGTAAGGGTAAAGATCGTATGGCTTCAGGAGACTTGGAATACAACTCGACTTCTTTGTAATACTTTTATACTGCTTTTTATGGTCAGTTTTTGCAATACATATGTGTGACTATACTTTTATTTGGTTGTTACATATATTGTTTAGAAGTGGGTAGGTTTAGGGTAAAGGTGGGGTTAGATGTTCCAATGAAAGTATAAATTTATATAGAAGTATTTCTATTTTTATCCATGCAAGCCATTAAATTAGGGCAAACAATGGAGGACCCTGCACGTCAAAAAATGACACTAAAGGGGTACCTTGAGCATCAAAAAGCAACACCAAGAAGTCCTGACCAAGCGTCAATATGTGACGAATTGGGAGTGAGAACGTGTTGGTTCATCATGTTCAACAGCAAATACAAAATACTGTTTTATCTTACTCTCTTAAAAATAGCTTTAAAAGGTTTTTCACAGCGATGCCATAGAAGAACATAGATCTCTTTCTTACCTGTTTATATTCTAAAGAACCTTCTTTCACCAAAAAAAGAACGTTTTGTGAAACAGAAAGCTTCTTCAGAAGTTAAAGGTTCTTTATGAAACCATTTAGACAAAAAGGGTTCTTCTATGGCATCATGAAGCACTTTTATTTTTAAGAGTGTAAGAGTGTATGGTCATTGTTTTGTTTCCTAACAACAATTTTTCGTGCCAAGTGGGTTTTAGCCACTTGGCAGGGACTATATATGGTTTCTGAGACAATGTTTATATGACCTACCAGATTTTCTAGAACAGTTATCAGAAGGTTAAGCAGAGGAACCATGTAAATCTGATGAACCCCATAGTAAAGTCTGGTGCTGAATAACAAAGAACACGAGACAATTTTGAGTAGTGGATTGCAGTTTGGCTTATTCCTATTTTGTTTTGCTTTACTAACCACTAATTTGTCATTTGGCAGATGTTTTGATCCATTGCAAATGGTACATTTATTACAGGGAAAATCCCTCTGGAGTTAAGTCACTTGCTCAAGGGGAACAATAGTGATTGCTCACACCCTTTGCAGGGTCTGAACATTTAACCTTAACTCTATTCACAAAGTTTGAGAGGGTCATGGCCACAGGTTGCAACCGCAAAAGTCTAAACTCATTTTCCCCTGTTTACTTTGGTGTTGAGTGAGCTACTGCTTTGTTTCATGCTGGTCTATTATTGCTCTTATTACTTCAGGCAAACAGATAAATGAACAGTCTCCTCGTTGGCATGGTTTCCACTACTTTTGTGAAACCTGTTGGATGGGAGAACTGGCCTATACATTTGTGGTAAGTGAGAGAGGTAGGGGGAATGATTAATCTGCCACCCTAAATAGCTTCCTGATGGACTGATGGACTCCAGAATCCCACATCACTGAGCCACCTGCTAACATCTCTCCCTGAAGCCAACAGCCTCTGTCTTTCAGCCTTGATTCCCAGATGGACCAGTGTGGTCCAATGTGACCACATCAGTGAATGCAGCATTAGAAGAAATAAAGAGAGTCAGCAAACACAAGCCTTTTTTCTGTAGTATTCCCAACATCTGAGTGGGTTAAGTGATGAGAGCTACATGCACAGCAGGACACACTTCTGTTTGCCCCCTCTCCATGCGATGTGAAAGCAAACCCCTGTAACACCTGTAAAATGTGCGAACTCATTTCAGCTGAAAACCCCCAAAAAGATCCCACCCACCTCACATCCGGACACTTTTAATTCAGACTGTGACATGGAATATACCATAACACAGAGTCTGGCCAGGTGTGTTAGCTTTGCTGACTCTAGCCACCCACCTGCTTTCTAGACATTTGCAGTGTCGGCCTGAATGATCTCACAGTAACCTAATACCGCTATGCCCAGTCATAGCCCTTCCTGCCAAGAAGAACTTGCACATAGAGCTTTTGATGTGTCATGGTCATGGATGAAGTCATCTCTTTGAGTCAGCAAGCCATAGAGCATAACAATATTTTCTGTGAAAGCTTTTTATTACAGATCCTACCAGTATAATGTGTGGATGTTAAAGGGATTCTATCAAGTTTTTTTCACTTTTTCAACTTTAGTTAGTGTGTAACTTTGCTGTTTGAGCATAAATAAGATCTGCAAGGTTAAATAGCTTAAAGTCTAAAGGGAAATATTCTCTTTAACAGAAAACACTTTACAAGAGCTACAACAAACGGCTTGCTACTTGTTCCCAGATATTGTGAAGTCACAATGTGACTCATTTAAACACGGAATATGCAAAACAGGGGACGAGGCCTGAGTTGCCCTAGAGAAGAAGAAGAGCAGTAGTAGAGTGTTGTCATCTTTGAGAAGAGATTTTGTTGTTGTTGCTGTTGTTGTTGTTTCCCCATCCCAATTCCAGAACTCATTCATTTGGCCTTCATAAGATGGATAAACTTATTTTTTTAACACTGTTCCTAAACATTATAACCACAGTGTTTTTTCTTGTGTGGTCCACATTTTACAGAAGACCGTATTATGGAAAAACTGACGCCATTATAAATATTTACATCAGATGGAAACTCGCAGTTATGGTAAAAGGCGTGGCAGTTCCTGAACATGCTCTAAGCGAATCACCAATCACAATGCACTGGGCGAGCTAACCAATCAGAGCACTTTTCATATTTCAGAAGGAGGGAGCTTCTCTAAAACACGAACTAAAGAGGGGTGCATCGTTAGACAACTATGGTCGCAAGTTCCGTCGTTACATCGTTACCAACATGATTCGGTGTTTCCAGAACCATAGTTCAAAGGAACATTTGCAAACAGCGTCACAAACTTACGTGTTGGAATTACAGCGCTTGACCTGTGGTTCAATAAATTATGCTCTTGGCCACAATAAGCAAACTAGCATGCAATACAATCTATATCTTCCATTCTATCTATGTATTTTTGTGCGTCTTCTATAAGCGGCATTTTTAAATAATGCGCATGCGCATAACCACTATGAAGGGATCCCCGGAGTATGATGTAATGAATCAAACATCAAATAAAGCGAAATGACTGGGAACAAAAAATAGTAAATTAGTCATGAGGTGCCATGTTCAATATAGCTGCATTTTAGAGATCTCCAGTCAGTTAAATAGCAGAAGTTATTACTCCACTACAGCGTGTGACGTCATTAACAACGGCCCTACATTTTTGAACTAATGTCGTTCAAATGACGGAGACGCAACCGTGTTCGGGAAACAGTCATGACTAGCTAGTTTGTTTCCACAACAATACATTGCACTATGGAGGTTAATCAGTGAGTTACGTCGTTGTACAGGAAACGCACCCCAGTGCCTTTGAGACAGACTGGGAAGAGAGGTGCTGCAATAATGTGTTTTTGGAACAAACAAGCATGAAAACCAACCCAATCTCACCGCAATTTGTACATATTCATGCAAATTTGTACGACCTCACTCGTATGAATTTGTACGATTTTTGCTAAATCCTAAGTATTTTACAAGTTCTTCAATTTGTTTTACTTCATACAAATTACCCACCCCTAAACCTACCCGTCACTGGGGTCTAGACAAATCGTAAAAAATCATAGGAGTGAGGTTGTACAAATTAGCCACCTCATAAAATACGTGCCAAGATAGCATTGCAAAAACCTATTTCTTCATAAAAGGGCATAAATAGCACCCATTTAACTAATATGTCTAAGGGTAGAGTTTTGGTTACTAAACATGATGGATCCCATCATGGGTCTACACAAAGACAAACTCAGTCTTAATGGAATATTTTTAAGACAGATGTAAGTAGTTTATGGCTCTTTGATACAAACCCACACACACAGTCTCTCAGACATAATGCACTCCAGAACTCTTCCTTGGTTTTGAGAAAAAGTAAACTGGGCTTTTCACACTTTCTAATCCATTTTTATTTCTTTAAATATATTAGTTGTCAATTAGTATACAGAAAGCATGGCCTATATTTTTTGGTTGTTATCTGTTGTGTGAACAGCAAAATATTTGGCACGTCTCACTTTCCAGAGCTCCAGCCATAACATCTTTCTCCACCAAAGAACACTCACAACAGGGATTAGGAGAGTTGTGGAAAATAGTTTCTTACTTATCCAGGCTGTTCCTTGAATGGATTCAGGTTTCCTTCTGGCTACGGATTTTCCCCTGTGAGGAGACTCAGTCTCCATGTCTGAACATATCTGAGAAAGCCATGGCCTTGTTTTCAATAGTTTCATGACATTGCATAAGTGGTAATTTTATTTTGACAATTAGACTAGAAACCTCTGCTCAGCCCAGATGGCTCCATCTGATCCTTCCATAGCAACAGAGCGTATTCCAAAACAAGTTGCTCACAACATGATTGAGCAAATTGTGATTTATTGTGATATTTACAAATGTTTGTAATCATCTTGTACTAGTCATTAGTAACAATCAGATCCAATAAGTTCAAGCCAGTTGTGTTGAGAATACAAATTCTTCTCCACACTGTCTAGATGGTGCTCAAAGGAACAGTCCAACAGTAAAGTTGGAACAGTCCTTAGAAATCCTGATTTTAAGTCCGTCATGTTCAGAAGTCCTGTAGTACATTTATCTGTGAATACACTATAGTTGCCATGTGTTTTATCCAGCCAAAATCACTACGTTCTTTCCAAAGTGCAGCCAAGTGAATGACTTCTGAGCAACACATTTTGATGACTACATTTGTAATGTAATCTCCTCTACATTTTTTTCTCTCCCCAGACTTCTCTTCATAAATAAAGTCCTGTCCACTCACATCTTAGAATCTGTCAACTTTTAGAAGCTTTAGTAGTCTACAGTAGCTCATAGTCACAACCAGGAACCTTCAATATGCAGTGTTCGTTGTTTCAGATCCAAGACATACTCTAACATCAGGCAACACTCTGTGTGCCCAAAAATGATATTTATTGAAGCTGAACTCCAAAAACGTGTCATTCTGTGCTGTGGCATCATATGAGCTCAAATGACCACCCACGTTTACATACAAGTGCCTATTCAACTGTATATGCCGTGACCTATACCTATACACAAAGGTTAGCCAATCAAAACAGTAAGAATTTCTCACTGGTAGTGTAAAAACACACCCTTTTTTCCTTGTCAAAATCAGCCATTTTTAGAATGAGCTGTTCAGTTGCATTTGCCTTTAAATGGTAATGAGCCCTGCTCACCCCACCCCTCTTTTCTGTGGGGTTACCATTATACCATTATACTCACTTCTGCTGTAGGTGAAGCTGGATCACAAATGACTCGTGTGAACATAGACACATTTATGTAGATATGCACATTTCCTTCAAAAATGAAAGTAACGTTAATCCTCTGCGCCTTCAAAGGTGTCTTCAGATGTCGGAGTAAATGATGTCAGGAGTAAATGATGACTGCTATGTTCACTATTACATTCAACAACAGAACACCTCAATTGCTCAATCGGAAACATTCTTGTTTTCCCCTGCACTGGAGTCAAAACAACGGCGGTCAGACTGTTTACAGCTCACTCAGCTCGTTTAGGGCGGGTCTAAGGTAAGAAGGCTGTGTCAATCACCTATTGTGGGAGTGGCCTTGGTTGGTGTAACGTCACACCGACAAGAAGCTGAGAAAGGCCTGATCTGAAAATGGGGATATTACTTATACAGATTCAAAAACATACCACTGGGTGGATTTTTATCATTATAGGGTAGTTGTGTACACACTGCTAACACACATTTATGTTCAAACAACATGTAAAAGTGAGTTTTGCATCCGATGACCACTTTAAAAATCTATGTCGTTTTACACATATTTTGGACTATGGGGGGCGCCATTATTTTGATGATGTGAAATGGTTGCACTCAGTGAGCTACTGGTTCTATCTATTGCTATTTTTACTGCAAACTCAGAAAATAATTTATTGATACGATGCTACATTTGGCATTTGGTTGTAATTTTCAGTCGAAGGGCAACAAGAGAAGCGATTCAAGCCTTTACTGCTTTTCCTAGGGATAAGAAGAGGAACAAAGAATGGGGAGATGCCTGTGGATAAATAAAACTTCCTAAAGACCTACATCTGTTCTCTCTTCACTTTAGCCCTGACGCCTTTGAGGCTTTTAGTAGACCACAGCTACTGAAAAAGCTTACAAATGGCAGAGACAAGAAACGCTAGATGCCATCCTGGCAGGATGTAAACATGTTGACGGTTGTCATGATGTCGCAGCCACTGAAGGAGTTTCTCAGTGCAGATATCACTCGATATCCAGGGGTGTTTAGAGTCCTTGTGGGGAAAAACAGATGATACGGCATTTTGTTTAAATCTACACTTATATCCATCGCTACCTGTAAGCTCTTTCACTAGCTGTGGTCATCATATCAGTTTTTTATTTTCCAAATTGTGTTGCGGTAAAAATAGCAATAGGTATTGCCAGCAGCTCATGAGTGCAACCATTAAACACCATAATGGTGCCCCACAGTCTAAAATATGTATAAAATATACATACATATTTCAGTAAGAGACATCATTTACAATATATCAAAGGGGTCATATGATGCGATTTCATGTTTTCCTTTGTCTTTGGAGTATTACAAGCTTTTCGTGCATATATAAGATTTGTAAAGCTGCAAAGATTAAAGTCTCAAACCCAAAGAGATATTCTTTATAAAAGTTAAGACTCAGCTATGCCTTCCTAAAATGGCTCATTCAAACATGCTCCCACAAGACTACGTCATGCTAAGATTTACATAACACCATCCATATGTATGCACAAAAAAAAGAAGGTGTAACTTTTATTCTCACTGTGGTATTGTTGCAGCCGCTGCCATGTTGTGGAGACGATGTGTGTTTCATTTCGATTTTATTTTTACGCGGAGCAACACAATGAGTCTGAGTCATTAGAATCAGTAATTATGTCTTCACTGCACTGTAAAAAACAATTTGTTGAGTCAACTTAAAATAATTTGTAACCTGGCTGTCTTAAAACTTTAAGTTCAGTCAACTCAAAAAAAGTTTATTCAGCTTGAAATGTTAAATTATACTAAGTGACAGCTTAGATATTTGAGTTGAATCAACTTAAAATTTTAAGGCAGCTGGGTTACTTACCCATCTGTTAAGTTTAGCAAACACAAATATCTAAGTTGTTACTTAGTACAACTTAACATTTCAAGTTGACTAAACTTATTTTAGTTGCCTGAACTTAAAATATTAAGGCAGCAGGGTAACAAATTATTTTAAGCTGACTCAACAAATTGTGTTTTTTATTTTTTACAGCGTGGATGCAACAAATACCTCATTTATAATGGGTTTTATTATTTTTGTCTCATCATGCCGGGACATGGAATCACAACATGGTAAGGGGTTTAACATTTCCGTCACATGCTTGAAGTATTCGTGCTTTGTAAAAATCTACACGTTTCAGAAAGGCGGGGCAGAGAGGAGAAACAATAATGTACAGGAAGATAATGTGTTTTTTGAAAAAAATGTTCTTTCTATTAACATCATATGACCCCTTTAGGCGAACAAGTCTTAATACCCAAGGTTCCCTTTAATGGTGCAGTCACATTTATTCTGTTGATTACAGGGAGGGTCTAAAATGATTTTAACAAATATGTAATAACAAAATGCAACAAAATGTACAATATGAGCCTTTTAAGTGTTAATCCAGAGGTAACACTATGCAGAAGAGGTAGCTTTACAGATGTGGGGCCAGGAAGTTATGGGAATGATTCCATGAGAGGCGGATCCAAGGATCCAAAATTGGGCCTAAAAAGATCTAAAAGTGCTGCAACTTTTTATTGCTTGTTATTGATTTTCCAGCTTGCCATGCCACATACCACTTACATACACGCAACCCCACTCACCCCCATTAATGCTGAAGATCACAGGCTCTGTATTTGTTTTGTTGTGGTCCTCTGCACTGCATTTCCGTGTGATGGATCCATGCAGATGTTTAAAACTGAGTTTTCACAGGGAAGTGGATCTCGTAAGCCCTTGCAGCCGTGTCCTCGTGCTAACCCTTCACACACACTCACACACACATGCACACGCACACGCACGGTGTCTGCGTTAGTCATCACTGCAATGGCTTGTGTTGTTTTAATGCCTATTGTTTCAGCACCGCTGCTGGCTATAGAGTTCACACACTATAAATGAGTCATAATCCATTAGTGTGTTATAGTCCATCCTCAGGGCTTTTCATTCACAAATACGATCGCCTGTAGAGGGAGCCGCTCAGCGCTGAATCGAAATGAGACGTTGAATGACAGATTGATGAATAAACTGCCTCATCTGTTTAGCCCTTCATTATTGGGATCAAACGAATGTGTGTGTTCCAGTTAAGTCCTAACTGAGTGTGTGTGGAGGTCATATGGGTGGATCATGTACCATATGAAACACACAGATTAAACAACTAAACTAGATTCACTGTGCCATTAAAGCGAAGAAGACTGTCTGTTTAACTGAATTAGTGAAACGCTGTTTGCAAACATTTTACTTCAACAATGTGTCCTCTAAAGGAAATAAGATATATAATATATGAATATATTATATTTAAATATATTTTAATTTTAAATTTAAAATTAACTGTTTTGTCAGTTTAAAAAATATGTATGTGAACAAGGTCAAAATTACCACCAAAAAAGTAAAATGCAAATAATAATATAAACACTTTACACACTATAATTTTCTATAACACTCTATAAACACTTTATAATTTGGCAACTATTCTTCACCCCACACCTTATTGTCTTCTCTCTTTCTTTCTCTGTCTGATTGTCTCTCTCCAGCATTTATAGAGTCGGATGTTTTTGTCTTTCTTTCTCCGCCACTGAACCGGTGACAATATCCGCCTGTGATAACCTCAAACTACATTCAGTCTGTCCAGCGGCTCACTGCTCACAAATAACCCCAGGCCAGACGTTTATTAGAAACTCAGCCCGAGCTGACGTCCCTCCTCAATGCAGGAAGAGGAGGAACTCTTCTGATATTAAAGTGGGGGAGGGGGGTCCCGTGTCTGGCCATCTTATTCAAATCACAGCACACTCTCTCTCTCTCTCTGTTGTACCCATTTTTTCTTGCCCTTTATGAGGTTTTATTAGGTATTCCCAGAATTTGTACTTATTATTATTATTATTATTATTATTAATTATTATTATTATTATTATTATCTTTAAATCTGTTACTGACTGATTGATTGATTGATTGATTGATTGTACACTCTTTAAAAATAAGCACTTTTCTTATTGTTCTTTACATTTAAAAAAAGTATTTATTTATTTATTTATTTATTTATTTATTTATTCTCATTATATTTTATTAATAATTGTTTATAGAAATGTTTCTAAAGCTGTTTTTATTTTTATTTTATTTTATTTTAGTATAGTTTAGTTTAGTTTAGTTTTTATTTTATATAAACTGTTTACAAAAATGTTCCTAAAGCTGTTAATTTATTTTATTTCATTTTTTTATTTTATTTTATTTTGTTTATTTTAGTATAGTTTAGTTTAGTTTAGTTTAGTTTTTATTTATATGAACTGTTTACAAACATGTTCCTGAAGCTGTTTTTATTTTATTTTATTTTATTTTATTTTATTTTATTTTATTTTATTTAGGTCCTAAAGCTAAAATTTATTTATTTATTTGTTTGTTTGTTTGTTTGTTTTTACTTTATTTTATTTTTGTTTAGTTTAGGTTTATATATATATATATATATATATATATATATATATATGAACTGTTTACAGAAATGTTCCTTAAGCTTTTTGTTGTTTATTGTATTTTATTGTATTTTATTTTATTTTATTTTATTTTATTTTTGCTCTTAAGGCTGTTTGTTTTTGTTGTATGTTGTTGTTTGTTGCTTTTATTATTACTATTAGAATGCATATGCTTTTGAAATGAAATAATAAAATCTGAAAGAAAAGTCGAGCTGCCCATTTTACTCATGTTTCCAAGAAAGAAAAAAATATATACTAATATACTAAAATGTATCATTATTATAATAAAATTAGTATTGTGTGTGTGTGTGTGTGTGTGTGTGTTTACTTAATATTTATAATAAATATAATTAAGTTAATTATATATGATTTTTTTTAACTATTATGAATGTTGCCCAACATAAAGACAAAAAGCTGTGACCTGATGAGACGATATCTTATTACTTTCCATAAACACTATTTCCTCAAGAAATGTGTGCATGCGTGAATGTTGGAGCCTATTTGTTATTAGTCCAAATGCATCTTTAGATAACTTCTTTACCGTACCCAAAACATGTTTTCAGACACTTAAAGATAAACAGAATGTGTCAGCATTGCTCCAGTGTTGACTTGTTCCAGATCTTCTACTAAACAAACACTCCCTGAACCGCAGCCAGGACACTAGAGCGAGAAGTGCCTCCTCTGCCCAGCGCCGGAGCCCAGGAGTGGGATTAAGGAACACTGCCGCCCCCTCATCCCAGAGCGGGAATTTCATGGTCTGCGGCTGTTTGTTTGGCCTTGCTGCACTATTTTCAGTGGCTGCAGTATCAAGAAAAGGCACAACGTGACACACTGATGAACTTGAGAACAGGATAGTCATGCTTACTGTATGTCTCTGTCATGCTTGACTCAGACCGAATTATGAAAACACTTACTCTAGGACGACCACTTTGTCTCATACTTTTCTCACACTGAACAATATGCAATATCAATAAATAAATATATAATATGCAGGATCAGATTTTGATTTTGAAATTCACTTAAATGTAATAATACTAGCCTGCGAATATGGAAATCTTTAGACAGTATAAACACTGTTTTTTTCTTGATTATTAATTAATCTTTATTGATTACACGTTGGGTTGGTTGGTGTCAGGTGGACATTTTGTACTAAAACATGCTCTTAAAAAAGAAGCCCAGTAATGCATTGATGTGAAAAGCACAATGCAGGACATGAATGTGGTGAGCAATGAGTCAAGTCACTCTTTATAACACATTTTGCTCTGTCCTGTGTCATGATGTAATATCTAACACTGTACCAGCAGCACACACACACACACACACACATACTGTCTGAGAACTAAACATTCAAGACGTCTGTCATTCAAACAAAAACATTGTTCCTGTACTACAAAGTTAGATAAAGTCAAGCCACAACTTCATCTGAGTGTCCTTTGTAGTACAGAGAGCACTTCTGCTGTCTGTCTCTGCACCGTGTACTTCACGTTCTCTCCTCTGTCACCTAAACTCTTTTTTCCCCATTTCTTGGAAATAAAAACACGTCAGACCCTCACATTGAAAATAGAGATAGACAGCACACAAAGACACATGGTAATCTAGAAATCTCTGTTTTCTCACTTTTTGGTTAAAGATAAAACTGGTCAATACAGCCTTCCAGTTGTGTTAAAATGCACAATATGGTAACAGCTATAGTCGACCATTATAAAACAGACATTATGTCACTTGTTGTCATGTTATTTTGAAGCTGTATTGCTGGTATCACTAATTGTTTGTCCTTTTTGAGCTTGATATCCCCTATAAATGCATAAATAAATATTCACATACATACACAGTGTTGGGAAGGTTACTTTGGAAATGTAATAGGTTACAGATTACAAGTTACTTGATTTAAAATGTAATAAGTAGTTTAATTTTTCAATTACTTTATTAAAGTAATGTAACATTACTTTTAATTACTTTTTCATTACTTTTCTAAATTTCTAATATTTTCAACTGTTAATCATTTGAAACATTTAAAGCAGGCAGAGTTAACCTTACAGTAGCACTCAACACTGATTACTGTCAGACTTTCAAAATCCTTTATGACTTGAATTAAGATTATAATAAATAAGGGATAATATACATCTTTATTTTGCGATAACAACTGGCTGAATGTACATTATCGCACTTATTACACAGCTGCTTGATAGATTATTTAGATGTTTCGTGGCAAAATTATTAGACACAAAACACTGATCTGAGTTGAAATATTTGAACGCAAAGCTTCCATGCTTTAATATTTTATGAGCTAACCAAACTCAAAGCTTCCACTAAGAAAAATTATCAAGCATATAGCACTGACTTAAGTTGCCCTGAATGAGTCTGAGCTGTGTAATAATTTAATTTAAAGCACAGCCAAAACAAATTCAGACTTTTTTTTTACTTTTTTGGGGGGCTTTTTATGCCTTTTATTGTGATAGGACAGTAGAGAGATGACAGGAAAGACCTGGGAGGAGAGAGGGGAGCGGGATCGGCAAAGGACCTCAAGATGGGAATCGAACTCGGGTCACCACACTATATGTCATATCACCACAAGATCATAATATAAATAACATAACAAGAAATAGTTTAATAGCTATGATACTGGGTTTGAAATCAAATGTTTGCACAGTTATGACAGAAAACACTAACATCTAACAATGCCTTGGAAAAAAACATTTTTAAAAAATAAAGTTTATGCATAAACCCAAATAGGAAATAAAAAAGTTATCGAATAAGCATGTGTCCTATTCTGTGTCCTAAACTCCTGAAACACTGGTGTCTCATTTTAGAGCAGTCAATGCAATTTATCAAAGAAGTCAATTAAATCTGTAAGTGGGGGTGGGTGTGTGGAAAAATTCAGATGTAATCCCCTTTGTAATCACTGGCATTTTTCAAAAGTAACTGTAATTTAATTACACATTTTTCTCAGTAACTGTAACTAATTACAATTACATTTATTTTGTAATTAAATTATGTAATTCCATTACATGTAATTAGTTACTCCCCAACACTGTACATACATATATACATCCATAAAGTGCTCAACTGTATTTAATATGCACTTGTACACTGTAAAAAGTTTTTACCAGTTTCAACTTAAAAACGTAAGTTTAGCAGCTGCCCAAAATTATTAAGTTGTCAACTTATTTTATTGTAGTGAGTTGAAATGACTTGTACTTTTAAGATTATTTAAACTTTTAAGACAGCTGCTGAACTTAAAGTTTTTAAGTTGGACTTTTTAACTGGAGAAAAACTTTTTACAGTGTAGAGTACTGTAAAGTAAGTCTTGATGATGATGTCAGATGATATAATATTAATGAAATAAAATGCCACTTAAGTGTACTTAAAGAGAGTTCTTAACACACTCAAATGCACTTTTTAAAAGTACACTTTGTAATAATGTCAGGTTATATGATAATTTAAAGTACATTGTTCATCATTGCTTTAATTGTTGTGCTTTAAAGTATACTAATGTTCATGTCTTAACAAAGGATGTACTTGATTACAATTTTAAGTTTAGTATGTTATTCTATATTACATTTAAAGCCAATATATTTCAAATGTTACTGTATAAATTGTACTTCTTCAATACAATTCTGTAATAAATACATTTAAATACCCAATGTTACAATAAATGCTTCTCAGTATTTGGCAGTACACGTTAAAATAAGACAATAAAATGAATTACTAAAAAAAAAAGTAAATACACTCTAAAGTTCAGTTAAACACATTGTTCTGCTTCACAGAAAAAGTTTCTACAAGAGAACGTTACTACATTACATTTAGGAGTAGTTCATCATCAGTAGTGACTATGGCACAGTGATGTCCATATGGCAAAAATTGTACAGTTCTAGTAGTAAAATCATGAAGTTAGTTAATGCTAATTAGTTAAAACATCATTAATAACAAATCAGTTGCGATCAAACTTATCATTTTGTATGTTTTCTATCGTCATCTGAGGTCCTCACGGGGTTAGACGTATTCACTTAGGTGTTGGGTTATCTGAGATCTCCATAAAAGGCTGGATCCTTGTGTAATTCCTACACTCAAAAAAAGGAAATTAGCTGGTTATTACATTAAAACAAGCGTAACGTGTAATTTTAACAAAATTATTTCATGTTTCAAAGGTGAACGTGATAACATAATGTAGGATAAGCATGAAATTCAACAAATTAACATTTGTTAAATTCAGTCATGTTGAGATAACGTGATTCAATATAGTCAGACTGATCTTGCACCGAAAATGGATTAGCGAGATCACGCGAGATGACAAACCGCGGGCTTCGGAAAATAACGAGATTATCACATGAAGAACTTACCTGGCGTGCCTGGAGTTCATTTGGAAAAGGTAAGATAAAATCTGTTTTCATCCATCTACAAAACGATGTGTATAAAGTCATCAGCAGACTGTCCATCATTTTCAGCAATATTTGGTCATGCTTGTTTGTTATTTTTGTACTCAGGCCGTTAATGTTATGCTGGCACATTCATGCTAACATACGTGACGATAGTTGGCACTCATAAACATGTACTTAAAACAACCCTTAACATTCGTTTTCAAAACTGTGCAACTCACTGAGTGGTTAGTGGTGTTCGTTGATGATTAAAAACAAATATATAGGCGCAATGTATGATTTCAATCCGTGTTATTTGCTATAGTGGAACTATTTTTTCAGATACCTCACAACCGCGTATAAACTTTCGCTCGATATTTGAGTCTGAAGCGCAGTAATATCAACGAGCACTGAGTTCTCCAACAGAAATCAATGGGATTTTACAAAATGCCAAATAAAACACGACAGAAACTGTATTTCGCTACGCTATTTGTTTTTAATAATCAACGAACACCACTAACCACTCGGTGAGTTGCACAGTTTTGAACACGAACGTTGAGTGTTGTTTTATAGACATGTTTGTGAATGCTGGTAGACAGCCACTCTGAAGCGTTCAAAGGCGATTCTAAACGAGTCAAAAAGTCGAGCCCTGGTAAAGGTAGTCGAAATGTACGCAAAAACATACAGGTCCTTTTAAAAAAATTAGCATATTGTGATAAAGTTCATTATTTTCTGTAATGTACTGATAACATTAGACTTTCATATATTTTAGGTTCTAGTGATTCTAATTTTACTAGGTCAGTATGTATATTTTCCTTAATTTTGACCCTGGAAAGGCTAGATAATTGGTTTGAATACCATGGAATAATACACCCTTCCTTAGCTTTTAAAAGTGACCAGAAGTATGGTCAAGGATGTTATTCTACTCAGCATTTTTGCCTAAAGTAAAGAAAATAGTCTGACTTAATATTAATATATGCTGCCTAATTTAATGGAAAACCAGGTTTGGTGAAAATAACATCAAATTTAAACTGTGTTATGATAAATACATTTTATGTATGGCGTTGATTTAAAATTGATGCAAAGTGATGCATCTCTAATTTATATATTTGCACTCTTTCCTAAGTTAGTGATAGCTGTTTAACAGTAATACTGTAAAGATTGTGTGCTATAAATATGCATGTAATGCACATCAGTAAAAAAAATCTTTGTCCTTGTTCATTTTATTTTTTGTCACAGGATGTCGATGAAAGCACTCAAATGGCCATAGCGGAGACAGTATTTGGAATCTTTGTCATTCGACAAGAAGGTGCAGAGCCTGGCGATGACCCCGCGGATGTTGGTATTGTCCTGGAGGGGGTGGAAGTGATGAGTGAGTTGGGCAATGTAGCTTTTGCTGTGGTGATGTTGCTGGGGCTTGTCTACGCGCTAAACCTGAGCTACCCCCAGGAGCTCAAGTACACTTTTGAGGTTCTGCAGAAGATCATTATGGAATTGGATGCAAACAAACTATCCAACAAAGCACAAGTTCTCAAAACACTGCTTTCCCGTTAAGAAACATCGCCATAGCAAAAGCTACACCAGAAAACTTGTACCTTCTGTTTTGTTGTTTAGGAACTACAGGTGTAAGTGCAAATCTTGAAGGGTAATGTGAGTATAAAGACAGGGCCCCGTTTCCCATATCAGTGTTGAGTTCATCTGGGGGTTTTTTGTGCTCTGTTTTTATTAAAAAATGTTCTCTCTGATGCAAGGTCCAGTCTATTGGCACTTAAGGAAAGCTGTATGCTGAATTATTTTTTCAGTTTCTCATAAAAAATTACAGGGATAGTTCAGCCTATCCCTTTAAGACTAAGCTATGTTTAATTTTTAGTTTAAACATTTACAAATTTTGGGAGTTAAACTTTATTTTAAGATCTCCATTTGTCTTGTTTTTACCCTTGATGCCAACCATACTGTAGACGTTGTTGAAACTTGTTTAAAAAATGTCCCTACGTTTCAAATATTTTAATGTAAAAAATTTAAATATATATTTATGCAAAAAATGTTCTAACTTTGGTAAATATTTTTTATTAACTTCTGTGTGAGTTCACAATCACATAAAACCACAGGTGCAAGATGTACAAAGTGCAAATGTTAAGAGTAGATTAAGTGGGATGCAAGTGAGAGGGCCCATTTCCCTGTATTCTCATAACAAACTTGAGATATATTTCCTTGTGTTATCAACAAGCAATTCAACTGTGTAAAACAATGTGCATTATAATTTTGGAAATACAATTTGATTGCACCTTTTCTCATTTGTTGTGTGTTGTTTCCACCATTAGACTTTGTTAAAAAGGTTTTAATTTATTCAACTCAAAAGCTATTCTTTGAAGTAATGTAATTAAATCATGGAAAGGATTTCCATGTGATTAAATGGCTTTCTTTCAGCATTAAGCACTTTTGTTAGGCTAACTTAAATAAATTAGTTGGTCCAAAACATTGCTAATTAGTTGGGCTGACACTATTAAATTAAGCTGTGCCCAACCATAGTAAATAAGTTGAATCAAACTTAATAAATTAAGTTGACCCAACGTAAGTACATTAATTTGGAATAACATAATTGCATAATGCTGAAATAAAGCAAGTTAATCATGTGGAAATCCTTTCCATGATTTTTTTATGTTCATTCAAAGAGTAATTTTTTTGAGTGTAGTTACCTCAAGATGCACATCCTGTGGCAGTAACAGTAAAGCAGACAGAGAAATATTAGTGTAGCGGCAGTTCAAAATATTTTAAGCAAAGAATGATAATGTGCATTTGATCAGATATAACTAAAGTACAAGGTTATGAGATACATTATGTAAATGCTTGGCTAAAGAGATGTGTCTTTAATCTAGATTTAAAGGGGTCATATGATGTGATTTCATGTTTTCATTTGTCTTTGGAGTGTTGCAAACTGTTTGTGCATATATAAGACCTGTAAATTTGCAAAGATTAAAGTCTAAAAACCCAAAGAGATATTCTTTATAAAAGTTAAGCCACACCGTCCTAAAACAGCTCATTCAAACATGAGCCTCCACAAGTCTATGTCACGGTGTGGGAAGATTTGAATAACACCTAAATGTATACGCAAAGAAAGAAGGTGTAACTTTTATTCTCACTGTAGTGTTGTTGCAGCCGCCACCATGTTTTGGAAACACTGTGTGTTTCGTGGCAAAAGTGAAAGCACCTTGTTTGGCCTTCCACATGAGTACACAACTAGAAATCAGTGGTTTTGAACAGTACAATGCAAATTGTGTGCAGTTTTTTTTTTTTTCCGGAGGATTATTTCCTGAACCTGAGAGAGTAGCCTACAATCCCAGCTGTACACAAATGCTGTTTCTATAAAGTGGGGCAATTCCAACTTCGCTTCTAACTCACAGCCTGTAATTACGTTTTCATATTTTAAGAATTTGCTACTGGCTATTCAAACACGAGTTACGTAAAAAAAAGACAGTATGGGTCATTATAATCAGTAATTATGTCCTCACTGGATGCAACAAATGCCTCGTTTATAATGGGTTTTATTGTTTTTGTCTCGTTGTGCAGGGACATGGCATCACAACATGGTAAGGGTGTAACATTTTCGTCACACACTTGAGGTATTCGTAACACACAATGCTTTTCACAATGATGATCTTTGTAAAAATCAGAGAGTAGCAACAATAATGTACAGTATGTGGAAAATAATGTGTTTTTTGAACCTCAAAGTGGACTTTGCTATCCTAGGTACTACCAAGAGTCCAGAGTTTTGTGACCTTAAGAAGTGTATATGACTGAAGTGTGATAGACAATTAGTTAGGTACACAGGAGCTAAATCATTAAGGGCCTTATAAGTAAGTAGTAATATTTTGTAACTGATGTGGAACGTAATAGGTAGTCAGTGTAGAGACTGTAAAATTGGAGTAATATGATCATATTTTCTTGACCTGGTAAGGACTCTAGCAGCTGCACTTTGGACTACCTGTAGCTTGTCTATTGAAGATGCAGGACAACCACCTAGCAGTGCATTACAGTAGTCCAGTCTAGAGGTCATGAATGCATAAACTAGCTTTTCTGCATCAGGAACGGGTAGCATGCCAGTGTTTCTAAGATGGAAGAATACTGTTTTTGTAACATGATTTTCAAAAAACAAGTTGCTGTCTAATATAACACCCAGGTTTTTGATTGTAGAGGAGGTGACATCCATCTTAATGCACTGAGAGATAATTTAAAAGTTTCATCTGGTCTTGTTGAAATATATATTTGAGTATCATCACCATAACAATGAAAACTAATGTCTCTAATAATGTTACCAAGGAGCAACATACATTGAAAACAGCAGAGGTCCAAAGACAGATCCTTGTGGCACTCCATTCTTCACTGGTGTAAACAGAGATGATTTTCTGTTTAAATAAACAAAGAGGTAATGGACAGATAGGTATAATCTTGTTTTGTAATCAATCTTTGAGTATGTCATGATCTATAGTGTTGAATGCAGCACTAAGATCAAGTAAATCTAGTGATGAGATGCCCTGGTCTGATGCAAGAGACAAGTAATTTGTAATTTTAACATGTGCAGTTTCTGTGCTATAATGGGGCTTGAAAAGCTAATTGCACTATAACTCATTTTTTATGCAGCTGGGTTTCATGCAGTAACAACTGCAATTATCAAGTTCAGTTTTATGTTCTTTTGTATTATTTCCATCATATGTATTATTTTTTTCCTCAAGGGATGGTCACTATGAACTGTCATTTTATGGAAAGAGCTGCATATGCAGAACAAAATCAAAATTGCATTCAGATGACTTAATAATGAAAGCATTATAAATATGGGAAAATGTGTCCTTAATATTTTTGTTGGTCACACTTTAATTTAGGGTCCAATTCTCACTAATAACTCGCTATTAACTATGACTTTGTGTCAATAAATTCCTCATTTACTGCTTATTAATAATAATGTTGTTGTTCAAATTAGATATGGGGTCGGATTAAGGGATCTAAAATATGGTAATGCCAAATAAGGCATTAATATGTGCTTTATAAGTACTAATAAACAGGTAATATGCTAGTAGTATGCATGCTACTAAGCAACTAGTTAATAAAGTCTTCACCCTGGTCTTCTCTTGGAGAATCTGTCAAGCTGTGTGTCTGTTCTTTACATACTCTGAAAGCCTAAGAGGCATTTCTGAGATTTACTTTTATTTCTCTCTCAGTGTAGCTCTTCAGTGATGGAGGGGTCACTGTAATACATGCCTGTATGGACTGACAGCTCGCAGGTGCTCCATGAGTCAAGCTGTCAAACACGCACTATAAAGCGCACGTGTGTATGAGGAAGGTCGGCCAACACGCTAACACCGCCCAAAGGCAAAAAGTGTTTGATGGTGAATTAAGCTGTTGTGTTTTTTCCCTCCCCTTGGCAACAACAGCCGCTCTCATCACCTCTGGAGTGGTCCTCGCCCCCCTCTGCCCTCCTATCATCCAGTACGGCCCATTTCACTTTCATCCCTAACATGCTATTGTCAGAAAAGCCGCCAAAGGGTTCTTCCTTTGTCTTTGTTTACCTCACAACAGCTGGATAAGGTCTATACCCTTCACTTAAACACCTCTCTCTGCACCAACACTCTATTTCACCTCTTACACGCTTCTCGAGTCTGTGGTTTGCGAGCGCTGCTGCACTTTTGACGGTTCACCTTGATGTGAGAATGTGAAGGAGAATGACATCTGAATGATATAAATAATGCAACAGAATGAGTATGACACAGTGAAATTGTTCGAATCGCTGTCTAATAGATCTCAGTTTCATAAATGTCATTTGAAGGTGTCGTACTGAAAGGACCAACCCAGGCTCATTGGAAATACGTGCTTCTACCTACATTCCTGCAAAGCTCAAAAAAACATACCTATACATACCAATTGCTGCAGCTTCTAGTTGAAATGAACACTAGAGGCAGTAAAAGTCTGACAACTTGTATTCATTTGCACACAAATTATTATTTACAAGACCAAAGTACAAGACCAGACCACCTTAACAAAAAATCTGCTGTTCACTACACATAAAATGTATAATTGCAAAAAAATATATACATTTGATTAGAACATTTATGGAGCAACCGATATTGTGTGACACTAACTCATAAAAGTCGTAAATTTTGTTTTAAACTCTTATAAATGTATGACGTGGCAAGGGGGCACCAGCATGAGGCAAAAGGCATTGATATAAATACATTAGCCATAGATAAATATATATATGGCTAATGTATTTATATCAACCACTTTAGCAAAGTTTGTACTATTTTCTGCTTATTTTGAAAAGTAATAAAAAAAAATAAATAAATAAAATAAAAATTGTTCAGTATATTGTCATTAAAATATGCTAGTATAAAAAATATACATTTTAAAGTACAGAAACAAAACAATTTTAAAAAGTAAAGATTCTGAAAGCATTGAAGGAGATCCCATAATAATGTAATATAGATTTACAGTAAAAAACAACAAATTATATTTTATTATATGATATGATTAATATCATGTTTTTACATATGATGATTTCATTCTAAACATGGTGATTATTTCTAAGATGGACACCCAACATAATATATGATATTTACCATCTAAATCTAACCATGCCATGTCAACAAATGAAGAAGTCAGCCATCTATTAATAACATGTTGTCTTTATTGTGTGCTTTTTACCCCAAATACCATACTTTTACATGTGCTTTCGTTATTTAAAAATGGTTTCTTTAATTATCTTAAACTAAACTAAAAATCATTAAGAAGACATTTGTCTCAAAATATTTGCATTCGTTTTAGCAATTCTCATTTGGTACTTCGATCTACAACATTTTAAAAAACATCAAATATTAGATCAAGCAACCACAGAATCAACTTTGCACTGTTGCCCGCGATCAAGTCAAGGATCAGCCAAATTTGCACGTGCATCTTGAAAAACAAATGTTTTGAAAAGTGCTACATCATGTTTTTGGGCCATCAAGTGGTTTACAGGAAAATAATATCAAAGGCACCTTTTACCCCGGGCCACCTTTAGCCCCATTCTACCCTACAGCTTCATATTTATGGGTTTTCTTAGTAGCTAAAGTGGTATGAATCCTGTGAAGATACGGTTCGACAAAACAGCTCAAAGCTGCATAGAAGGAAAATATAATAGCATGGATGCCTCAGTGAATGCATTTTTATATCACTTTTGTATTAATTAACACTATCGGGTAGGTTTAGGGTTGGGTTGGGTTTGGTGCCACGTTCACATATTGAATGGAAGTTTTAGCGCCACTTACTGGACATTTCACTTTGAAACTGTCGCGAAACATGCAGTGAGGTACGAAATAATGTTGTTACAAAAACGTTGCCAAAAACATTTCAAATGAGCCTGAGCTGGAAATGACCCTCATTTCTCGCACACTTTGGACACATTCAGATTTGAGGGACACTACTCTTTTGTGTTTTGTATTAGTATTTTGATCTTATTTTTCCAGTGAAATATGCTTAATAAGCAGAATTCAGCAAACTTATGTGAGAAATATATGTTGGGCCACGCATTTACAGGGTGGAAATGGAGCGTCCAGAAGAACTCAAGACAGTGGAGAGAAAAAATGAAGACAGACAGGGAGAAAGAGACACACACTCCTCCTTCTCCGTTGTCCTCCTACACATCGTGATCCTACACCTTTCATGTGCAAAGCAGATGTAGTCAATTGACATGCTAATGAGACACACACACACACACACACACATGCATGCAGGGACATCCGCTCATACACACATTCCCATGTATCAGTTCAAGCCCTCGCTGTCAGCCACGCTCATTCCCTCCCCCTGCATCTCTCTCCCTCCCCTCCACCCGCTTCTGCTCTCTTTAAGTGGAAACGATTGGAATTGAGTTCAGCGTGCTCCCTAGAGAGGAAACCTGCCTGCCAACCGCCCGTCCCGCCACACACTTACCACAGAGAGAGAGTGTGTGTGTGTGTGTGTGTGTGTGTCCCTAAACCTTTACAGTGACTTCACACACTGCCATATTCCTGTAGATTGGTGACTAATCTACAGGACTAGATTAATTAATTAGCGGTTAATTGCCCTGGTAAGGCTCCAGGGAGTAGGGATAAGCGCATACTGTGCGTGTAGGTGTGCTTTCTTAATATTTAAGATTCTGCACTTTTTCTAGCTCATTAATCAATTTTAAGTAAATTTGTGACAGTGTTTCTCTCAATATTTTATGCTGAAAATATCATTTGTAATGAAAAAGTAGAACTATGCAAAATGGAAACATTTTCAGTTGTAGTTTCAAACATTTGGACCCCACTGTGTATCAGTAGTTCTCAACTAGCTGCTTTGCTGGTTTTAGCTGATTTCAACTGGTCTACCAGCCAAAGTTGGTCTTTGGCTGGTCTACCTGTACTCCCATTCTGGCCAAGCTGGTGCTATTTTATCAGTCAATTGACCACCTAAGACCTGAAAACCAGCTTGAGCTGGTTTAGGATAAAAAAAAAAAATCAAGTTTACTATAACATTTGTTGTTGACATCGAAGGCTATACTGTATGTCCAAACTAACTCGAAACCATGAACAAGGCAAGGGAAAATACAAACCCGAACTCGTTGGACTTGATGACCTCAAGTAGAACCATTTGAAAGCCACTGCATATATGATTTAGATACATCATGGTGTGTTTAGGGTGTTCTGGACTCTCTACAAGCGTACAAGCGGTGGTGTCTGCAAGAGGCCCGGCAATAAGTCCATCACATCCCGGGCTATCGACTCCCTCTGGGGGATCAATACTGGAATGATGGGCCTCCTCTGTCTCGCCCATCCATCCACTGGGCCATTGAGCGCATGTTAATGTTATGAATTATTGAGAGAACGGTTACTATTGATTGGCTGTGGGGATTATTGAAGGGGTGAATTGCAGTGAGAGGGCGGGCGGAGGTCTGGAAGGAGGCGGAGGGAGTCTGCGCCAACGGACAGGTCAAAATCCTCAAGCAAGGTTTAAGTGTTCACTAAGACGCCTGACCTCCAAAACGGTCAGGTCAGAGGTTGCAGGAAGGACATGGCTGATGTTGTGATGACAGTGTCGTCTGCCTTTGGTTTCTTAGTCATTCCCCTGCTCTTGGTTTTCCCAGACTTTGCTAGGAAAAACTCTTTAAACCAATCTGAACTGGTTAGTTATTGGTCTGGTTTGCTGGTTTTAGATGAGGGTAGGTGCTAGAGAGCCAATTAGCCAAACGAGTGAAACACCAAGCAGGGCTAAGTCAGTGCTTGGTGTGAAAGCAGCAATATTTGAATTGCATCCTTAATTGGTTCCCTTCATTCATCCATTATTTCTCAAGATAGGTACTCTGCACTCTGGTACCTTTTCAAAAGTGTACATTTAAGTGTACATATTAGAACCTAATAGATACAAAAGTGTACCTTTTGAAAAGGTACCACCCCAGTGAAAGCTTTTGTACCTTTATTAATGAGAGTGTGAGAGTCCTGCAGAGTTTAGCTTCAACCTGCCCCAACACACCTACTGCCCTATAGACATGTGTCTTATAATGCTTAAGAACTTGATTAACTGGATTAAATCTGTTTAATTAGAGTTGGAGCCCAATTCTACAGGACAGTCTCCTCCAGGAGCAGGATTGGACACACCTGTGTAGATGGTCACTTATCATTTTTAATATACTTACACAAATCCAGATATGAGGTAAGATGCAATGAAGTCAAGTACCCCATATTCATGGCCCCAAAACAAATCTAAGACCCTGTATTCATAGTTTTCAGTCACTTGACTGACTCAAAGGCCTTAAGGGACCTTAAGGAAGACCAAAATGTCCACAGAACTGCAGCACAAGCATGTCAATTTTCCATCTGTTTCCAAACCACAAATATTAAGATTTCCTCTTAAAAAGAAAAAAAAAAAAACATGGCCATTTGTAATCCATAAAGCACCTGCCACAACATCAATCACATTTAAACAGTAGGACATTTGGAAACGTTAAATGTGAAAAAAAAAACTTAAAGTGCCTTAATGCATTAAAATGATTATTAATGATATAAAATGATATTAAAAGATTAAATTCTGTACACACCTTATTGATGATGCATATTTTATATAGGCAAGCAGATGAGCCCGGAATAAGAACACAATGCGCTAAATGGTGAAGAGTTTTCTTTATAATGATTGTCTATGGGAAAACACTTAATGTGCAACTTTGCATGTACAAACTATGCATCATCAATAAGGTGTATATTGAATTTGGCCTTTTAATATTAGCGTCTTACTACAGTACTACTTAATACAAACCTTTTAAAATAACTGGTGGTCAGCGGAGGTAAAGCCTTATTTTGCCCTCCAGGTGGGTGTTTTTTTAAGAGTGTGATGTCCTGTGAAAACTATGAATAAGCATTCACAGTATCAGATGTTCTTTATCATAAGATAATTGCCTGGAAGATGAGTAGGATGCAATGAAATCAAAGCATGCTCTCTAGTATATAAAATCAAGCACTTCTTGCTATGCAAACTTGATTTCATGCATTGCTGAATTCCAAACTGTGCAATTCATAATACATTCTCAGTATAGTCACAAAGACTGTTAATATCACCTCTTCTTCTGTCATTTTTCTCTTACAACTTTTGGCAAAGCAGAGAAGCAGTTTAAAGGTGTGTTTATAGGTTGTTACCTAATAATATCAAATCCAGTTTAATTTGACGGCATCTCACTACTCTTGAGCACTGGAGATTCTTGCCTGAACATTAACGCAAGAATGCATGTTAAGAAGTCTGTGCAAAGGGGCCACATGCTTGCAATGTGTTATCCTAGTATTCATTTACATTTGTAGAGGATATTTCTGGCCTAAGATACATTTGCACACAAGGAAGAGCATGAGATTTTGAAACTTAAGCTGAACTTGAACCACCATCTCCATAATCACTATGGCTCAATAGGTCTTGAGTTCATGCACTAACCACTAAGCCACAGCTCATACGAGTAAACAAGCCCAAATCTGAGCTCCCCTGCTAGAAAACACAAGCATATCTTGCTTACAGTTATCTGATATTATTGTCTCATTTTTAAGTCTGGGAGAGCATTAGAGTAAATTTCAGAAAGCGTATAATCCAGCAGCTTCCTAACCATCATCCAGAAATCTCTCCTGATTTAGTTTAAAACATTTCCCTCTCTTTTTGTTGAGAGGACGCTCCTGAGACAAGATTGCAGCAGAATCCAGTTCCCCGGTGCTGAATCCCCACAGGCCTTTCTTAGCAAATGTTGCGGCACTAAAAAACTAAATCGCTGGACCGTACTGCTCCTCGCTAGCATTATCTTCTATTGATCCCAGTCCTTAAGTGTGACCATAAATCCTGTCCTGCACTGCTGACCGAGGCCAGCTTACCAGGACCCTATGTGTGGAAACTCTGACGGCAGGGTAACCGAAAAGGGCTCTTCCACTATTTAAAAATTTAGACCAAGTCATTTGAATGGTGAAGGATCTTGATTTTACTGCATTGCAAAAGGGTGAGATTTCAACAGTCGTGTCCCATTGAAGGCACGTCCAATTCAGGAAATCACCAGTTCGAGTCAGACGAGACATAACTGGAATTATCAGAGGAGGCAGTCGTAGAACGCGAAAGTAAAATGACATTGATCGCTAGTAATGGCTTTTGAAATGAATCCAGGGTTTCTTGTTGAATGCAGCAAGCTTGGATGTACATAACAAACAATCTAAAAGCTTGTCTAATAGCTCACCATAAGCCAGGAAGACCAATATGTCTATTCTCAAATAGTCTCATAATCCCCATTTACACAAACAATCGACGCTGCATCCATTAGGTGATGAGCTACAGGCTGCGTTTGCTGTTGAACGGAAAATCAGCGATTAAGTTGTTGGATGATAATGCAATTATAAAGCTGTTTCAGAGCACTTCTGCTTTGTTTTGATTCATGAAATGAGAGTGGTCTCCGTTGTATAATTTGCGCGTCCGTTGTCAGACTACAGAGTCGGCATAATTCTGAAACGAAAATACTTCGTAATTCAGAAGATTCAATAAATTCCCTTATGTCTGAGTGAGATCTCATTCAGTCAGATTTATTGTCTGGTTGTTTTCGATTTCTGTCGAACATCAGTACGTCAGTACAGTGACGTGTGTTTGAACCCAAACTCGCTTTGACCAAACCAGCGCGGCTTGAGTGAGTGTCTATATATGTAAAGCTCTTTAAAGCTCTTTTCTTATATATACAAAATAATAATTTGTTATATACAAAATAATATTTCATTCTTACAGTAACAGACAAGTTTAACTAAATACACTGTTTGGGGAATTTTTATTTAAAAAAAAAGATATTCTTACTGTAATGCATAATGACTTAATGCATAATGTATATGTTGTTTTTATAAATAACTAACCAAATGGAATTTAGAATGCATTATAAACACTGAAACATTTACAATTAATAAACATAAACCCATGAAAATTACAAAATATATTTGAAAACAATACAATACACTGAAACAGTATAGTAAACATTTAGGCATGATGAATAAATACATTATAATACTTGGTTAATATGTAATATCTAAAACAGCATAATACAGAATGAAAAGTGGACAAATAAATCATTTATGAGCACTCATAAAAATAAATAATTTTGCAATACTTTAAAAAATATCCAAAAAACTTTTGTTTGCTTTTTGCATATAGAAATACAAATATGTTGTATATTCTGACAAATAATAAGACAACACAATATGAGAAGAAAAAAAATTAAATTAGTTGGCGAATGATGTCAAATTAGAATCTAAATATGTTCTTAGACGGCTGTGAAATACTGTATAGGTGGAGTACGAGTGGTGGCGGCGCTCTTAAATCTGCTGTAGAATAGCATATATCAGGTGACAGCTATAAAGGGCTGCCCTTTAGGGTGCAGCGGGCGTGGGGAGCTTGACTCTTGTCTGAGTGATAGTGAGCCCTACATCATTCAGACCTCACCTTATCACTCGCTCACTCACTCTCGCACCCTTATAAATGTCAGCGATAAATCTGGTCTCAATCCAGCTCAGTACATAACTCATACACACACATGTAGGCGTATACAAATACACTGTGTGTTTGACACACACAGCACGTCTCATCACTGTACAGTTGTTCAAATGTGATGCAACGCGTCTTGTTTCTCTGTCTGTCTCCATCCTTCTAACCTGTAGAGATGCCAACGATGCTTTTTTACTGTGTCCTTATTTCAAGTATCTGCCATCACCGCTCCATTTCTCCCTGGTGAGACGTAAACCACCCTTCAGCCCCCCTTACAGCAACCTCTGAGCTAAGCCCCTGTGAGAGCCAGCACAGGTCGGCCGGTGTGAAATATAGCCGGGCGTAATGACCCTCTAAATTAACTCCTTGTAACCCTGCATTTCTCAAATGGCCATCATTAGCATATAATAGGGTGCAGGGAGACGAGAGAGGGCCAAGTCTGCCCCGCGGCGGGCCCGCGCCGACCCAGTGCTCTGTCTCAGCACCGCGGGCACTGCTGTAACGGTACTGTAAAGTTCAGCCTTATAAACATGTCAGCTGGGCATGTAATTAACCGACTGGCCATTAGATAATGGATCTACTACCTGTGAGCTGCCTGTCATTCAAGAACAGCACACACGCTTCTGCTCCCTCTTCAGTTCTACCATCCCAGTGCAGTGTACCTCTTTAAAGTGGTTGTTTTTAGGATTATCAGAGCTAGTTTGAGGGAGCTGAAAAAAAAAAAACAACTTGAAATGACTTTTACAATTTATTGTTACTTTCTCAATGTAATGGTTAAAATTAAAATATTCAGAGAAATATTGTGTCCATCAGGAATGGACTGAAGCATTAAAAATGGATATTCTAACATTACTGGTTAATGAAATTGGTAACACTTCAGAATAGGGAACTACTAATAACTAATTAGTAATTAGTAACTAATTATTCATTAATAACTAATTCCCTCAATAATTCCTAATTTGCTGCTTATTAATAGTTAGAGGTAGTTGCTAAGTTTAGGTATTGGGTATAGGGATGTAAAACAAGGTCATGTAGAATAAGGCATTAATATGTGCCTACTTAGTACTAATAAATAGCTAATATTCTATAGCATGCTAATTAGCAACTAGTTAAGAAACTGTAAAATAAAGTGTTACCATGATATTTTACATTCTCTTTATTAATTCAACTAAAAGGTCATGGAGAAATGGCACGGGAAAGGAACGGAAATGAACAGGATGGGACGGGACAGGACCTGATAGGACAGGACAGGACAGGACGGGAAAGGAAAGGAAAGGAAAAGGAAAAAGGAAAGGAAAGGAAAGGAAAAGCTGAAGAGGACGGAAGGACAGGACCTGATGGGACAGGATGGGGAAAGGAAAAGGAAAGGAAAGGAAGGGAAAGGAAAAAGGGAAAGCGGATGATGGGAAAGGGAAAGGAAAGGGAAAAGGGAAAGGAAAAAAGGAAAAGGAAGGAAGGGGAAAAGGAAAGGGAAAGGAAATGGATGGACGGGACAGGACCTTGATGGGACAGATGGGAAAAGCCTGGAAGGAAGAAAAGGAAAAGTGGAAAAGGAGAAAAGGAAGAGAAATGGACAAGGAAAGGAAAGGGAAAGGAAAAGGAAAGGAAAGGAAAGGAAATGGACAGGATGGACAGACAGGATTGAAAAGAAAAGAAAAGAAAAGAAAAGAAAAAAGAAAAGAAAAGAAAAGAAAAGGGGACGGATGGGATGGGATGGACAGGACAGGATTGAAAAAAAGAAAAAAAGAAAAGAAAAAGAAAAGAAAAAGAAAAGAAAAGAAAAGAAAAGAAAAGAAAAGAAAAAGAAAAAGAAAAAGAAAAGAAAAAGAAAAAGAAAAGAAAAAAAATGGACAGGATGGAATGCTTACAAGACAGGAAAGGAAAAGGAAAAGGAAAGGAAAGGAAAGGAAAGGAAAGGAAAGGACCGGGATGGGATGGGAACAGGACAGGACAGGACAGGAAAGGAAAGGAAAGGAAAGGAAAGGAAAAGAAAGGGAAAAAGGAAAGGAAAAGGAAATGCAAAGGAAAATGGACAGGATGGGATGGGACGGATGGGACAGGATGATATGGGATGGGACAGGACAGGATTGGAAAAGAAAAGAAAAGAAAAGAAAAGAAAAGAAAAGAAAAGAAAAGAAAAGAAAAGAAAATAGAAGGGAAATGGAATGGAAAGGGAAGGGAATGAACAGTGCTGCTCTTACCAGCTGTCACTACAACACACACAAAGAGCTTGTTGATTAAAAAAGACCCTCATTGCAATTGCAACCACAAAAATTCCCCTTCTAATTGAGAGACACGTCAAAGGCACATTGGTTTGGTAAGACCCCCTCCTCCTCCTCCTGCAGGTCCCCACCTCAATCACATTTACACCTCCACTTCATTCTCTCCCTCTGTAGTTATCTTTTTTCTTCTCAACCTCAAATTAATGAAAAGCGGGCCAAAGAGGGAGCGCTTTCAGTCATTTTAACAGCCAGTTAATAAATGCGATTGCAAATGGAACTTGTCACCGCACGCTAGAGAGCAGCGCGCGGTCAATATCCCGGCTGGCAGGTGCTGAGGGTCACATATAAGTCAGTCCAGTGATGGATATGTATCCAATAATTGATGTAGGCCGTCTGTTATTGTGGGTTTCACTCCTGCCTCTATTGCTTATTAAAAGCTGTTTGCTTTAAGTACCAGGCTGCCCTGTAACTGCCCATACTGGCTGTTAGCTAAGCATCAGAAACCACAGACAATGGAGAAGACAGCCAACTCTGGCTGTCAACACAAATATTACAAATATTTTGGTCACACAGGTTAACTTTTGGCTTTAACAGGCAACATACTTGATGAATTAATAAACTACACACACATGAATGACTAAAAATGAAGGTGTGAGAACATTTATACAAAAACAATACTGTAGTATATATGTACATATTCATAGTATGGCCTTAGATATTTATTTGGTAAGTAGTTAGCAAATATGTCCATTGTCTGTATTCTTCTCTGGCTTACATCCAGTCTGTATGGTGTTTTTTTCATAATCAATGCCACTGTTTGCGTGCAGCCTGATTTTTGTGTCCATGCAGACTTGTGTATAGACATGAGTATTTAAGCCCTCTAAAACAAAGGACCACTAGGTAGTCTGCAAGCACGAAGGTGTCAGTTGTCATTGAAGTGTACTTAACTGTGCACCAGACTGAGCTAAACATGGAAAGTGAAGTACAACCAGGCCATAATGTACAGTCAGCTGGTCATTATTGTAAAATAAATCCCCTTTCAGTATAGTAAGAAAAGTGCAAAATGGAACTAGTTGCAAGTCAGACTCGAACCTACATCTCCCGCATAAGCACCAAGGATTAAAATATCAGAAAGACACACGTTAACCACTGTGTCATGGCCCTGAGAGGCCAAACGAGGCCAAAAGCAGAGCAAGACTCTATGGCATGTTGGGTTCTCGAAGAAGCAAAGAAAGTAAGAGGATATAGATAGAAAGACAGAAAGTGAGAGAGACACGTCAGGAATTACCGCAGGGCCTAACCCTGCACGACTGGAAGGGTGTTGTTATTGTAAAACTCAGAAAGAGCTGCTATAGCACATTTCTGACATGTAGCGCTGCCTTTCAGGGCCTGATCAAAGTGCCCCACCGCTACTGCGTCTGATAACCAAATCAATTTTCCCAGTCTTTTGTTTTTCGCTGAATAATGCACATTTAGTTGTAACCTTCGGGCATAGAAGGAAGACAAGGCAGACGAGAGGGGCAAGAAACTGAAAGGGGTGAGTTAGAGAGGAAAGTGCTATTCCTTTATATTCCGAGAAACGAAATATATTCCATAAAAGAGGAAAGAAAAGGAGGGAAATATTCAATAAACTTAGCAGAAGGTTTAAAAGCGTGAAGGCTCTAGAGGACCATGAACAGCGGTTGGAGGCGGTTCGACAGAAGAGAACGGAATGATTAGAATATGAAATGTCTCGGAAGGGGGGAGTGGGTGGGAACGGAGCCAGAGAAATGGAGAGGTGAGATTAAAAGATTACCTGTCTTCTTCTCTCGCCCTTCAGGACCCTAGCGTCTGTCTGCCACCGCTGCCAGACCAGACAAGTCAATGAAAGAGAGACAGCTTCAAAACAAGATAATCATTACAATCAATCCTCACCGTATTACCTCTGGTGCTGATCACATTTTCAATCGCGTGGTTTTGTAATTGTGTATGTTTCTTGGCTCGAGAGGTCTTCAAATGCAACTTATCAACTGCGAGTACATTACTCCCTACAATAAAAACCGAAGAAGTATGAATTCAATTAAAGAATATTAAATCAGAAAAGGTGTCAATTAAAACATGAAACATGCTACAACTACAGATTTATCATCCACCTTGTGAAGTAAACCCAATTTTTTTCGCACATGTGTGATCAAACCCTTGTTTTTTGTTGTTGCGCAGTAGTGAAAGGAGTGAGTCATGCCACTCTTGATCTGTGTGCTGCTGTCTGTTCTGTTGGATGGGATACCCTTGACCTGTCGCATCCGCAGACATTGATATTCAGTAACAAGCCCCACAAAACAAAACGATCCATATCACAAGGTGACAGGAGACAGCTCTCTCTCCGTGTGTGTTTCTCTCTCTCTCTCACTCTTCAGTATAAATGGGCTTTTAAGGTAAGTGCACATATGGCTACGGCCTGCCGTGGCCCTTTAACCTTAACAGTGACATGGGAAAGATTTTTCAAAAGAACGTCCAAAAAGTTGTTGGCTATAGATTAGTGCCTCAACACTAGCTTTGGCAGGGACCCGAAAGAGAAAGAGAGATGAAGGGACAATCAAGGAAGGAATGAAAAAAGGACGGCCAAAAGGTGGAAGACAGCAGACAGGACCTGTGTTCGATTTACTCTTGGCATTGACAAGTGAACTTGCTCTTTCTTGTCTTCTCTTTCTCTATATTTCCTTCAGCATTGTATCCCAACAATATTTCTCGAAATTTCAAGTAATTCAGCTACACTCAAGCTAACCTTTAGAAAAAGTAGTCAGCTTCGCTACAAGTGTGTGTTTTGAGGGAGAACCAGAGGCAATCCTTGCTCACTTGGTGCCATAAGAAAGAGCTATTACACTTTTGACTCTTTGGATATATTTACACTTGTTACTTCATGCATTTTTACTGATCAGATAGCTATCCAATTTGTTAAAACTGTCCCATTTGCACATACAATGTGTGTCTCTGTGAAATGAATAGAAATTCAATCTGAAAATCCTGTGCAATATGCAAATCCAACACTGAATGCAATGGTACTACTCTGCATTATCATCAGCCAATTTCAAGAGCAAAGACCGCAGTAGGAGAGAGAGTGGCATTAGCACTGATGAGAGAATATGGTCTCACTACTTTTAATGAAGATGACTGTGTGTTGAGCTCCAGGACGCAAAGACAAACTTTCCATTTCATTTGCAGCAGTTTGTGTGTCTGCTTGCTGAGATGTTCATCTCTGATGGGCCATGTCTGTGGGATGTATGTTGCAGTAGCACTGTTATCTGGCCACCGGGAGCTGGTATAACATGCTCTCACGACTTTATTTTTTACCATTTTGTGAGGAGTAAAATTTACATATTTGGTTTCAACAAGCAGACGTCCAGTCGCGTCTGGAAGGCATCTCAAACCATCTTCTGAAGTGGTTTGTGCAATGGGATTGCAATCCATCTCAAATACATTTCAGAGGGCACTTCCACTTGGGATTTTATGGATACTGTACCTAAACAACCAGAGACAAGTGAAGTGGCTTTATTAAACTGTTGTATGAACCAGTTCATATGAAGCATCCAAAGAACCAATTCACTAATATTAAATGGCCTTCTCAGTATGAGAGAGAATGGATAAAAGCTAGAATGTTTCTCAGCTGAGCTTAGGTTGACCCAGTCAACCAGTTGTGATCAGAATGTCTGCAGGGAGGGTTAGCGTGTCAACTTTGATATGCAGAATTAATGAGCTGTGTTGCTGGTCCTGCTCTAACAGATGAGAATTAACCGTCGCTAATGTTGAGGCAATGGCCAGTAACCTTCTGGAGAGATTAACTTGAATGAATACTCGAATGAAATGAAGATGACAAAGCTGCGATGTTCTTCCGGATGTGTTGTACCACTGATCCCATCAAGATCAGGTAATAAATCAGACAACGAAAGAGGGAGAGGGAGAGAGTGAGAGCCATGTGGAAGGTGTTTAACATGGCATCTCCTAAAATTAAAGGAAAGAGTCTCTGCACAAGTCTGAGATGAGGCCCTCTTGTACTCCATCCTCAATTTGTCAAATTGAAGACAAATGCTGGTGGATTCTGTTCCAGCAAGTTTCATTTACAGTCACCATGAACTTGGCATAGGCATTTCCCTTAAAGCAGGGGCGTCCAATCCTGCTCTTCTAGGGCCATCTTCAGCAGAATTTAGTTCTAGCTCTTATTAAACACACATGAACCAGCTAAAAAAAGCTCCTCAAACTCACTAAAAACATCCAGGCAGCAAGGAGCAGGACTGGACACCCATGCTCTAAAGCCTGGAGGCTCCCCATAAGTACACATGTTGGATGTCACCTTTAACTGACCCATCAGTTTCTGTTCTTGGATTTCTTACTAATGAGCTGTTGACTAGATTCAGGTGTGATTGATTAGGAAGAGTTCAAAATTGTGAGTTGGATGCCTTCGAGAAGTTTAACCACTACATCATGTGGAGATTTTCCATTTGTCATTTCTTCTACTCAAATCCTGTAAGAGGAACTTGACATAGGGTAATGGTCAAGCTGTCCAATTCTCACTAACTACATATTAACTACGATTTTTGCCTTAGTATACTCCTAATTTGCTGCTTATTAATAGTTAGTAAGGTAGTTGTTAAGTTAAGTTTAGGTATGAGGTTGAACTATATCTGCTTTATAAGTACTAATAAACAGCCAATATGCTAGTAATATGCATGCTAATAAGCAACTAGTTGATAGTGAGAATTGGTCTTTAAAATAAAGTGTTACCATTGTTTTTACAGAAGTAACAACTCTAAAACTATATATATGGTCAAACTTTTTCATCATTTCAGATTTAAATGACTAGTTCACTTCCAGATTTAAAATTTCCATGTAATTTACTCACTCTCATGTCCTCCAAGTCTTTCTTTCTTCAGTCAAAAAGAAATTACATTTTAGTTTGTTTGTTTTTTGAGAAAAATATTCCAGGATTTTTCTCCATATAGTGGACCTCAATGGTGCTCAATAGATTGAAATGTAAAACTGCAGTTTCAATGCAGCCTCAAAGGGCTCTACACGATCCCAGCCCAGGAATAAGGGCCTTATCTAGCCGAACTGCCATTTTCTGAAAAAATAAAAATAGACATTACAAATATATATACTTTTTAACCACAAATGCTGGTCTTGCAATAACTTGACCTCATGCATTACATAATCATGCACACATGGCATAGGCAAAAATACAGACCCAGTGTTCGTTTACAAAACTAAATCAAAGAAAGTCAAACACCTTTTACAAAAAAAAAAAAAAAGGTAAACCAATGATTTTAAAATTTTGGAGGACAAAATGAGATGAGTGTTTAAAATGAAGTACACAGACGAAAAACTAACTGTGCGTGACATTTTCTATGTGATATGCATGAAGTTGCGAACACACATTGCAGAGCTAGTGCAAGACGAGCATTTGTGATTAAAACGGCTGGGACCGTGTAGAGCCCTTTGAAGCTGCACTGAAACTGCATTTTGGACCTTCAACCCATTGGGTCCCAGAAGTCCACTATATGGAGAAAAATTGTGGAATGTTTTCCTTAAAAAATCATTTCTTTTCGACTGAAGAAGGAAAGACATAAACATCTTGGGTGACATGGGGGTGAGTAAATTATAGGGAAATTGTAACCAAACTGTTGTAAGACCATGTAACCAAAGCCAGAAGAGATACACAGTATAGTGACCCTTCATCCATCTTCAATCTTTAACTTCATGGAAAAATAATGAGGTCTTGTAATAAAGAGAATACTATTAGCACACTTTGAACCTTCTCTGTCCTCTAGTATTGGAAATTCACTTCTATTGATCACACAATAGCTATATAGGGACTGAATACTTGACCCCTAATCCCTTTATGGACTGACCTCGATTGAACCATGTCCCTTAAATGTGTGTGTTTGAGTGTGGGTGTGTGGTTTCTGTATGTGCATGTGTTGTGTGGCAGTCGTCTGTTTTTCGCACGACCACTCACACACATTGTGCTGTAGGGCTTTTTGCTATAATAGTTCCTATTCTAAATTAAAACAATTGCAGAAATGTCAATAGCCCTATGATGTTTTGGAACTTGAACTTGAATGAAAGGGTTTTCTTTTATTTCCCGTTGGGTCTACAACTGGATAATTTACCAATTTGTCCACTTTGTCTGATATTAGTGCAGGAAAAAAAAAAGAGTTGAATATAATGTAGAAATATATGGTACTTCTCTACAACACAGTTATCTTATTATTATTCATGAGAAGGTGTGGCCTAACACAGTATTCTAGTATGTAATTCACGCTTCTGCATTCACACCTGTCACCACTGAACCAATTTGCTGTCTTTCACAAGAAACCCGGTGTAAAGCTTATGCTAGGTACACACCACAAGATAATTGGCTGATTTTGGGCTGATTTCTCCCATTCCGACAATCCTAGGTAATGTCCCGATTATCTTGGTGGTTCTAAAGATCTTATTGAAGATTTTCCTGTGGTGTGAGGTGTGTTAAGAGTGACTGAATCTGGTCTGAAGAACGTCGGAGGTGCCTCCATCGCGAATAGTAAATATTCAACATATTGAATATTTAAAATCAGAAATCCTGATGTGTAGGAGGAACCCCGAGGAAAAACGTGCATACGATCTGGAGATTATCACGTGAAACGAAACAATATCCAATCAGAAAGCGAGCTGACAGTCCTCATGTTTGTGGTCTTTTACATTTTGAAGATCTTTTAAGATTTGAAAAATCTTTTGGCATTTACCCAGCATTACTGACATGCCAAAAGGGGGAAAATTTTTCAGCAAACTTACATTTTGGTCTGTTGCTTATAAAAGACTATAGAATAATAAAGAATGCATTTTTCTTAATATGTATATGTGCATAATTCCTTTTTTTTTTTTAGAACTTGAGCCAATGATAAATAAATAAATAACTTGCACTAAACAATATTTCTATGAAAACTATTTTATGAAACCTGGCACAAAAGTATATTTCTTCTTGTTGAAAGTCAATTAATTTAAATTCTAGTTTTGATCTAAACAAAAATATATAGATTTAATCAATACAAAAATTCCCATTTAAGAAATATTCTTACAAATTATTTATAATTACTACAACTGACTTCCAGTCACAGCTTTAGATGTAATCAACTGAAATAAAAGACATTAAATCTCTTAAGATCTCAGCAGAGGATGATTAAAAAACTCCACAAACAGCATCACCAGCTTTACTTATTACTAACCAATTTGACTTTCTGTCATATGTCTAAAAAATGTTTATTGAGAACATTGAGAGGTTTAGATGTTGAATGGTTTGTTTGTGGTCATCATTAATGTGTTCAGTGTTTGCTTTAGTGGGGCTCTTGACCCTTGACTTTTTAATATTAGCTTTTCTCTGGCTGCTATAACTCTGTGTTTACAAAACACATTTGTTATGGTTCAAAAAAAAAAAACATGATTAGGTGGTGTTGGCTGGTTGTTAACAATGAAAGTTGTGTACTGGCCTGACACACTGATCTCATCTGAAGTCCAAATCCACGATCATTTGATTATAAAAACAACTTTATATTGTTCATAAAAGTAATGTTTTAATCTGATCATTTGAACATCTGTTCTGTTTAAACACATTCATCAAGAATCAGCATATGAATCTCAACAATGGTGACAAACAAAAAGCTTCATACTGCAGTGCATTCTGGGAGCACCAATTGAAACTCAACCATGACTCCCAGAATGCACTGCAACATGAATAAATTATGCAACTGAATTGTCTTAGTATTTTATTTTACTCTAACTATTTGCTTAAATTTTTGCTGTTTGTGTTGTGACTTACCAGCTTGTTTTGTGATGTACAAAGATCTGTTCATCTGAACATTTTCTTGATTGTCACCATTGTTGAGATTCGTGTGCTGATTTATTTATTTATTTATTTTATTTATTTGTATTTTTTTTGTGCACAAAATAAGTGGCCAAAAACAAATCGGGAAAACAATGAGCTACTATAATAGACAATGTAACAATCAGTAAATCAAACCACTACATAATATTTTTTTTTTTTCAGTATCAAGCAGCCAACATTACCTGATCACATTTTCTTTTAGTTTGCTTTGCTATTACAATGTGCTTTCTAAACACAGAATTGTAGCAGCAAAAAAAAATGTTATAATATCAACAACCAAGTGACCAACTAAAGCACTAAAACACTATTCACCAAAATAGTAACCTTCAAATGGAATTCACTAAAATTATGAAAATAAACCTTTGATAATTTTCAGTGAGGACTTTTGTATGACAAATAAAGTCAAACTGGGGTGCGCTTCTCAGAAGCATCATTAGCCAACTATGGTCGCAAGTTGCTTTTGGGAAACGCACCCTAGAATTTAAATTTATTGACTTTCTTCAACAAGAAAAATATACTTTCATGCCAGGTTTTATAAAACAAAATACAAAAATAGAAATATTGTTTAGTGCAAGTTATTTATTTTTCATTGGCTCAAGTTATAAAATATAGATGTGGACCATTACCCAATTTTTTTTTTCTTGGATGGACGGTGTAATTTGTAATGGTGAAGTTGCAATTCAGTACATTTAAAACAGAAAAAGTGTAACACCAAATAGCACTACAGTTAAAATGATCCAATGATCATTGTACAGATCTCAGTAGACACCTTTGCCTGTTTGGTCATCACTGGTCATCTAAAATGTAAAATCAGCGTTATTATACTAGTCCTAGACTAGACTAGACTAGTGGCCCATGGTTTAGAAGAGAGGGAAAGACACGGCAGGTCAGTCCAGAAGACTAGTCCAATGTCACAGTGGCTATAACGGTGGTTATAAAGAATTCATTCTTCAATAATTTTTCCCTGTAGCATTTTCGTCCTACACAGAATCATTTTAATTGCACCTCAATGTTTAACAGATATTGATTAACACATGTATTAAAGGGGAAGCTGCTGCAGTGTCCACATGGCTCATTCATGTTTATTCATATCTTCTCATCCCAAGCATCACCTGTGCGTCTCAAGGGGGCATCTCGATTATCTGCAATGACGTCATGCCTGTAAATTGGGCTATGAATATTTTGCCATTTTTTCTGTTCCTTAAATCTCTCCACTTCCACAAAAAATATGAAATATAGAAATATGAAATAGAAAAATGCAAAATAAAGCAAATGTTGTAGCCCATCTCTGTTTCTATGTAACATTCATAGAGGGGGCAGGCACTTTTGACAAAGTAATTACACCAAGTCTCCTGCAAATCAATGACAAATTAATGCATTATAAAGCTTTATCTGCTTTCATTTCAAAATGAGAGGTGATAAAGGCGCAAAAGAAAACGGTCTTTGTCGCTATCTGGACTGAGCGGGGGTTGTAATTATGTTAACACCGGTAAAACCTCCGTCCTGCCTTCCTGTAAGTCACTCACTCATTCATTCATAATTAATTAATAGCTCATAAAAACCCAAGAGAAGGAACAATGATTGTCCCACATTTTCTTCTTTCTTTCTCTCTTTTCCCCCCTCTTGGATCTTTTCTTCCCTCTCTTTGAAAGGAAAACAGAAATATTGGTGACTAACGTTATGAGAGAGGCCTCATTTCCATAGCCGCACGGTGAATTTCTGGCACCTTTTTAGTGCGCTTCGCCTGCAGGCTTCAATAATAATGACTGTTTTTTAGTGGAGGGGGGCTGGGCAAAGCGTGTGGGCTTTATATACCTAGAGGGAAAGATTTGGGGCATAATATATATGTGCGTGTGAGAGAGCGAGTACAACGGGAACGCAAGAAAGGAGGTATAAACTACTATCCCAGAGATCAGGTTCATCAAAACAACTATATACTCACATTCAACCACATTATTCAGACAGATAATAATAAAACAATCGTGAGATTCAGGTGCATCAAAGCTGCTCCAGTGCGTCTGCGGCCTCATCTGGGATCCCGGCACACTAACGTTCACCCCGGGCGGTCTCCTCTGATCCCACCTCTCCTCACACGACTCCCGTTCCGATTATACTGCGCTGATATCAAATGGTCTCATGGCAGGGCGTCCCAATCAAGCCAGATAAATGATTGCGAGCTGACAGAATGCCACAGCACAGTAGGAGGGCGTACACACAGGACGCATTCTTGCGTTCAAAAACAGCTAGACGGAGAACAGCGCAACTGAACAGAAGACGCATTTATAGGTGCATTGAACAATGTTTCAGTTCAATACAACTTAAGCTATATTGATGGCACTTATGGAATGATGTCCATTAGCACAGAAAATCTTTTTGACTTTGAAATGAAAATTGTGGTTACAGTAAAGCGTACAATGAAACTTAAAGATGATGTAAAGTTATGTCCAATCTTTAAACTTCAATGTTCTGAACAGTCAATAAACCTGATGCACAGGTCCTATGTATAAGGATTTCTATGACGTCTGTAAAATCATTTATTATAAACACCACACAGATCAGAGACATAATGCTTAGTTTATGTGGATCTACTACTACTACTAAACTTTTGTTTTGTATTTGTTTTTCGGTATTATAATTATTTTAACATTTTTAGGTTGCATATGGTCAAAAAACGTCTGTCATATTAACAATATGTACACTCTTTTTTCTTAAAAATGTCACAAAAAAATAAAACCTTATAAAACCAAGAGATTTTCCTTGTGGACACTTGATATTTAAATTGTGGACACACATCAATGTTTAATGCATTACTTTAAACACAGTATTTTTGTTTTTTTACTGAGGGATGAGTCCAAAATTGTTTTCTGTGGTAATCGACATTATGCCACAAATGCTTTATGTATCTCCCTCAGTCTCTCAAAACTGACACTGAGGGATGGAAATACAACTAAACAGCTGAATTTACAGTAAATGATACTGTGTAGAATAAAAAAAAAAAATCATATTATGGCCTACTGAAATATCAAAGATCAGAGGAAGCACATACAAATCACATTACACATTATTTTCACAGGCTGACACATACAGTATTTGTCCAAAAATAAGCTTATGTTTCTGTTGGGTTTGGATGCTGAGTGCGCTGGAACACACACCTGCAGGACGGCATTCAGCACCTGGACACACAAACACACACACACTGATACTGCTGGACTGCAGGACACTAAAGGAGTCACAGCATGGGAGATTCCTGCTAATTTACCACTGACAACAGACTAATTACCACCAGATTAGAGAAGGAGGTGTGGAGAGGAAAAGAGAAAAGAAAAGGTCAGAAAGCTCTCAGATTTCATAAAAAAATGTCTTGGTAAAATAATATGTGTTTGGAACGACATGAGGGTGAGTAATTAATAACAGATTTTTATTTATTTATTTTTTTTATTTATTTATTTTTTTTTAATTTATAATCAGCCAGTTATCTTATTCCATATTCTAGCGTGTCATTGTTTTACCAATGTTTTTATATGTCACACTATTGACTTTTGAGTATAAAAAAGGTACAAGGTCCAAGATCCCAAACAAATAGGACACTAATCACCATTATGGTGACCATTAAACAATTTCAGTGGTAAACAATTACATTTCTGTGGTACAGTGGTACTGTTAAAGACAACTTTACAATGTAAATTCACTGTAAAACAGCAGCAGTAAATTACTGTGATTATTGGCATCATTCTGTTGTTGATTCACAGTACTTTGTAATTAAATTAACCGGCGTGCTTTGATTTCATAGTAAATTTCTGACTACACTAATTTATTTTACAATAATTCTTTACACAAATCCTGTAAATTCTTGGCAATTTTTACAGTGCATCCATGATATTTCTGGTCTCTGACCTGATTATGAAAAGTCTACATAAAGAACACATGAAGAAATTTTCTTGATTGGAATCAGCAACGGGACAGGATTCGTATGCTAATTGATGGCATGAATGTAACATGTCAACTTTTAGCTCAACCAATGATATGAATTTGAAATTGGGCCCTTAAGAGAGTTTAGAAAACATGTTCGGAAACAATCATTATTTTGCCATTTGATGCCACTTGAAAGCAGCTTTACAGTATTAAAGTGTGTAATAATGCAGAAGGACAACAGTAAACACTACATTTTCAGTTAAAGGCAGTTCATCATTGAATTCAGTGACATCATCATCCAGCTCAGTTCAGTTCAAATAGTATTGGTGCAATCAAGTAAACGATATCGCTGGAAATTAAGTATCCCCAACTAAGCAAGCCAGAGGCGACAGCAGCAAGGAGCCAGGGGTGTTTCTAAGATTTGAAAACAATAGCAAAGTATTATAACAAAATTATAACTTTACAAAAATACATTACACAAATAAAATAATACATTTGAATATGTATTTACAACTGTAACAAATATATATTTGCATGCAAAAATAGTGCCTTTTTTATTTATTTATTTATTTTTAACAAATTTATGTTTAGGGCCCTTTGAAATGTTTTATTTTTTCTCACCTTATGTTTTATTGTTACCAAATTAGTTTTAGCATGTCTATTTATTTAATGCATAAAACACCTTTCATTTATTTCTACAGCTGCTTTCTGAAATTCTGTGTTGTGTATTTAATTTTTTCTGGTTATCAAATAAAGGCTTACAATATAAATTTATCTTTTAATTAATGAAAATGTAAAATTTTATTTTATGTTGTGTCAGGCGAACCGCAGCAGCGCTCACAGTCTACTCCAGACTTTGGCTCTGGTCCAGCGACGCAGTCGCAGGGAGCGGATGATATGCGCGAGTCGGCACATATTAAACACTCAGAACTACACAGCATGATTATGATCACTGTTTTGTTTTAGTAAAAAGTTTGATATTAAATCTAGAGGGTAATCTATTAGACTGTGGCTGTCTTAAACTGTTAAATGCGACTTTACAGAGTGCCCAAGCAGATATAAATGAAACACTGTTTGGCTATTTTAAAAAAGGGGGCGGGGCTAAGCAATATGTCCCATCCTGTTTTCCTGTTTTCCTGTTTCAGTTGAAATTATGTCACCACATAGAATAACTCTGCATGTTTCAAGGCACTTCAGTGGACCTTTAATGATTGTAATATATTTCTGGCACAATGTCTACAAGCTAAACTGAAATACTAGTCCATATCACAATTTGATTAACGTGTAATGACCTGCAAGAAACCAAAACTCTCAGTCGCGGGACCAGTTCTCCTTTGGCCAGACAAAAACAGCAGTTAAATTCCAGGCGGCAGCAAAGTCAGATTGTGCAGAGGACTCATCTGGTTCCTGTGGTATTGTCCCAATGGCCATCTAGGGTGACAGGGTCTTCGCTGGGAAACATCTAGTTGTCCTGGTCTCTGCTTAGATTCAGGGCTGTAGAGGTCATCTCTAGGTGCTGGATAGAGTATGGAACTAGTGGCTCGGTGACCTCGGAATAGAACAAAACAGACTAATTTTAGCATAGATGCCATTCTTCTTATGATGTACAGTAACAAGTACATTGTGTCTTACGGGAAGTGTTCCCGGTTCCGGGTTGATCTAATTAATGCAGCCTAACAATCCTTTAATGGATTTGAATAATAGAAATGTGTTATGTGTAAGCCAGGTTAAAGAGATGTTTAATCTAGATTTAAACTGACAGAGTGTGTCTGCATCCTGAACAATGTTAGGTAGATTGTTCCAGAGTTTGGGCACTAAATAGGAAAAGGATCAGCCACCCGCAGTTGATTTTGATATTCTAGGTATTATCAAATTATCAGCTGGCCAGAGTTTTGAGAATGCAGCAGACGTGAAGGACTATAATCGAGGTGTGAAGTAACAAATTACAAATACTCACGTTACAGTAATTAGGTAGTTTTTATCAGTAATTGTGCTTTTATTTAAAAAATGTGTACTTTTACTTTTACTTGAGTACATTTTAAGCAGGGGTGTCACACACCTGCCTGGAAGTTACACATACCTGTAGTAGCTTTAACATAGAAAGTAAATGGTACTGATAGAAAGCGCAGCACAAATCCGATCGAGGTTTGTGGGGAGAGCATGAGGGATGAAAGGGAGAGATGGTGGGCAGTAGAGCGCTGTGCAAACACAGAGCTGCTGGGCTGTGAAACAGCATGCAGCAGCGGGATACCTCATTACACACAGCAGGCCTGCGACTGATCGCTATTCATTCTGCTCAGATGAACACACACACACACACACACTGAAGCGATCGGGATTGTGCGTAATCAGGACATGTCATTTAACTATTTAACATTATCACCTCTCTGAGTGTGGCACACACAGTCACAAACGCACATCTTCAATTATGAGAACAGAGGGAAAATGTCCAAGCAAAACCGTATGACATAATCACTACCACACTGTTAGTTATGCCAATTCTGCAAAATTCAATTCATCTTGAAATTGTAACATTGCATGCTAACCATAAAGAGTCAGCACAATAGATCTATTCACACCAATACTTAATTTCTTTCTGTCAGTAATAGCATTCACAATACATTCATTACATTGGGCACAACTAGTTTGCGATACTTAACGTGACCTGCATTAAAAATAAGGATACTAAAATAAAGATGCCCTTTGACCTCCTCACATATCCATTTTTGTTGTTCCAACGTCTTCTTCTACTTTAAGTAGTTCTTTAATGCAACTGCCTAACTTTGAATGTTGCCCCCTAGTGGATGCACCAAACATGTATGGTCATTATAAAAACATTTGTTCCTTTTCAATTTGTGTTTTTATCACATGGACATTTGTGCCATTTTTTAAAAGCAATAAGTCACAAAAGACTGCTGCAATAATTTTTACTGTTGAAAGGCTCTGATCGCATCATGCCTCGAAACAGCACTTAATCAAAATAAAAACCTTACTCAACCTAACTCATCTTTGTCAAATGCCAGACTTGAAAATTGTCCCACTGATTCAGACACCATGAATGTTCCCAGCTCCTAAAGTAAAAGACAGTGTGGTTTCTCCTTCATATAAATTTGAATGATAAATTAAGACTTTTTTCACTATTATTCTAGGTTTTTTTCTCTTCACTATAAGCCCCTTGAATAACATCACTACATGCACAAATACACACACACACAAACACACAAATACAATCGCAATGAGTCCATTCAGTGCCACAAATCCCGAGAGGTAAATCTGCCAGGACTGGCAGGGAAATGAGAGAGCGTGAGATCAGAAGAAAAAAAGAATTAAATAAAAATGCAATAAAGCCGCCTGTGTGAAATCAATCTGCTTAGAGTTTTGCTTAATAAAAATTCATGAAGAGCTGCTAGCCCAGAGTTCATAAGAAATATTGTTGTTGATATAGAGGCAGAGGCGGACAGTAAGTGTCTTATCTGTGTGTGTGTGCACATGTGAGAGACAAGGGTAGGAAATATGCCTACTTTGTGTGTCTGCCCCAACACTACAATAACATTCAGATAGAATTGTTTCCTAAAAAATATGTTTCTCAGAGTTCAGTAAAAGCACAAATACAAGTGGATTCAGAAGTTTACTAAGTAAATTATGTTGAATGATTTCTCATGAATAATGTCAATGAAATTTTAGTTATTTCAGAATGGGATTGACTTTTTCTGTTCTGTCTGGTGAGTTGTTGCATATCACTTTGGGTATTATTCCATTCTTGGGCTATTTTGAACACTCAATAAAAAAGAAGTACATTTCTTACGACATACTGTATTCAGCCTACCACAAAAGCAGGGCCACCAAAAATTGAGGACATCTGGTCATGCAATTCCCAATCTCTTTTCAAGGTCTCGTATTTGAGGAATTACAGAAATTGCTTCCACCATCTAAATCTTTATCTCTGACAGAAGCCATTTTATGGGCTCAACGTCTTCAAAAAACCATTAACATTAGTCACACATCAACACAAAACCCGCAGCACACACCACATCCTTATCACACGGGCTCGAGTAAGTCAATACACACTCAAAACACACTTTGACCAATTAACAGCACGCCCTGAGGAGTTTCTGGACAAATTACCACAAACAAGCTACTTACACTTTTTGCTGCCACAGTCAAGTCATGTTAAGTGAAGTCAAATCCATTGGCATTGTTATTACAGACTAAGAGTATCAAAAATGCATGAATAAACACTTCAGGACTCACAGTGGAATGTGATAAAGATGGATAACAACATTTGATAGCACAGAGAATAAATAACAAATGCAAACTAGCTGTATATTAGCATGTTTGCTAGGTGCATGTTCAAAATAAATTATGAGTGGTGTTTGTCTATGTAATATGTTTATATTTAAAAATATAAATATATATTTTAAAACACATTTTAAAAATTTGCACTCCATATATTTCATTACAAGAAAATACATACACATAAGTAACGTTTGAAGAAGATCTTTGTTTTGTGAACATACTTGTGAACATGTAATTTGAACATTTGAATACAAAATTAGCACTGAACATACTTTACAATCTTCCCAAAAAGTACTATATATACAGTGCACAGCATAAATGAGTACACCCTCTCTAAAACGTAACATTTTTATTAATTACTATTTACTTAAAAGACATGTTAGGGTTCTTTGGAGACATAATGTTCCAACAAGTCTGCTTCATCAATTACCAAAAGAGAATGTCAAAAGTATTCAGCAAAATAAGATTTTCTTATCAAAGTGATAAATGTTGTGTTGCAAAAATTAGTACACATGAGTACAGTGTAGGTTTAAGGCTATTTTTGCTCAACATGTAAGTATATTGAACCAAAACTTTTAAAGACAAGTCATTTCCTGACAGTTAGAAGTGTTTACCTTACACTTAGCCTGCTGAATCATACTCAGACTTGTAACAATGAAACCACTTGGGAGAAAACTGCCAGGTGACTTATTTCTTAGCATAAAAGAGGACAGTGGTACAAGAGGAATACCAAATTATTGTTTTAAGTGTGAAAATATAGCAGAAGTAACACCGACATTCAAAAACAATGCACTTGTGACAAGGCTCCTGAAATAATCAGGTCTTCACTTTAAGTTTTCATTTAGTGATGAGTGAATGTTGCTAGAAATTAGTGCCAGAGAAATTCCATGCAAGTGTCTCAGAGACAGCAATGAAAAGAGTGACACTTTATCTCACAACGCAGCCTGCAGAAGTGACATGCATGGTTGTTGTCACCACTAGAATTACCTACTGTAGCCAAAGCACAAGAAACTCATTTAACCTCTTCCAAGACCCATATTTAAAAAATATCGCCTTTTGGGAATCCATACTAAGTCAATCATTTCAGATCCAAAAGCATCCAAAATGTTCTGGTGTTTCTAGAGGAGGAGTACAGTGAGAAGTGCCTGGTTCCCACAGTGACATCCTGTTATATAAGGATGTATGAGTGCTGAAGGTGTGAGGAAGTTGTGCTTTATCAATGCTGTCATGAATTCACACACCACTGTGTGATGTAAAACAAAAAACTGAAACTGAAGATGCTACCCTTCTCATTCCCTGCATTACAGGGCATTTTTTCAGCATGACAATGTAGATAGTCATTCTCCCAAGGTGAAAATCCTTCAGTGGACATGTATTTCACTCAATCTTAACACTCTTGAGCAGCTGTGGGGGATTCTGTAGAGACGAGCTGAGCAAAACTCCCCATTAAAGACCAGGGCATTTTAAACAGGACAAATGTGAAAATTTGTCATGAACTTGTACACGCAGTGCCAAGAAGGACCAGAGCAGTATACTTAAAGTTCTGGAGGACATACTAAGTACTAGAATATTATACATTTGTTGAATTAAATCTAGGGTGTACTCATTTCTGTAAGCCTTCATTTAAACAAACTTGGCTAATTTACTTATTTTACAGAAAATATTGGCATAGAGGGGGCGTACTCATTTATGCTATATTTCTAGTAGATTATTCTATCCAGACTTGAATGAATGAATGTATATAAACATAAAAACAAGAAGGTAACTTCAGTAAGTCAACTAGGAGCAAAACCTTTACACTATCAATATCCCAAAAACAAAAAAAAAGCAAATTCTGCAAATTAGCTGCTTTGAGGAGTTACATAAAGCCATCCAAACCAAATCACTTGTGATCCGGCCCTACAGAGGAAGTTGAATTGCTGTCAAGGGAACAGTCATGGCACAGCCCAGCGTCTCCAAATGGGCTGCCCTCGCTGGCTTTGTGTAAATATAACAGAACAGCGTTCTCGGGAACAGCTCGGCCCAAACACAAGCTGGCGTATCGAACAAAAGAGGAATGTCTCTGGTTCCACTCCATTTGTCAGACAGACAATAACCCCACTGGTGTTTAACAACTCGCACAGCAGGGACGATCACAGAGGTTTTAATTGTGTGAGAGGTTTAATTGCTCGCTGAGAGCACCTTACAGCATGTCTGTCAGAGGAGATCATTACACATAACGCGTCACATTGACTTTATGTACGACGTGACTCTGATGATTTCTTGATCTTTGTATCAAGAGATGCATTAGAGTTATGCAACATAATTAAATATTTAATAGTCCATGGAATCAAAAACAGGATTAGGTTTGCTCATTTGAAGTAAATGGGTTTGATACAGAGAGCTGAAGGAATGATGTATTTTTGTAGGCCAAAACCCAGAAACATCCTGAAGCCAATGCCATTGTCCTAAAGTGAATGTGTTTGTGGTTAAATGCCTGAGGTCTGTGTTTAACACAAGCTTGAGATATTTTCACCCTTTATTCTACCACATAAAATATATCAAACCCAAGAAGTTTTTTGCATGTCTTGAAAAAGGCAGTAGCTAAAAAGTATCTAAAACAACTCAAACCTTCAGTAAAAATGTTGTCAAGAGCGTAATGGTGTGACGTGGAAGTCGTGTGACCATGGTTTAGTTTGTTTATAACTTACATTTAGCTTTTTGCAGATTGTATTCAGGCTTCAAAAGTTGTGTTCATTTGTGAAGAGCGTAAAGATGAACAAAAACCATTTGTTGTGACAGGGCTTTTTTGCAGTAATCCAAAAGCCAATGGAAAAATTTGGGGTTTTATTGTTTTCAGCATTTGTAAACAATCCTGTCCAGATTTTTGTATGGTATTTATCAAACAACACCAAAGAGCTGCTCGATATTCATCTCCGCTGTTATGGATTCTTCTCATTGTCACATGACAAAAATAGTCTGTTTGTGAGCGGCACCAGTTTGATGTAACGGCAGCCGCTCTGAACATGTGACCAGAAGCACAAATCTTTGGTTGCTGGGTTTCTGCACAGTATGATATGAAAATCTGTCGCACTGATGGCATACAAATGTTTGTGTTGAAATACATAACACATTTTACAATTTAATCTTGACAATTCTGTTGCTCTATAACATGTACAATTCCATTTAATTTCGCATACAGTTTTTCTGTTAAGACGTGTGAGAAAAGCAAACTATAGCAAGCTTATAGGAAAGCAGAAATACCCTGTTTATACCGGTACACCAAGTGTTACATAACTATACGTTTGTCATACCCACTTGTCATGGAGAAGTCAAACAGCATTTACATGTTTTTATTCAAGAGTGCAGATACAAAATACTCTGTTCATGAGCATCACTGAGTAGTTTCTTCAAATCAAAATGTTTATCGTATTAATTTTTTTTGCACAGAACATTCTTTACAGATCAAGCCTTTTCTTGTTTTATTAAACAGCATGTTAAAAGAAAGTATACGTGACCCCTAGACCACAGAATAGATTTATAAATCATTTGAAAGATTAATAAATAAGATTTCCATTGATGTATGGTTTGTTATGATAGGACAATATTTGGCCGAGAAGCAACTATTTGAAAGTCTGAAATCTGATGGTGCAAAAAAATCTAAATATTGAAAAAAATCACCTTTAAAGTAGTCCAAATTAAGTTCTTAGCAATGCATATTACTAATTTAAAATTAAGTTTTGATACATTTATGGTAGGTCATTTACAAAATGTCTTCTTTACTTAATATCCTAATGATTTTTGGCATAAAAGAAAACATGATAATTTTGACCCATACAATGTATTGTTGGCTATTTCTACAAATATACCCATGCTACTTAAGACTGCTTTTGTGGTGCAGGGTCACATCAGCTTTTTAATAGAGGGGGATTTTAAGGGGGATTTTAGTAGAGCACCACACACCCCGGTTTGTATGTGTGTGTGAAGTAAAGAGTGGTATTGTATTGTCTTTGGCCAGTACAGTATGAGGCTGGGCATTCATCAGTGTACAGTTAGTGAGGAAGTGAAACCCGTCCTTCACCCGCGTGTGTGTCTTCCTCTCAGGAGTCTCTGCGGCTGCTGTGTCCAGGCAGAGCGCTCCACGAGGTGGGGACGTGCACAGCATCCGAGCGCAGGGATTCCCCATCCAGGCCTAACAATGGAGCAGGAAGGAAGGAGCACCAGCTCGTGTCCTTTATGAGAGGCCTGGGACAGAGACAAAGACAGATCAAATACAGAACCAGGAGGTCAGCCAGTTTTTCTCTCATTAAAACACACACACTTCCATCAGTGCTAGAAGTCCTATATGTGTGTGTGTGTGTGTGTGTGTGTGTGTGTGTGTGGGTGTGGGTGTGTGTAATAGACTTCCTAGTTCATTATTTCACAGTTTATTGCTAAATACTTAACAGTTCAAAAATGTTGGCAAGTAAGATTAAAATAATAATAATAATATTAATTATAATTATAATAATAATATTTTGGGCTCTCGGTTAATTAAAAATGTTTAATCTAATTACATGATGTGTCAATTCATTATACTAATTAATTGCATGTTAATTCGAAAAATACATTTAACTATGAAAATACCCACAAAAGATTATTTAAAGCTATTTTTGTGTTAAATGAGAAAGTAGCAAGTAAACATTACAAATTGTATCTTTAGAAATAAATATTTTATTTGATTCAGCATAAAATTCATTACACAAACATTTAGGCTGCAACGGCCTAACGTGAACTATGGAACACAAAAGAAAAATTTGAAACAACATAAGGGTGAGTAAATGATGAATTAATTATACTGCTCTTGCTGCCTGTGTGATCGTGTGATACTGCATTTATGGAGTTGTTGTCCTGCATCATATTTGTCAACTGTATGAAACTAAAAATGATGTACAGGTCTGGGGGCAGGGCCGGCACGTTAACTGTGCTAAGATAATTTAATAGCATTATTTTTTATAACTAATTAATTAAGTTAACATCTTAAACTGACAGCCTTAAAAATAATAATAGTTTTATTTAACAAGCAGGCGTTAAATTCATCAAAAAGTTTAAATATATCTTTAAAAAATTAAAATATGTATATGTCTGTTTCAAATGAAAGTTCTCAGACTTGTTGTTCATTAAAGAATCCTGAAAAAAATTATCAGTTTCTACCAAAATATAATAAAAAAATGCATTTAAACATATATTCGAAAATATCGAAAACAACTATTTTAAATTTTAAATATATATTTATTATTACTTTAAAGTATATAAATAATTAATAATATACAATAAGTTATATGATGTTTGATATACAGTGGCATGTGAAAGTTGCAGAATCTGTGAAAATGTGAATAAGTTTAACAAAATAAGAGAGATCATACAAAATGCATGCTATTTTTTTTTTTATTTATTTTTTTTTATTTAGTACTGTCCTGAGTAAGATACTTTACATAAAATTAAAAAAGTTAAACTGAGCACTGTTCTTCAGAAAAATCCTGCAGATTTGTTGGTTTTCCAGCATCTTTTGCATATTTGAACCCTTTCCATCAGTGGCTGTATGATTTTGAGATGCATCTTTTCACACTGAGGACAACTGAGGGACTTAAACACAACTATTAAAAAAGGTTCAAACATTCACTGATGCTCCAGAAGAAAACACAATGCATTAAGAACCGAGGGAGTGAAAACTTTTAAACAGAATGAAGATGTCCAAATATTTCTTATTTTATTGAAATATATATACATGTTTTTCCATTTAGTACTGCCCTTCAGAAGCAACAGAAGATATTTGGACAAATTAAGTATAATTTACGCTGATCTTCAAATTCAAAAAGTTTTCACCCCAGGCTCTTAATGCATCGAGTTTCCTTCTGGAGCATCAGTGAGTGTTTGAACTTTTGAACCAAACTTTTGAAAGGGGTTATTTTAATAACTTCAGCTATTTTTTTGTCTTGTGGACTATATGTAAACATATTTTATGTAAAATATCTTACTCAGGACAGTACTAAATAAAAAAAAAAACATGCATTTGGTATGATCTCTCTTATTTTGTGAAAATTATTCACATTTTTTCTGCTAGGGGTTCCCAAACTTTTGCATGCCACCGTATAATAAGTGATTATTAAAAGTTATAATAATATAGAATAATATATTTAGCAAAAATCTATTACAGAGTGTGTGCATAAAATAAAATAAAATAAAATAAAATAAAACACTATAGAGAGAAGAAGTAGAAGAAGAAGAAGAAAAAGCAGCTTATTCCACGATGCATTGTCTGAAGAATTAAGACATAATTTTGCTTCTCAAGTAATTTTGTCTTGTTTACATTTTTTAACAAAAAAAAAAAAAAGAGGAATTAAATGCTGATTAAGAACATGCATTTTTTGGAAAGGCAGCAGTTGAGTGTCTTCGCATCAGCCTTCACGGTGCATGAAGTCGTTCTATTGTTGGATCTGTTGTTTTGTTGATCTTCTGAAGGAATTCCAGTAGTCAGCTTCAAATTCCCCCATGATCCTCTCTGCCCCTCAGCGGCTCAAGGTCGTTCAAGTGTCCCGATCTCCGTCCCCTCATGACTCTGTTTTCACCAGCGTCCTGATAAGCATCACTCCCGCGCGTATCGCTGTGCAGAACTGTGGAGTATGAGTGAGATAAGAGGATGATTTACAGAGGAACATGTGAGGGGTGAGGGGTGGGGTGTGAGGACGGAGCTCAGGGCTCCTGCTGAGACAGCAGATGGTGACTGGACGTCTATCACCATCACTCACCACAAGATCTCAGCTCAAGTTCAGGCCATCCAGCTCGCCTTTGAACACAGCTTACAACATCTTGCTTTCTTCATTTTGACTATTTCCCTTTTATTTCATTACCAGCACACTGATATAGTAAGATATATTTTAAAAAAGTAAGATAAGAATGAGAACATTATACAATATAGTTTGAGATCATTCATTCATATTTATTTGTTTGTTTGTTTGTTTGTTTGCTTGCTTGCTTGTTTTATTTTATTTATTTATCATTTTAAGTATGTTATGCTAAGTATGTATTTATTTGATAAAAGATTCAGTGAAAACAGCAATTATATGAAGATTGTTTGATATTAGAAAGTTCAAAAGAGCAGCTTTTATTTTAAATAATGATGTAATTAAATAGAATGATCTATTTAATGCTTCCTTAATTTCTTCACTACTGTTATATTACAGCATACAAACTATTACGTGTAATTGTGAATATTTCATATTACATATTTAGAACTTCTAATCCTAAATAATATAACATTTATTAAGCACATTATAACTGAATCCCTAAACTTATGGTAAATATTAATTTGGTGTGTTCACATACACACTGTAAACAAAACTGTTTGTTGAGTTTGTTGAACTTAAAATAATTTGTTACCTCCCTTTAAAATTTTAATTTCAGTCAACTCAAAAAAGTGAAAACTTGAAATTGTACTAAGTGACAACTTATATATTTTGATTCAACTTAAAATGTTAGGATAGCTGGGTAACAAGCCCAGATTTTAAGCTTAACAAACCACATTTTTAGTTTAGTCAACTCAAATATCTAAGTTGTGACTGAACTAAGTTGTACAACTTAACATTTCGAGTTGACTGAACTTAAAATTTTAAGGCAGCAGGGTAACAAATTGTTTTATTTATTTATTTATTTTATTTTTTACAGTGCAATAATAATAATAATAATAATAATAATAATAATTAAATAACATTAAGTTGCTATTGACTGAAATTTGTGTGCTTAGTTTTGTAACAATTTCATTCCATGATAGAATACAATTTTTGGGTGCGAAATATCCCTTTAAATTATTTTCTTTATTAATTTTGTTATTGATATATTCGTGATTCTTCATTTTCTCTGAACTATCTATTGTGCCATGACTTCTCTAAAGGGCCATTAATAAATACCACAACACAGGAATTTCCTGTAATTATCTAGTAGCACATAGATATTACAGTCTGTCCCGTTCACTCAGCTTATGTCAGGTAAATTGGCTAAAATTGGCTTGTCATCTCTTCCCAAAAGTTTCAATATTCCCTGACCTCTGACCTAGTGACCTTTAACCTTTAGCTCTTATATATAAGACTATTCCAGCAAGTAGAGAGCACAGGATGAGAGGGCCAGATCACAGCTGGATCCTGGACTTGCACACATGTGTGGACTAGATACTGCGCTTCACACACACACACTGAGAGTGGTGAACACTGATTGTGTGAATAGGGTAGGCCTGACTGCAGCCAGAAGCACAGACTGATGACAGGGGTGCAGGGGGCCACAGGAAGTCCCAGCCTACACATCCTGTGTCCAGCTTCACAGTGAATCCAAGGCCACGGCTGCCAACACACATACACACACACGCACACACACACACACACACACACAGCTTAATGGCTGTTATGCAATACAGAGCACTGGAAAGAGAAACAGGGCTTTTGCCCATTATTTGGACACAAGGCTTTTACGGAAAGAACAACTGAGCATAATATGCTTCAGAAAGTCTCTTAGGTTGCATATTAGCTTACACTGCAAAAAAAAAAAAAAATAATTTTCTTAATTAGTAATTTTGTTTCTAATATCTAAACCTATCTAGACATTAGCAAATCAACATACACTACTGTTTAAAACTTTGAATGTTGCTGAAAGAAGTGTCTGCTGCTCACCAAACCTGCATTTATTTGATCTAAAATACAGTAAAACAGTAATATTGATTAAAACAGATGTTTTCTATGTGAATATATGTTAAAATGTAATCTATTTTTGTGATCAAAGCTGAATTTTCAGCATCATTACTTCAGTCTCCAGTGTCACATGATCCTTCAGAAATCATTACAATATACAGATTTGCATTTTTAAGGAAACTTTTATTATTTATTATTATATTTCATTATCAGTGTTTACATTTGCTCACGAAGTAAAACACTAAGATAATAAGACCTGTTTTCAGATATTATTTCTTGAATTAAAAAGGTTTATTATTATTATTATTATTATTATTATTATTATTATTATTATTATTACTGTACATTGGAAATATTTTTGTTTGTTTTAATAAACCTCATTAATTATTATAGTTATCTTGTGTCCGATTTATGTATTAAAACAAGAAGAGGTTATGGGGGAGATCATTTTAAAGCTATAGTAGAAGGCATTGCTGTATAATAATTTCCACAGTTTTTATAGCTGTGTCTGTTTGGACTCTTGTTTTATCTTGTTTTGACTCTTGTTTTTTTTTCTTTGTTCCTGTTTCCTGTTCTGTTTGTTTTCTCTTTGTAGCTTTTTTCTTGTTTATTACTTTCTTGATTGTCTTCTCAGTGTTATTTGTTTTCTTGTTGGTCTATTAGCCCTATCTGAGTATAGAGATCTACATTTTCCTATGTTCTTCATCAGGTCCGGTCATTCCCAGACTGTTATGCAGGTTTGCTCCGTTCTGTTTCTGTTATTTGGATCCTCCCATGTATCTGTTTCTTTGTTAATCTTGGTTCTTTTATTTCCTTATTGAGTTTGCTGAGCGTAATAATACTATATCTCCACTGGTGATAAATAGATGATATTTACATAACTCTAAATGATTATTGTTTCATTACACTGGTGATTCATTCACACAGCTGGTTCGGCTCCAACATGTTAGTGACTCAGGAAGCTAATTAAAACCTTGTCTTCCTAATGAATCGGCATTGAAAAACAGATATCGCATTTTAAACAGCTGCTTAAACAGTATTGTTATTAAAAATGCTTCTTTCCTCCCATCAGCTAAACAGATCTGTCTTTTGCTAATAATGACAAAGAGCTTTACAGAGTGATTTCATACAAGAAACCACAGATTGTTCTCTCTAGTTCTCTATAAAACCGTCTGAGTACTCGGCTAGCAATAAAGGGTCACCATAATGTTCCCTGAATGGACAATGTCAGGATTCCCTGAACATATGTGAAGACGTAATGATCTACTAAACATTAAAAAGAGGTTCAGGGGGACGATCACAGGACTTCAGCAGACATTTTGGGAACTTTAGGGTGTGTTCACACTTGTCTGGTTTGGTTCAATTAAAATAAACTCTGGTGCAATTGCTCTGTTAGTGCGGTTCATTTGAGTAAGTGTAAACGCTGCCACCCGAACCCTGGTGCGCACCAAACAAGCGGACCAAGACTGCTAAAATGATAGGTCTCGGTCCACCAAATGAACTCTGGGGTGGTTCTAATGTAATATGAACGCAACATGGACCAAATACTTCTAAACAAACCAAAAACAGGATGTAATAACAAGATGTGACGCTTTGTGACATGATTTGTTGAAGTGATTACAGAACATTATTATTATTATTATTATTATTATTATTATTATTATTATTAAGTTTAAGTTTGTTTATTATTTTTAACAAGTTTTTTAATAATAATTTAGTTTGCAAGTTGGTGCTTTAAATAAGAAATATGGAGAAGGAAAATAATTATAAATTTTATAAATTTTATTTATACAGGACAGTATGGAGAGTAAACAGGAAGTAAAGTAATAAAAAAGGGGGTGGGCAGGATCAGAAAGGACCGTGAGCCAGTACTCAAACGTAGGTCAGCCGAAGGTTATTTATTTATTTATTTATTTTTAAGCATATTAAAGAACATTTAATTGTTAAACTTTATAACAAAGTTTCCCTATCTGTCGTACACTCCGAGTTGTGTCGAGTAGTGTACGACACTAGGGGTCGCTCTTGAGAGCCCAAACACCTCTGACAGTTTCGAGAAAGGCCAATGAAAATTGGGTGTGCAGATTTGCACAGCTGGCCACGCCCCGGACATCCGGGTATAATAGGGCAGCGTGTGCATCTGCTCACTCGTTCTGTTCTTCGGAGCCGAATGCAGCGTCTCTGCGTGAGATGCAGCAACATTCACCTCTCTCGTCGTTGGATCTGCAGCACAGACAGCGGTCTCTCCCTCTCTAGCACAGCCTGTATTGTGAGAGTCCCCTGGGTGCGTCGACGGCGATCTTGAAGAGCAATCTTCCTTCTATGGGTGATTTCTCTGATAGAGCTGGCACGGTAGGATTGTGTGTTGGTTAACATATCTTTCCTTCCGTGTCATCCTGGTTGCGGCTTACCTTCCCAAACGATCGACATGACCGTTGTGTTCAGTGTTGAGTTATGCTCACGCTGATGCAGCGCTTGTTGTTGACTCATGTTTTGCTTGCGAGAGCTCGATCATGGACGCGCTTGCTCGTCAGCCGCGTGCTTTACGTGAAGCCGCGGCTCACTCCGACTGCTTCCCGCTCCGGTCCTTCTACTTTCGGGTACGAGGCCGTTGCGATGTGCGTCGGTAACGAGCATTAGGAAGCAGGGAAGGCTCTGCCGGGTGAAAACCCCGCAAACCTCTCGCTCCTCGCGTCCCTCGATCCAAACGATCAACACGACCGTTGTATTCAGTGTTGAGATTCTCACGCCGATGCAGCGCTTGTTGTTGATTCATGTTTTGCCGGCGAAAACATGACCTGGGCGCACGAGCCGTATGCTTACGTTCCCGACTGCTACCCGCTCCGGTCCTTCTACTTCCGGGTACGAGGCCGTTGCGATGTGCGTTGGTGACGAGCATTACAAAGCAAGGAAGGTTTTGCCGGGTGAAAACCGCTCTTGGGGCTTCATCTCCAAACACGGCGTTCTCTGCCTTATTCAGCCACGACATTCCCATTCCAGGTACGTCGGGTATAGTTCCCTGAGACCTGAAGCTTCTCAGAACTACCTGACTTGGCTATGCAACTCAGGTTGCAAGGCATCCGCTAAGGTCTACGGCATTCTCTTATAAATCGACTCAGGGCAAGAATGCTATGGTCCCTTAAGCGGAGATCGCAGCCCCCCTGGGAAGGGTGCGATAGATCCTATCCCCTCAGCCAAAATGAAGGAAAGGGTTTGCCGACCCCTACTTCATTGTACCAAGATGGGTGGTTGACTCATACCAATCTTAAAACAGAGGTTTTTGAATCGGGCCCTTTCTCAAGCTCCCGTTCAAACATTAGCCCTTGAACACACATTCCTTGTGTGTCAGGGCTTAAGATTGGTTGATGGCATTGGACCTGAGCGACACGTACTATCATGTCTTGATCCTCCAAGACTCTGTCTTCGAGATCAGGCTCATCAGTACAAGGTTCCCCCTGCGGCCTATCCCTGCCGCCCTGCGCCTTTACGAAGGTAGCGGGGGCTGCCCTTGCCCCCCTCAGGGAAGTGGGCATCCGCATTCTCAATTATCTTGACGACTGGCTATTCCTAGCTCACTCGTGGGATATGGGTTGCGTACACAGGGACATGGTTCTCAACCATTGGCCCAGTTGGGACCTCGGGTCAACTGGGAAAAGAGCAAACTCTCCCCGGCACAGAGGATCTCTTTTCTCGGCGTAGAGCTGGACTCGGTTAGTATGTCTGCGCGTCTCTCCCCAGAGCGTGCACAGTCAGTTCTGAGGTGTGTGGCAACACTCAGATGCGGGTCAGCGGTCCCCCTAAAACAGGTTCAGAGGCTCCTAGGGCACATGGCATCCTCAGCCGCGGTCACGCCGTTGGGTTTGATGCACATGAGACCGCTGCAGCACTGGCTTCATACTCGAGTCCCCAGGTGGGCGTGGCATCGAGGCACATTTCGAGTGAACATCACACCATCGTGTCGCCAGACACTCAGCCCTTGGACAGACATTATGTTCCTACGGTCAGGAGTTCCCCTGGAACAGGTGTCCAGACGCATCGTTGTCACCACAGATGCTTCCAAGACAGGCTGGGGTGCCACCTGCAACGGGCAGGCAGCTTCCGGGGTCTGGACAGGCCCCCGACTGTTTTGGCACATAAATTGTCTGGAGTTGTTGGCAGTGCTCCTGGCCCTGAGGAGGTTCCGACCTATGATTCAGGGCAAGCACGTGTTGGTCAGGTCCGACAACACTGCGGCTGTGGCCTACATCAACCACCAGGGCGGTGTACGCTCCTTTCGCATGTCACAACTAGCCCGCCACCTGCTGCTCTGGAGTCAACACAGACTCAAGTCTCTACGAGCCACTCACATTCCGGGCGAAGCCAATCGTATGGCCGATTCCCTGTCACGACAGGTTTCGCTCGGAGGCGAGTGGAGACTCCACCCCCAGTCGGTCCAACTGATTTGGGATCGATTCGGCCAGGCACAGGTAGATCTCTTTGCCTCACCGGAATCCACCCACTGCCAGCTGTGGTACGGTCTAACCGAGGCCCCCCTCGGTATAGACGCACTGGCACACAGTTGGCCGAGGGGCCGGCTCAAGTATGCGTTTCCCCCAGTGAGCCTCATCGCACAAACCTTGTGCAAAGTCAGGGAGGACAAGGAACAGATTCTCTTGGTGGCCCCCTTCTGGCCCAACAGAACCTGGTTCTCGGACCTGGTGCTCCTGGCATCAGCCCCTCCCTGGCGCATTCCTCTGAGGAAGGACCTCCTTTCTCAGGGGAAGGGCACAATTTGGCACCCGCGCCCCGATCTCTGGAACCTCCACTTTTGGTCCCTGGACGCGACCAGGAGGACTTCAGAGACCTTTCACCTTAATGGTTAACACACTTCTACAGGCAAGAGCCCCCTCTACCAGACGGCTGTATGACCTAAGATGGCGCATCTTTGTGAACTGGTGTTCTTCCCACGGGAAGAACACACGGAGTTGTGGCATCAAATCAGTGTTATCCTTCCTTCAAGAAGGCCTGGACAGGCACCTGTCTGCCTCAACACTCAAGGTTCATGTCGCAGCTATATCAGCTAATCATGACTTGGTGGGGGGCAGATCGGTGGGGAAACACGATTTGATAATCAGGTTTCTTAGAGGAGCCCGGAGGCTGAACCCTCCTCGGTCGCATCTCATCCCCTCTTGGGATCTTGCTGTGGTTCTCCAAGGTCTACAACAAGATCCATTCGAGCCCCTTCAGTCAGTCGAACTCGATGCTCTCTCCTTCAAGACGGCTCTTTTGACTGCGCTCACTTCCATCAAAAGAGTGGGAGACCTCTAAGCCCTCTCCGTGAACAGTTCGTGCCTGGAATTCGGACCAGCGGATTCTCACGTTGTCTTGAGACCCCGGCCTGGATATGTGCCCAAGGTCCCCACCACTCCTTCAGAGATCAGGTAGTGACCTTGCAAGCTCTCTCTTCCCAGGAAGATGACCCTAACCTGACCTTGTTATGCCCAGTCCGTGCCCTGCGCATCTACATGGAACGAACGCAGCCCTTCAGACGTTCGGAACAGCTCTTTGTTTGTTACGGAGGACAGCAGAAGGGGAAAGCTGTCTCCATACAGAGGATCTCCCATTGGCTGGTAAACGCGATCCGTATGGCCTACCTGGCCAGAGGCCTACCCTGCCCTCTGGAGGTAAGAGCCCACTCAACCAGGGGCATCGCTGCCTCAGCAGCCCTGGCGAATGGGGCCTCATTAACAGACATCTGTAGAGCTGCGGGTTGGGCTACACCTAACACATTTGCCAGATTTTATAATTTGCGCACGGAACCAGTGTCAGCTAGAGTCTTGATTGCTAACTCTTGACTCAGCACACTGGTTGGTGTAGAGCTTGCATAAAGCGCTTCCCCTAATGGTGATTACGCTTCTGAGTTTCAGTAGGTTTCCTGATGCGAACCCTGGACACCATCTCCATCTTTGGCACTTCTGCACATGGAGTTTAGCGGAGAAACTCGCTATGAAATCCTTTCACAAGGTATGAATACCCTTATTTTGATTGGATTGTGCCCCATATGTAGTGGCCCCTTATGTGGCCCCATATGTGTATTTCCACCTATAACTCTTGTGGTGCGGTGTTTTCCCCTGAGAACAGGTTCTCTAGGATCTGAGTCTGGCTGTCTTCCCGGGTGTGAGACCCACCTCAGGTCCCATGTCTAACTATGTCACTCTAACCCCCCCTGTCGGGCAGGTCGTGAACTCCGTAATGTCTTTCCTTCGGGAGCAGGCATTTTTCCCAACGATCTCAAGACACTCAGCCGCCCTTGAGGGAGGCCCGGCTGCAGGACCCCGCTGTACAGGTCAGTCCTTGGACGTTGGATGGTCACAGAGGAGGTGAGCTGCACTTACGTTAACACGTTGCCCTGTTACTTCTGCACTTGTCTCTCGTGACGCGGTCAGACATGTGGCGTGTTTTTACGGGGACCCCTAGTGTCGTACACTACTCGACACAACTCGGAGTGTACGACAGATAGGGAACGTCTCGGTTACGTATGGTAACCCTCGTTCCCTGATGGAGGGAACGGAGACGTTGTGTCTCCCATGCCACATCTCTGGTCCGCCTCTGAGTGAGCTGAGACGCTCGGCTCCTCAGAATCAGAACGAGTGAGCAGATGCACACGCTGCCCTATTATACCCGGATGTCCGGGGCGTGGCCAGCTGTGCAAATCTGCACACCCAATTTTCATTGGCCTTTCTCGAAACTGTCAGAGGTGTTTGGGCTCTCAAGAGCGACCCCTAGTGTCGTACACTACTCGACACAACATCTCCGTTCCCTCCATCAGGGAACGAGGGTTACCATACGTAACCGAGACGTTATGCCTAACTCTATAAAGCTATGGGATTATATCTGATATACAAATTTCTAAGTCCTTTAAATTATCAGCATGAGCAAAACGCTGAAAAAAAAAAATAAATCTACAAGCCTTCTGTCATCTGTTTACCTTGTACATTATAAGTTTTTAGTAAAAGACCTTTTAGCATAATTGTAAAAATAACATAAGAATAACTTGTATATTGTTTGTAATATTTCAAGATAAACATGATACAGCAGACTTGCGTGTACGTTTATTTGTTTGTTCATTTCTCAGTCATCACGTTATTGCATTGCATTATATGTTTTAAAACTAAGAGTATGATCATCAAAATAAGAATTTAAGAGATATTACTGGGAGATATAGAGAGACAACTGATTTTTAGATGCATTTTATCTAAATAACTTAATCTTTTTGGCCATATAAATATCAGTAAATGCACCAGATTTATTTATTTATTTATTTATTTATCAGTTTGGGCCTTTAAATAACAATCCATTTTTTATTATTTTATTTTTTATTTTTTATTTCTCAAGTTTAAATTCAAAATTTCACTATATCATATTACATGAGCCAGTTCAGTTTTTATTGTGAGTGTGCTCAAATAAAAGTATACACTTACTGGTTTCTAATGATGTATAACACTTATTTGTGTGACCAAAATCGACAAAGTATTTTTAGTGTCTTTCGCACTGATCTTAAAAAACGCGAGCTGATCACGCCGGCGTGATCGTCGACCCCAGGGAGTTAATAAAATAAAATAAAATAAAATACATTTTTGGATTGTTACTCTATATGGGTAACACTTTATTTTATGGTTTCTTAACTAGTTGCTTATTAGCATACATATTACTAGAATATAAGCCATTTATTAGTACTAATTAAGTACACATTGCCTTAAGTACATTAAGTACACATGCCTTATTCTACATGACCTTATTCTACATACCTAATCCTACCCAATACCTAAACTTAACAACTACCATACTAACTATTAATAAGCAGCAAATTAGGAATTTATTAAGGGAAAAGTCATATTTAATATTGTATAAGTGTTCCCTATTCCAAAATGTTACCGTTAAGTTTGTATACATTTTTGTTGTTGTTGTTGTTGTTGTTGTTTTGTTTTTTACTTTTTTTTCTGTTTTAAGTGTAAATCTAACCTAGTGTGGTTTATGTTTATAGCAAGAAAAGCTATTTCCCAAAAGGTAAGACAAATAAGCTTAATTCAATATACAGTATATTCTCAGCTTTACGTTTCTCAAGTAAACGTGTCTTTTTTTCCTAGGCATATAATGGTGGTTTGAATAGTTTGATTTGTCTTTATCACATTGCTCTCAGTGTGAACAGCTCTTCACTCCTGCGTGGTCATTGCATGACTTACCATCAGCCTCCTGTGAGCTGTAGCGTATGAACACAGCACAGACAGACTCTACAACACAAGTGCAGGGGATGACGGAGTGAAAGAGGTGAGGAAGGAGAACTGAAGTCAGCGGCGTGTTTGGGGGAGGTGCGAGCGCTCGGAGATTCATGAAGGGAAGGGAGCACAAACAGAAGCTCAGTTCACTGTGCTGGAACTTGTAGTATCTCAGCACGTTTGGCTTTTGTCACATTCTTCATTAACTTCATTAACAGATGAGCAGCGGTGATTAGGAGCCGTTTCCCGCTGATTCAGCTCCCGCACGCGCACACACACACACCTCGCCGCTCATGTCACACATGGGGGCTGTTGAGCCAGATGACACACTGTATCACATAACCGCATGAGTGAATACACACACACACACTCACACAAAGCACCAGTGAAATGTTTGCACATGCTTTGCAGAACAAATCTTGGCTTTGTCTGTATTGATTAACTTAGTTAATACACACTTAATTAGCGTGTTCAAACGGAGCTCTTCCTAGATTACTAAAGCCATGACCATAACAGATGACCTTTGACCTGTGCAGAATTTGTATTTGTGAGTGTGTGTGAAAGAGAGAGAGTTCAATTGATTTCTCTAGAGAGGCACCGATTCCACTATCTCTTCCCTGATACCAGGGCTCAATATCGTACTGACCCGAAAGCACTGATCTTTTCTCTTGATCAGTTTATTAGAAGATCTGAACGTCACCATGTGGGACTGATCAGGATTAGTATTTAGTCAGGGTTCCCACAGCCCTGGACCACCTGCAGACAGTGTGAAATTGTTGTGTCCAGACCTAAATAAAAAATCATAGAATTGTAAAAGGTTTAATCATCGAAAACATATGTTTACTTTTTTTATAGAGTCTGTAATCAGTAGACATTTTAATGTCTATTATTACAGTTTAAAATAAGTTTTCTATTTTAATGCATTTTAAAACATAATTTATTCCTGTGATACAAAGTAGAATTTCTAGCAAAAAAAGTCAAATAGTGTTGTGAAAGAGATGAGTTTTCAGCAGTCGCTGAAATAAAAAATTGTCAGGGTGTCGGCAATCCAGAAAGGGGTGGGAAGATCATCCCACCAGCCAGGAATAAATATTTATTTATTTATTTATTATTTATTTATTATTATTATTATTATTATTATTATTTTGATACACTAATGATACTCTAAATAAGAAACTAAATCTGCCAGCAGGTGGCGATAAACGTCTCTATGAGTCATTCACTCATTCGATTCAGGAAAGAAGTAAATGGCTCTCTTTATGAATGGGCCTTTGAGTCACTGATTCACAAAATTTGTTTAAAACGCAGAATCATTCAGAAACCAAACACGGAGACGTGCAACAATTCTGCTATGGCTTCAAAGGTAATATGTTCTCTGAAAAACTGAGCAAAAACATAATGGTGTATTTAAAATATAACACAATATCAACTTTTAATTTACTGAACTGTTGTATAAAATCACATTTAAGCTTGTGATAGATCAGGACAAAATCAGCACTCGTGTCACATTGCTCTTGCTGCCGGTGTGATATCACTTATCATATGATCTAAATATGAGACAAAAAACACATACAGGGGCATTTTTTGCACCAATATGTTGAATTTTAGGACATAACTGCATTTATGGAGTTGTTGCCCTGCATCATATTTGTCAACAGTCAACTATATGAAATATAAGATGACGTACAGATCTGAGTGCGAGGCCAGCACGTTAACTGCGTAAAAATATTTTAACCCTCTGGGCCTCTTCGTTTAGGAGTCACACTTGGCTCCTTCGCGGTCAAAAGTGAAGCCTTGAAATACCACTTTTTTTTGTTCAGGAAAATCATTGTAAAATATTTTTGTTCAATAATATTTTTTGATTATTATTTAGAATATTGAGGGCATTTTATGACAATATGCAATATTTATACAATTTGAATGAGCTATTTTTTTCCCATTAGAATTAATATATATTTATATAATATTTGTATTATTGTTTTTCAATAAATGAAACATTTCACATTAAAACAGAGTGAACGCTTTTAAAATCCATTTTTGAAGTGAGAATTGTGCCATTTGGTGTCATTAAAAAATAAAAACTTGTCTAATGTCATGTAAGCTCCTGTATATCTCCCTATATACATGTTATACATATATACAGAGGCTTTCGGATTACCATTGCTTTTTTTTTTTTTTTTATAAAATATTTTATTAGGTTTTGCTTTTAGATATACATTTAGACATTCTAAAAGACCACTTTTTGTCAAAGTAAAGATAAATATCAGGTTGCATTATGATTACATTGCTCTCCCCATCTCACATATTCTTAAAATTTGCTCTGCTGCATGTTTATCAGTTAATTTCTATGTGTGTGTGTGTGTGTGTGCATGTCATTTTTGACCACAAACTTTTTTTTTTTTTGTGACCCTTTAACATATCCGAATCATGTCCATGATTTTGTTGTGTGTTCATGTAGCTAATGCAACAAAAGTCACCAAGTGTCATCTCATTCTGATGAAGCTACGTTTTTTAAAATGTCAAAATATAATTTTTTTCGGTCAAAAATAACCGAAGAGGCCCAGAGGGTTAATTGTTATTTTTTCATAACTAATTAATTAAGTTAACATAATGTTTAATTTGTAATTTTTTAGTAATGCACAAGACTAAAAATAATCTAAAAAATATTAAAAATTAATCTGCTATGGGTGCACAACATGCGCTTCAGCCTTAATCAATCATCACAAATGACTGTAACCCTGTCATTTGTGATGTAATCCTGTTATGCGCATTTAAAAAAATTACTTTAAAAGGAAAAAATAAAAAAACATTTTAAAAATGAATGTATTTTTAACCCTTTTTTCTATTTGCATCACATCTCTCTCCTCTCCTCAATAATGATCTGAGGAATTATACAGTACATGTCTGCAACACAAATTATACACAGCGAGTCCAGGATCAAGAGTTTCTTCATATCATTAGCTCTACATACTGTACTTTCAGTATATATTGCATTTGTGATCCTTGACTTAGCAAACACCACAATTACTTAGCAAAGTAATTTCTGAAATCCCATGTTTACTGTACAGTTTTTGACATCTAGCCCTTGGTATGTGCTGTATCTGGTAGGCTGAGTTTAAAGCGGATTGTGTGCGGTTATGGGCCGATCCATCAGAGCGTCAGAGCTTTGATGTGCGTTACGCCGCTCTCATTACTGCTGCCGTCTAATGGGGACAACCAAAATAAAGGTATTAAATATGTATAAAACACAAGGTGTCTTGCGGGCATCACTGTCTCTCTCCTGCCCATGTTTTGTTTTTGTTGTGTTGTTTCCAGACACATCTAGAAATTGATGGCCTGTCAGCGGCGGGTGAAGAAGGGTCCTGTATCCAGACACAGATTGGTGCGCTCAACCATAAATTAGTGCATGTGGTTCCCTCATCTTCCAATAAAGTTCTCGTAAACAAAAATCATCTTTTAGCTCGCATTTTGCTTCCAGACAGCACACGCGTGTGCGCGCTGTAAAGGCTTTTGTCACATTTCTCTCCTCTGTTAGTCGCCCGTTTACAGCCGTGTCTGGCGTCCCTCTAAACTACACGCATATGCAAATTTCCCTCTGTTCTGACAAATTAATTTTACCTCTTTCATCCCCCCCCCTCTCTCACTCCTTCTCAATCATTCTCTTGGGCTGAAGAGGAGCAGGACTTGACCATCTGGAGCTGTCGGAATGATATTGTTTAATTTGTTACATGATTAAGTGGTTGTTTCTCAGAGAGCACGAGGTCTCTCCAACAAAATCAAGACGAGACAAAAAAATGAGCAGCTACAAAGTAAAAAAACTGCTTAAGCGGAAGATGCTTTCGTATGTCTTGACACTTAAACTCATTTACACTTTCTCTAATTTTTTGGCGTGGCATCAGTCATATTGACGTGTCTTATAACTACATGGGGTGAGAGTTTAGGCTTTGCTGAACTTGTGGCGCCCATGAATCAAAAGCAATTAACACGCGGAAATTAAATCTACAACTTTCCTTCCGAGTTACTTTTTAAACCTAGGAATGTTTTAAAAATAAGAATGTTTTAAATATTTGTTTTAGTATTAAACAATATTCATAAATAAATTAATGTTATTTTTATTTTTATTTTATTTATTTATTTTATTTTATTTTTTTGTAGTTATAGTAATATTTATAAAATATTTGTCATTTATTTGAGTCTGAATCATGAGAATAACACCAAATTAGAAAAAATATATATATATATAATAATGTTATATGACTTGACTTTTTGTATGTTAGCTAATATCATTTCAGGTTGCCAAATGTTAAAACACGTATTGTATTCATATACACTACCATTTTAATATTCAGAATATGAGTAAGATTTGTTTTCAAGTAACTGTAAAGGCATTTTTAATGTTACAAAAAATGCATATTTAAAATAAAAAACTGTTTTTTGAACTTTCTATTAATCAAAGAATCCTGAAAAAAATGCATCACAGTTTTTGTGTCACAAAAATACTGGGCAGCACAAATGTTTTAAACATTGCTAATAATCAGAATTGTTTAGAAATCAGCATATTAGAATGTTTTGATCACATAAATTATATTTTAAAATATTTTAAAATAGAAAATAAGTGTTTTTAATTGTATTAATATTTCACAATATTACTGTTTTTATTTATTTATTTATTTTGTTTGTTTGTTTGTATGTTTGTTTTTTTATAAATACAGTCTAGAAGAAGATTTCTTTCAAAAGCATTAAAAAAATATGTCCCCAAAATTTTGAACGGCAGTGTATAACAATAATTACTCATTGAAACCCTGCGGTAAATGTCCTGAAATCATGTCTCTTTAGATTACAAATAATGAAAAGATGCAAAAGAAATCCATGTGTTAAATTAATCTAAACCGCATGCTTCAGAGGCGCAGGCTCTAAAAAAGAGCAACTATTTATCTCTGTATCTGTTCCCATCTTCACTGCATGAATGACAGGCTGTGCTAAACACAGAACATAATTTGTACTTTTAATAGCACTGCCTTCTATTTCTCTGACGTGCCTTAATCAATAACCAGAGCTGTCCCTGGCCACGCTTGGCGACCGTTTTTATTAATTTTAAACAAGCTCACTAACTAGGCGTCTGATATGGAGATGCATCTCACACTAGATAATAGGCAGGCTGGATTGATAGGTTCATTCTGAAGCCTGTCTCTCTCACCTTTCCCTGTGTCTCTCTCTCTGTCATCACATGATTTAAGACAGACCAAGACACATTCTGTCATTCTATCTTAAACATGTGCAGCTTAAGAAATACAGATGCAAATAAAAGAGGAAATAAATAAATAAACATTTTACAATGTAATAAAGAGGTTTGTTAGCACAGTAAACACAAATCTATAGAACTGTATATTCCGATTGCAGATGTTCCCATCCCTAAAATATCACATTAAAAGTGTCCTGATACAGAGCAGATTTTGTGACTATAGTCAGTCAGGTGGCATGATACTATTATTTATATATATATATATATATATATATTCATTTTGTTCTATAATGAAGCATCCACCCTTTCTATTTGGGAATAGCACCAGATTGCTGAAGAAGCCTATTAACCTCAGTTTCTGCCACAACACAGCTTTAAAAGAAAACAATGCATCCCTGTGGAGCATTTTATACTGAGTTAAAAAAAAACGTACAGCATATAGACTTTTGGTTCATGTTTGTACGTTGACTGCTCTATAAGGAACAAAAAAGCCAGAGCAGCATCTGACAAGTCATATTTACATCAGAGGTGAGTAGAGTATCCAACGACTGTACTCAAGTAAAAGCACAAGTACTTACAGAAATAATCATTAAAGTAAAACTTATAATCTTAGTTGCTTGAGTAAGAGTAAAAAATGTATCCAATGAAAAATTTACCTGCCTTAAAATTTTAAGTTTAGTCAACTCAAATAAGTTTAGTTCAACCTGAAATTTTCAGTTGTACTAAGTGACAGCGTAAAAATTTGTATTGACTAAACTTAAAATTTTAAGGCAGCCAGGTAACAAATTATTTTAAGCCCTTTTTTTTCCAATTTCCCAATTATTTACTCAAGTAAATGTAACAGAGTAAATTTAGCTTGTTACTAACCACTTACACTGCCCTCCAAAAGTTTGGAAACACCCCTGGCAAAGTGTGGTTTTGGACAATATCAGCATAAATCCATATCATTTTTTGGTGCAAATACATTAAAGTAACTTGACATTATCATTGAAGACCCTTTAGACACTTTAATAGCTTCAACAATTGATTGACAATTAAGTTGAGAATACAACAAATTTAGCCCCAGATTATGCAGAGCTGTAATAGCTGCTAAAGGTGGATATTTTGATGAATCGAAAATTTAAGTTCTATTTATGAACTGTTTATGTAATAAAATATGTTTCCGTAGTTTGTGTTGTCCCTTATCAGTGCCAAACTATCACAAATTAAAAAGGATTCATGCCAATATTGTCCAAAACCCCACTTTTCTAGGGCGTTTCCAAACTTTTGGAGGGCTGTGTATTATTTACATTGATTCAGAATAACTTACAGTGAATTCAATGTTCAGGACATATCAGGATATGAGTAACTTTGCAAGTCAACTAACCCTTATTAGGGTATTAGTGGACCGTTAGGTTAGTGTTAGCAGAATAAGTCAATATGTACTTGCAAAGTTACTTACAATCAGTTAAATGTGTTGTGGGATCATCAAAATAAAGTGTTAGAAGATATAAGGCAGACCAACCCAGGCTCATTGGAAATACGTGCTTGTGGCGACATTTCTGCAAAACTAATTTTTAAGTACCTTAACTGTAAAGTTTCACTGCATTTTCTAAGTGAGTGGCACTAGAGAGTGGCATTAAAACATGTGTTCAGTACGTCACTGTGACACTTTTTTTTTTGGCATTGGTACAGGCACATATTGTTGCATTGCTTCATGTTTTTTTGAAAAAAAAAAAAACAAACCCCCTACGCCAAACCCAACCGTAAACCTTCACAAATGCTAAAGTGGTACAAAAATATGCATTCGCTGATGCAGCTGTGCTACTTTAACCTTCTAATATAAGGGTTTGAGCTGTTTTGTTAAACCAGTATTCATATCGGAGCGCTTCACTTCACATGTGCAGCTCCGTTTCGGGTGGGTTAGCGTGTAAACTTACTGCATGAGAAAACCTATTCTTATGAATCTGTATATGTGACGCTAACTCTCAAAAGTATATTTTCAAATCTCACAGCATGTTAAAATTGTTTAGTGGTCGTAACACAATATTGTGCAAAAATTAGGCTTTCTTAATCAAAACTCTGGTCCTGTAAATCAAACTTTGTGTGAAAAGGAATAAAAGAGTTTTACTGCCTCTAGTGTTCATTTCAACTGGAAACTGCAGCAGTTCATACATATACAGTGGGTACGGAAAGTATTCAGACCCCCTTAAATTTTTCACTCTTTATTATATTGCAGCCATTTGCTATAATCATTTAAGTTTACTTTTTTTTCCTCATTAATGTACACACAGCACCCAATACTGACAGAAAAACACAGAATTGTTGACATTTTTGCAGATTTATTAAAAAAGAAAAACTGAAATATCACATGGTCCTAAGTATTCCGACCCTTTGCTGTGACACTCATATATTAACTCAGGTGCTGTCCATTTCTTCTGATCATCCTTGAGATGGTTCTACACCTTCATTTGAGTCCAGCTGTGTTTGATTATACTGATTGGACTTGATTAGGAAAGCCACACACCTGTCTATATAAGACCTTACAGCTCACAGTGCATGTCAGAGCAAATGAGAATCATGAGGTCAAAGGAACTGCCTGAAGAGCTCAGAGACAGAATTGTGGCAAGGCACAGATCTGGCCAAGGTTACAAAAAAAATTCTGCTGCACTTAAGGTTCCTAAGAGCACAGTGGCCTCCATAATCCTTAAATGGAAGACGTTTGGGACGACCAGAACCCTTCCTAGAGCTGGCCGTCCGGCCAAACTGAGCTATCGGGGGAGAAGAGCCTTGGTGAGAGAGGTAAAGAAGAACCCAAAGATCACTGTGGCTGAGCTCCAGAGATGCAGTCGGGAGAAAGTTGTAGAAAGTCAACCATCACTGCAGCCCTCCACCAGTCGGGGCTTTATGGCAGAGTGGCCCGACGGAAGCCTCTCCTCAGTGCAAGACACATGAAAGCCTGCATGGAGTTTGCTATAAAACACCTGAAGGACTCCAAGATGGTGAGAAATAAGATTCTCTGGTCTGATGAGACCAAGATAGAACTTTCTGGCCTTAAATCTAAGCGGTATGTGTGGAGAAAACCAGGCACTGCTCATCACCTGTCCAATACAGTCCCAACAGTGAAGCATGGTGGTGGCAGCATCATGCTGTGGGGGTGTTTTTCAGCTGCAGGGACAGGACGACTGGTTGCAATCGAGGGAAAGATGAATGCGGCGGAGTACATGGATATCCTGGACGAAAACCTTCTCTAGAGTGCTCAGGACCTCAGACTGGGCCGAAGGTTTACCTTCCAACAAGACAATGACCCTAAGCACACAGCTAAAATAACGAAGGAGTGGCTTCACAACAACTCCGTGACTGTTCTTGAATGGCCCAGCCAGAGCCCTGACTTAAACCCAATTGAGCATCTCTGGAGAGACCTAAAAATGGCTGTCCACCAACGTTTACCATCCAACCTGACAGAACTGGAGAGGATCTGCAAGGAGGAATGGCAGAGGATCCCCAAATCCAGGTGTGAAAAACTTGTTGCATCTTTCCCAAGAAAGGCTCATGGCTGTATTAGATCAAAAGGGTGCTTCTACTAAATACTGAGCAAAGGGTCTGAATACTTAGGACCATGTGATATTTCAGTTTTTCCTTTTTAATAAATCTGCAAAAATGTCAACAATTCTGTGTTTTTCTGTCAATATGGGGTGCTGTGCGTACATTAATGAAGAAAAAAAAAATAAACTTAAATGATTTTAGCAAATGGCTGCAATATAACAAAGAGTGAAAAATTTAAGGGGGTCTGAATACTTTCCGTACCCACTGTAGGTACTTTTTTTTTTTTTGAGTTTTGCAGAAAGGTAGGTAGAGGCACCCATTTCCTGGGTAGTAGCAGACAGTCTTCTAATACTCTAATGACTGCTAGTTGATGTGTATTTACAAAGTTACTTACGGCTAGTAGAATATCTAAAGTGGACTATCATAATAAAGTGTTATCCAAAATGCTCTTCTCGTAGGCCTTACGCCTCTTCTTCTTAAAGTGCTCTGTGAGAATTTGAATAAACTTGAATTATTTCACTGTCATGAACCATTGTGGGTCGCAGTTATCATTGGCTGGCATTGTTTGATAACTTGATGACCATGTCCAATTTACAGGTTCTCTTACAAAATCAAGCAGGTGTACTTTTTCCAGAAGCATCATTAACTAACTATGGTCACAAGTGATGGTGAACTTTTTCGGTAATGAAGGAACTTTCAGTCGGCACTGATGGCCTCATGGGCAGCGTGTGGACATCTAGCGTTGTTGTTGGCTCATGGACCTTTCCTGATCCCATGATGCTCTCTCTCTCTCCCACCTCGCTTCCTGTTGACCTATACTGTCCTATCTAAATAAAGGAATAAAATGCCAAAGAAAAATCTTAAGGAATTTCTACCACCCCAGGATGGTTAGAAGATTCTAGGGTGCCCATATGTCTACTTTTTCCCAGACGTGTCCTTGCTAAGTTGCCTAAAATGTCCAGGTTTTGGCTTTGTTTTCTTACTGACTCCACTGCTCTACAGCAATGGTTTTGTATGTTTCTAAATCTGACACACTCAGTATAGTTCATGGATCTTTCTCCTAATGAGCTGATGATCTGAATCAGGTGGGTTAAATGAGAGAGACATACAAAATGTGCAGAGCAGTGGGCCCCGAGGACTGGACTTGAGAACCACTGCTCTACAATACTCGTACGTTATATGTATGTGTACTTGTATTGCTTTGTCTGTTCTCTGTAGATCCCACCCTCTCGCATACCACGATTGGTTGACTACATACAATGCCTGCATACTACTGACCAAACTACTTTTCAGTCATTACCTTTAGAAAGTATGACAACAATAGGAAAACAAAGTCAAAGCATTTTAGGCAATTTAGAAATCCGGCTAGGAAATAGAGGATGCATGATCATCCTAAAGACACCAGGCAGGCAGTCTACTTTACTGCTCTGCTGAAGAAAAGTAGAGCTACTTACTTACTTAGAGAATTCCTTTTGTGTCTGTTTCTGATGAGAACTAAGGGAAATCAATTGTGCATTATTTTCTTACAGTGCCATCATAGAGGTGCCGCTAGGCATGGTGCCTTATGAAGCACTGTACCTTAATGAGAGCATTAACTTAATTATTAAGATAATGTGTCCTCATCAGGTCAGGCACTGCAACTTTCTCTTGTTAATGTGAAGCTTAGTCAATAGCTCTATCACTAAACAAGGCGTTTCGAGTGCAAGCGATAGAATTGTCTTAACATTTCAAAATATCACAATAAATACAAGCCAGATTCAGCTGGAGTGCTCTTCGCCTTGCCTCCATATTAGTTCAACAGAGGGAAAACAGTTTGCTGAGTATGAAAATCTGTGGATTGAGGAAGTAGGTTCCCTGAGTTTCTGTGGCATGCGAGATCACCTTTCATGACAGCGATTATACAATCTGTCTAATAAGCAGAAATAACTCATTTACACTGACCCCCCCTCCAACCCATCCACTGCCTCTGTTGTGTGATGACTAATTACTGCATTTCATCTAAATGAGCAAGCTCTGGAATTCTCTACAGTAACTGAATGAAATTGAATTTTGATTTGTTAGTCCAAAAAAGTCACAAATGATTTGGTCTCAGGTCTCAAATTCAGAGCAAAGTAAGAATAATCACAGACGTAAGGCACATTTACATAACATAGTTTAAGTGACCCAACTAAGATTTTCCTTCCATGTGGCATAGATCGGATATGACCCATGAACATGTAAGCACAAGGATGCCAAAGCACATGGATTTGGATATTCTCAGATCGGTTCCAGGCCTAATTTGTGGAAATAAATCTGATAAGAATCGGAAATATGCATTTGCGTCTGCCATGATTAAAAAAGCAGTGGTGGCGAATGATGTCAACTCAGGTGTTGCCAAATATGTGGTTTTCCTGTGGATTGGGCTACTTTTGCACTGTTGCTGTGGGTTTAAGTGATCTCTCCACCCTGCTATTTTGACAGAGAGGAACCCACGCTGGAGGGGAAAACCATGGAAAAATGTGATTGGGCTGGAGTTTTGAGCTAGTTTTGAATAGCAATTGGGCTGGCTTTGTTTCACAGACCTGACAACCTGTCAGTGTGACTACTGTTGGTTGTTTTGCCAAGTGAACAGTGTGAATCCAGATATTGAATATGGGTCACTTTTAAAAGAAGATGTAAGAAGATGTAAAACAAAAAATGGATATAGTCAACATTTCGGAATTGGACAACAAGAACTGTGGAGTAAATGTGGCCTTAGTGACTCTTAGTGGCTCTAAACTAAGCAGGTGACTAGAAAACTTTCCCCAAGCAATTAGCAATTTGTAAGGACCCAGTCTTAAAGGATTTGTTCATCAACTACTCACTCTCCTTCAACTCATATTTTGTTGTTTTTAAAATATAATGAGAATGAAGAATTGTCAGGTAGCTCTTATCCACTTAATAGCACAGAGGTCTCCAATGTCCAATCCAGCTACTGACTTACTGACAAAAGCTCGACCACAGCTCTCAAATCAGATATGATGCTCTTAGAGTTGAAGAAGTTCAGAAAGTCCTTCTGTGTCTCGTGAACAAACGTTGTTGACATAACTTGTGATTCCCAACTATCAATGGGGGGAAAGACAGGGATTCATAGCCTGATATAGTTGGATATAGTGTTCAAGAAGGTACATCTCTTCATTGATTGAATCACTCTCGGTGTGAACAGAGCTCTTGAATTGTCAAATTCAGCTGAATAATTCCTGCAAGGTATATAAAGTATGAACTCTTCTCAACTTTATTAAATTACCAACAGACACTAATGTTCACTGAGGCTCAAGTGGCAATTCTCATTGATAATGAATGACTCTAGTGACTTTGTTGCCACACATCACTATGAGAATGCTCTGTTATTCAATTTTACAATATGAGGTGTTAAAATATGAAGATGAGTACACAGGATTGGATCCATCTGTTGAATTTCCAGACTGCTTGCCCTATGTGGAGTCACAGGGACACTGGAGCCAGAAAACACAACCGCATTGATCCAGCTAAAGGCCGGGACACACCAAGCCGGTGGTCAGCTGTCTATCAGGCTAGTTTGTATACTAGCCCGACAAGCAAGCACTGCTTTGTTTACCCTGTTGAAAAAAACAGCTAATGCTAGTTAGGTATGTTTTGAAGCATGACTGCTAGTTTAAGCTGGTCCTAAGCTGGTCATAAATGGGTTTAAGCTGGTTCTTAGCTGGTCATATGCTGGTCCTAAGGTGGTCCTGAGCAGGAGATAGTTGCTTAGGACCAGCTTAGGACCAGCACATGACCAGCTAAGGACCAGCTTAAACCAGCGCATGACCGGTTTAAACCAGCGCATGACCAGCTAAGGACCATCTTAAACCAGCTCATGACCAGCTAAGGACCATCTTAAACCAGCTCATGACCAGCTAAGAACCATCTTAAACTAGCAGATGAACAGCTAAGAACCATCTTAAACCAGCTTATGACTAGCTAAGGACCATCTTAAACCAGCTCATGACCAGCTAAGGACCAGCTTAAACCAGCTCATGACCAGCTAAGGACCAGCTTAAACCAGCATGACCAGCTAAGGACCAGCAAACCAGCTCATGACCAGCTGGGACCAGCTTAAGCACATGACCAGCAAACCAGCTCATGACCATCTTAAGGCCAGCTGGGACCAGCTTAAACCAGCACATGACCAGCTAAGGACCAGTTTAAACCAGCTCATGACCAGCTAAGGATCAGCAAACCAGCTCATGACCAGGACCAGCACCAGCACATGACCAGCAAACCAGCTCAACCAGCCCAGCTTAAACCAGCACATGACCAGCTAAGGACCAGCTTAAACCAGCTCATGACCATCTTAAACCAGCTCATGACCAGCTAAGGACCAACTTAAACCAGCTCAAACTAGCAGCCATACCAGAGCATACCTAACTAGCATACGCTGGCTTTTTCAACAGGGTACGTGTCATATCTACGTTTATTTCATATATCCTTGTTTCGGTTTCTCCTTTTGAATGACAAATATATAATATTAAAAGTTAAACTCACAGCACATGCAATAAACAAGTTTACTGCATTGATTCACTGTGAACTGAACCGTTCTGAGATACAGAAAACACAGCATCACGAGCTGATCGCCTGAATGAAGTGCGCACTTTGCTTTGAAACGCACAGCGAAAACAGACTTGACGAAGGGATTAAGTCATATTGTGCTTTCAGTTTTAGTTCATTTGACAGATACTGTGCAAAAGCATAATGGCCCAAAACACAACTTTAAAGACCTTTTATGTTTAAATAGATTTTAAAAATCTACTCTTTTTGCCCGAAAAGCCTTACAAATGTCTGTAAGATGTCCGTTTTATATACATTTTAAATCATAAACATCTTAAAGACATCTAATAGACGTTTACTTGACATCTGATATTATTGCAGATGAGCAAACAATCTAAAAAATATGTTTTGTAGACGTCAAATACACATCTCCGAGATGTACCTGTGCTATCAGGGAAGAGTGCCATCTTGCCACCCAACTTTAAGACTATCCAGCCTCTGTGTCTTCCCCAAACCCCCACCCCAAAAAAAAAAAGTTCTGTTCTGTCAGTGCTTTCGCTGTAAAAATAGGCCAAAAAAATAGAATAATTCTGAAGAAGCCTGTAGAGGAGAATTCCCTGGAAATTACACATTTCCAGAAGACCAGACAGCCTAAAGGGGTGCCTGCTAGGATCTCTTAACCAACAATTACTGGTGTGTAGTACCAGTGGCCCCTGATGAGATCACAGAGCAGAGGCTTCTACCAAAGCCCATTTGAGCTGGAGAAAGACAGTCAATCAATACTAAGGCCTGTGCAGATACTACCTGTCAACAGGCTTGAGGAAAATGGATGCCTGAGAAAGCCATAACTATGATAAATCTACTCCCCCGGTTTGGCAACTGGCCCCCTCTCTCTTTTTCTCGCTCTCTCTCCCGCCTTTTCCTTCCTTTCTGCCGTCTGTCTTTGACTAATGTATGCGGTAAAGCTCCCTCCAACCACTCCGCGCACCGGCGTGCCACCGTCCTGATTGGCCAATCAATCTCTGCGTCGATGTGGAAGGCGCATTAAAATAAATTTGTCACTGTAAGTTTATGAAATATTGATACCTGAGATAAGAGGGAAAGGTGTTGTGGGCTTGGATAAGGGTTAGGCTAGGAAAGTGCAAAGGCTGTAATCAAGAGGTGAGCGGCTTTTGAATGGGGTCCATTCAGATTTGGTGATCGGTAGGTCATGACTTGGAGTCTTAAAGACATTTTGGTTCCAATCTATAATGACTCGGACGACATGCCGGCCAGTTTTCTGTAGCACTGCAAAAGATGTGATTGGGAAATGGTGAATGAATGTGCATATATCATATATTAATGTTATCATATATCAGCAGAGCCATTCAGTCTGGTGAGGCAGATCAATCAATGTGAAAATCCGAGCTGAAAGTTTTGCTGTCAGTCTTCGGCATGGATCATGTGTTTCATAGTAGTCCAGCAGCAGTCAGGGATCTTTCTGAAGACCGCACACATTTATATTTCACAAGTTCACCTTCTCATGTTTTCCTATGGGGTGAAGGAGAACAGTTATCAGGGTGAAGGTAAAACATTTCGCTTGCTATCTGAGATGAGATAAGGTGAGAACGACAGCCTGTGCTTATTTATTTCCCCCCTGGATTGTAGAAAGGTGGAGCTGGGGTGGAGGAGGGATGACCGGAGCGGTGAGCACCAAGAAAGAGGTCAACTGCGCTGATATATTCTTGCTTAATTGATCAAATTATCAGGCTTCCCTTAAACCGTAATTTGCAATTCAGTGTTCATGTCAGCCAGTGTTTTCAAGTCCAATATGAAGACAGCAGGAAGTTATACGTGTTGCATTCCATTTCTCTCAAATGTAGTTTTTTAACACATTTAATTGACTGTAGAAGACAATTTATGTTGACGGCAACCACAGCACCCCTTGCACCGGTTATGAATTGTGTTTGCAACAGTGCATAAAAATGTAGCTTGCACAGCCAGAAGCATTTGCGTTCACAAATGTTTCACTTGAGATGAAGTCTTGAAGGGATCTTGGTTCTTGTCTACAATCCACCATGCAACTTGGGCAGGTGTGCTGGTGAAATTGTAAGAATGACTGTGCATATCTCACTTATTAATGACGTCATATATCAGCAGATTCTGGTGGGGTTTATCAATCAGTATGAAATTACTCACATGTCTCAGTTTATCAACTGGTGTTTCAAGCATTTTTCACATTTCTGGGTATGAAACAGAAGTAAATGATGGCAGAATAAATGACGCAGCTGGCATATAGCAGTAAAATGAGAGACCATACAAAATCCTATTGCCGCATTCACTTTTACTTGAAAAGAATGAAAAAGAATCATTAAACGAGATGAATTACAGTTAAAAGGTACAGTATTTCAAAGGTATATGCAGTAAAGTTCATACTCATGCATAAAAATGACATGGTACATGCATAATACTGAGCTGCTAGCAATAGTTTAACATGAGCAGTTACCAAAAGTGAGGTTTTTTTTAAGTCTTTAGAAGTGTTCTTTGAATGATTTTTGTCTTTTATGACTACCGTCACAATGTTCTGCAATGTTCAAGAAAGCACTAGAATATTATGTAGTATTACAAAATGCTCCCATCCTTGCAAAAGCAAAACATTTTTTGAATACAAAATTTGTACAAAAAACAATGTTTATTGTAAATTTGTACAAAAAAACAAATTTACCTTACCTAAATATTTATCAAAATACAAATTTTACGTGAAAATAAATAGTAGGGTACAACAGGGCTAAATGCGCCCCGGGATAAAAGTCACCTTTGATATTATTTTCCTCTAAACCACTAGATGGCAGAAAAACGTGGCGTAGCACTTTCCAAAACATCCGCTTTTCAAGATGCACGTGCAAATTTGTCCGATCCTTGACACGATCACGGACAGCAGTGCAAAGTTGATTCTGTGCTTACTTTATCTAATATTTTATGGTTTTTGTTTGTTTGTTTTTATATTGTTTTTATATTATATTTATTATTTATTTTATTTATTTATTTATTTCATTTTACTTATTTATTTGATTTTTTATATTATATTAATTTATATTTTTATATTTATATGTTTATATAATATTGTAGATTTAAGTAGTAAATGAGAATCGCTAAAATTCTTGAATATATCTTGAGACAAAGTGTCTTCTTAATGATTTTCAGTTTTGTTTAAAATAATTAAAACAGCAGTTTTTAAATAATGAAAGAATATGTAAAAGTATGGTATTTGGGGTAAAAAGTGCCCCTGCTGCTGGGGCTAAAAGGCACAATATTAACATGATAATTAATAGAAGGCTGACTTTTCCATCTGTTGACATGACATTGTTTGATTCAGATGGTAAATATCATATATGTGACCTTGGACCACAAAACCAGTCATAAGGGTATTTTTTTTTTAAATTGGGATGTATACATACATCATCTGAAAGCTGAATATAAAAGCTTTTCATTGATGTATGGTAGGACATCAATGATAGGACAATATTTGCCCGAGATACAACTATGTGAATATCTGGAATCTGAGGGTGCAAAAAAATCTAAATATTAGGAAAATCACTTTTAAAGTTGTCCAAATGAAGTCTTTGCAATGTACATTACTAATCAAAAAAATAAGTTTTAATGTATTTACGGTAGGAAATTATCTTTACTACTATATCATTTTTGGTCTTTTTGACCATGCAATGTATTTTAACTATTGCTACAAATAAACCCATGCTGCTTAAGATTGCTTTTGTGGTCCAGGGTCACATACTGTGTTTGGTGTCCATCTTAGAAATAATCACCACGTTTAGAGTAAAACCATCATAACATGATATTAATCATATCATGTAACAAAATATAATTTTCTTGTTACTACTGTAAATCTACATTAAATTACTATGGGATCTACTTCAATACTTTAAGAATCTTTACATTTAAAAATGATTTTGCTTCTTTCTTTTAAAATATATGTTTTATATTAACATTTTAATGACAGTATATTTATTGAACAAAACATAATTCTTTTATTCATCAAAATAAGCAGAAAATAGTACAAACTTTGCTAAAGGAATTGGTTTGAACAAGTACTAACTTAGACATTATTAAAAAAAAAAAAAAACATTATTTTGCTAAAGTATTTGTATCAGCACTGTGTGCCCCTTGCCACGTCATACATTTATAAGATTTTGAAAAATCATAAACAACTTGTATGATTTTTTTTTCACATGAAATCGGTTGCTACCTAAATGTTCAGTACAAACATATATAGTTTTCTGCGATCATACACGTAAAAAAGTAAAAGTAAAAAAATCCACAAAATAAGTAAATAAATAAAAAAGTTACATTTTGTGCACTTTTTAATGTCATGTCACAATTAGCATGTCACATTTCTCACACAACATTAAAAAAAAACCTACTTATTTTTTCAACAAACTTTAACTAACTAGCTAACAAATGGTCATATGTCATTTGACTTGCAATTTAAATGTTACCAAACAATGACACAGATGTCGCAAAAGTTAATCCAAGGACACTGTAAACCCCATCACAACAGTGTTTGCTGGTTCATTCTTTAATACAGTATTATTACTGTTAATACAATAACACTGGGTAAAATACAATAACACAAATCTGTGAAAACAGCCAGCAGCAACAGGAAGCTCAAATTTTAGATGGAGTTTGACATACAATCCTTAATAATAGGTACTTCTTTTATCCAACGCTTTTTTTTCTCCAGGTATTGTCCATTCGAAGACATCTACACTTTTTAGAGATTAAGATATCGCAAGATACAAGTTAGATTTAAACCGCACAGCCGCACGGCAGGCTCCGTGAATGGCTGCCGTACACCACTGGAGTGTAAGATGAACTAATTTAGATAATAAGCACCTTTCTAGCTGTACAAGAGAGTGAGATAGAGAGAGAGAGAGAAATGAGTGCATGGAGGTTAATGACAGTCTATTCACCACCTCCTCTCTCCTTCCTAAGTGCCAATCTCCGTCTTATTGTTCTCGATCTCTCCTTAACATATAGACTAATGCGAAACATAGTGCTCTATTCAGCATCAGACAAGCGCAGCCTACAGCTCGTTTCGTTTAACCTCCGTTGATTCATATCTTGGCGTCTGAGAGGTTGTACTGCATCCCTACAGAGTCTAGAAGTTGTTGAATTGGTCGCAAAAAGGAAGGAAGTATTTTATGGATTGTTTTACATTTTGTCCTCTGTATTTTTAGACGTTCAGAGTTTAAACTCAGTCTCGCTGAGGCCTTAATTGTCAAATGACACGACTGAAGATGGTGTGACGGTAGTAGCCCAGTGATTTAACAGGAGTTCGGTCATGTAAATATCAAAGGTGTGATCCCATACTGAAGTCTCCTGCTGGAGAGACTGGAATCCCCCATCACCACAACGCCCTACAGCAAACCGGATCACTACAGGGGGAATTTCCCTGTTAGTGTAACACGGCACGTCACTTCATGATAGAAAGACATGACCCAGTTAGGAGAATTTGGGTAAATGCAAACATTTCATATAAAAGTTAAATCTTGAAATGTTTCAGTTCATCATAACACATTTTCGGTAACACTTTATTTTAAGGTGTCCTTGTTACACGTTATATGTTCTTACTATTATAATAATTAATAATTAATTGTGCATAATTACATGCAAGTAACCATAAGCCAAACCCTAACCCTAGCCATATAGTAAGTACATGTAATTAATTAATATTACTCAGTACTTAAATGTACAATTACACTGTAACAAGGACACCTTAAAATAAAGTGTAACCCACATTTTCTAAAATGTGTATCATTAGAGTATAATAAAGGGACATTCCACCGAAAATTAAAATTCTTTAGAGATTATTTATTCATTCTCATGTCATTTCAGCCCTGTATTATTATTAATACTTCTATTTTGTAGTTTTCCCATTTGATACCGAACTTTGAGTGAAAAGCTGTACAGAAGAAAAAGTTTTTTCTACAATGTTTTGTTTTATTTTATTTTATTTTTGGAATGACAGCAGAAATCATTAGGCTAACAGGATTGATATTTGATTATCTTGTTCTCCAGCATGATTTGAGAATATTCTATCTTTTGTTTCAGTGAGACAATATGTATACAATATCTATGTCTTTTTACACTATACTGTTTAGAATTCTGGGGTCAATAAGATTTATTTTATTACTATTTTTATTTATTTATTTTATTATTTATTTATTTATTTTTAAAATAACTATTTAATTATTCTTATTTATTATTATTATTATTTTTTTTTATCATTTTTTTATGCTTACCAAAGCTGGATTTATTTGTTTAAAATAAAGTAATATTCTGAAATATTATTGAAATTTAACATAACTTGTTTCTATTTGAATATATTTTAAAATATAATTCATTTCTGTGATCAAAGCTGAATTTTTAGCATAATTAGTCCAGTTTTCAGTGTCACATGATCCTTCAGAAATCAGTCTAATATTCTGATTTGCTGCTAAAGAAACATTTCTGATTATTATCTATTATCTTTGCTAATAAAAAAAAACCCTCCTTGCTAATAAAAGCATTAATTTTATTTAAAAAAAAAATAAAAAATCTTTTCCTTATAGTCTCCCCACTACAGTATATAAAACAAAACAGTCAATAAACATTTGACTTCTTTGACCCTAAATCTGGCATTTGCCGTCTTTGAATATGCACAAGTGCAACTGGACTTTTAGTACAATCACAAAACTGACGTTTGATGCTTAACATGAAAAACTTTAAGACACCTCTGTTGTGTAACTATGGTAGTGTTAAGTCTTTCATTCTCATTCAAGTAAGAATAAAAAATAATGTGTGCGTGAATGTACGAATGAACACTTGAGATGAGAAACGTACAGTTTACATACAGTTGTATGGATTGATTCTTCTGAGAGAGAGAAAATGAAAGTGAGAGAGAAGAGGGCGTTAATTAGGACAACAGAGAGTGAGCTCACAGGAGAACCAACACACAACCGAACATATGACAGTCAGGACACACAAACAACTGGGTATGCAGCACCCTCTATTGAGCAACAGCAGCAGGTCACCATTATTTCAACCTCATTTTGAATCTGTCCGTAATGGCATTAAAGAAAATAACACCCAGAAAGCACACTTACTGACCCAAAGACCTTACTTAGGCACAAGGAAATATAAAAAAAACATTTCTTATATAAATATAAAATATAAATCAGAATGTTTTATTTTATTTCATTTTATTTTATTTATTTATTATTATTATTATTTTATTAAAAAACAATTTGTTCTGAATGCAATTAATAAAATGCAGTTAATCATATAATTGTGCAATAATTAAAATAGCAAAATAAATTGCCTAAATAAGTTTCTAAAGGATTGAAATCTTCTGTTGATGTTCAACATCAAGGTCCACATCTAATTAAATGTAATAGTATTTTACTGTAAATTCACCTATTGTTTAATCATCATGCAAATACAATAAAAATGCAAATGTGAATTGTTCTATAATTGTTCAATATGTTTGACTAGTAAATCAAAACTTGTAATGGTGTTTACACATTTACAAACAAACAAACAATCAATCAATCAATTGATAATACATTTATTTTTATGTTTAGTCTGTGTCATGTTAATAATTTGAAAAATTTGCCATGATTTGTTGGGCATATGTAGTTCATAATGTAAATATTTCATATTAATAATTTTCTCAAATTTAAGCCTGTTTTGTTTACTTTTTGTTTAAAATCAAAGGTCACATATAATTTAACAAACATATAATATCATATAATATAACAAACATATATCATGTTGATAATTTGAATAATTTGTCATGATTTGTTGAGCATATGCAGTTCATGGTAATTTAAATATTTAATATTAATAATTTTCTTGATTTAACGCTGTTTTGTTTTCTTTTTGTTTACATCAAAGGTCACATTTATTTAAACATTTAAATTTAAATTTTAGAATGTTACAATTTTTTTTTTTTTTAAATGTTTACTTTTTTATTTTTAAATTCCTATGTTTGGTCTGTATCATGTTAATAATTTTAATAATTTGCCATAATTTGTTCAGCATGAGGAGTTTGCATTTGCAAAAACAGGTAACTTGGTTTTTAACAATTTTCAAAATCATGTTTTTTTTTTTTTTTTCAGTGTGCATTCCAGTTACATTCTCAATCAAACTGCAGTTGGGTTATTTTGATTAGGTAAAAAAAAAAAAAATCAATAAATAAAAAGATATAAAAAATACATCTACTAACACAATAAAAAATATGATAACATAATAAAAAACATGATTTTTGAAAATTAAAAAAAAACAGTTATCTGTTTTTGCAGATAAACTCTTCAAATGCAGTTCATGGTAATGTAAATATTTAATATGAATAATTTTCTCGATTTTAATTTTTTTTTGTTTACATTTTGTTTACATCAAAGGTCACATTTAATTAAACTTACATTTTTACATTTTTAAATCTTTAAAGTTATATGTTTAGTCTGTGTCATGAATCATAATTTAAATAATTTGCCATGATTTATTCAGCATATGCAGTCTATGGTAATATAAATATAATTTTCTCAATTTTAAGGCTGTCTTGTTTGTTTGTACAATTAAAAAAAAAAAAAAGGAAAAAGACAAAAAATAAAGAAAATGTTGCCGTATTGAGTCTCCACTTGATGTCCACTGTAAAAACTGGGTCCTGAAGCGAAACCAATTGCTGTAGATGAGCACCGGATGATGCATGATGGGTTGTAGGGAATACATGGGATCATGAGAGAGAGAGAAAGGAGACAGAGAACAAGTGCCGCCACACTTCCTGGCCAGATTGCTTGCTCCCCTCACACCTTTGTTTGTGCTGATGGGAGGACTGAGGCCGACGGGTGTGAAAGTCACACACACACTCGCACGCTCTCCACCAGAAGCCGCAGTGTTTTGTTTGTTTCGACTTATCAGTGGAACAGATTGAGCATCGAGGCGTCGTCTCACGTTTGACGTTCGTTTTGAGAAAATCACACCCCTGAGAGCCACGGACCAGAGCCGTTGACAGTGCAACTTTGATTTGTGTATGCGTGTGTTTGTCACAACCCCTCCTCTCCGGCTCACCCCCGGCTCCATCTCATACACCCTCAACACCTCCGAGTTGGTCAACATATGTCAGAAAGCGGGAGGAAATGAGGCAGAGGGCTGAGGATACCATGTGAGAATGAAGATGATGCTGTCGTCTATTACACTCCCCGAACACCGAACACAACAGTCAGGGTGAAAATTACAGAGGGCTTCTGACATCAGCCCCTCGTAGAAAGTCAAAACTAAAGTTTGAGATCATCAGCTCAAACGAAATACACTAGACTTTTTTTCACATTTTGTAAGGGATACATGAATATGTTTACATAACCACAAAGTTCAGATTACAAGATAGTCAGTGTGTGTATTTACACCTGGCAACAACAAATATATGATAGCAACTAGCGTGTGAGGAGACAAGCAGCTCGGTTACTTTCCATTAGGGTCAGACTTGCATAAAAAAGACAGTTACTCTCTTTGCTTATTATTTTATTATCAATAAATCAGGGCTCAGAGTCCTTAGATATACATGCTACAGATGAACATTATATGCATATTTGTTTGATTGTTTATTTATTTATTCATTAGTTCATTTGAAATGTCAAAGCCACAGAAACATGCTTGTTGTCACAGCCTGTTTTATTTAGTTATGAGATTATTTTCAACATTAAACATTAAAACAAATAAAATAAAACAAACAAAACAAAACCAAATAAAAAAGCAAACACACAAAACAATAAAACAAACACAAAACAACATAAAAAAACAAAACACAAAAACAGTCAAAACAAAAGAAACACACAAAACAAATCAAACCAACAAACAACACAAAACAACAAGCACCAAACACAAAACAATACAAAATAAAAAACAAACACACATAACAAAACAAACACAACATAAAAACAAGCACACAAAACAACAAAAACACAAAAGCAAAATAAGCACAAAACAAAACAAACACATGCACCACACAAAATGACAAAACAGTACACAAAACAAAATAAAAAAAACAATAACAAACACACATAACAAAACAAACACACAAAACAACAAAAACAATTAAAACAAAAAACTAAATCAAAACATTAAACAAACACAAGCATGGAACACAGAATTACAAAACAAACACAAGCACCAAATGTAAAACTAAACAAACACAAAACAAAATAAAATAAAAAAAAAACACACAAAATCAAAACAAGCACATAAAACAACTAACAAAACACAAAACAAAACAAAAAAACAAAAACACACAAAACAACAAGGAAAAAAAACACAAAACACATAATCAACACAAAAAAGCCAAAACATACATGCAAAACAACACAAAACAAAACAACAAATCAAACACAAAACAATAAAACAAACAAAACACAAAATGACAAAACAAACACAAGCACCAAACATAAAACACAGCAAAATAAAAAAGCACCCAGCACAAAACACAACAAAACAAACAACAACAACAAAACATTTTAAAATGATGTGCTGTTGTTTTGTTTTAAACAAACAGTCAAAACAAAAAACAATGGCGCATTTTAAAATTGTATCAACTGTTATCAATACATGACACATTTTAAAATCATTTTTCATTTAAAACAGATTTTCATCATAAAGATTTAATAAAGATATGCTAATGTTGCCAAAAGACAACTGTGTCTTGAAAATTACCATTATACTTTCCTTTAAAAAGTTGACCCCCTCAATATTGTGAAATTCATACACGGACAACAGTGCGAGCAGGGGAGAGAAAAACCGTGAAAGTGAAATCTACAGCAGTTTTCAGTGGCAATTTTCAGATAATATTTAGAGGTAATCTAGCAATAACTTCACTAGTGTTGCCTGCTTTTGTGTGTGCATGTGTGTGTGCAGCAGTCATGTCTGCGTGGAGGAGGGTGTATTCCAGATTTGTGTCGTCCACAGCAGTACAGCCTTTTCCAGCTCAGCAGCCGAGAAAGTGCCAATTGCACAGTTTAAAAGCCCCCACTGGTGCGGACATGATAGATAGTTTAAAAATGAGGACATGTGTTTAAAAAAGGAGAGGAAAGAAAAGAAGCAAAGAAAAAAATTACACAGCACAGCAGAGATGCCAAGAGAGTGCGATAGAGAGCGCACGTGTGTGTGTGTGTGTGTCTGTGTGTGTGTGTGTGTGAACTGGAACAAAACACATGCAAATTAATTAATTAATAATGCTAACTACACTTTTACATTTGCTAAACGTGAGCATGCTTGTTTACTGGCCTAAGTCAACTGAGTCCAATAGTAATCTGGGCTGCGTTTCTCAAAAGCATGGCCAGAAGGTCACAAGGTCAAAATGTATTGCTATTACTATCCTTGTGGGGACATTTGGTCATCATAATGTAGTGAATACCAGTACACACACACACACTTACATAGATTAATATGGCTGATAGAGAGGCTGATTTCCTCATGTCTGTTGTGAATGAGCACTAGGTGTAGTGTAGGTGAGTGAGAGCGTATCAACTGTAGGGCGAGCGTTTGTGTCCAGCGGCGCGCCGTCTTGCGTGTAATGCGCGAGTGAACGCGTGTAAAGACGAGCTGATCACAGATGTAAGTATCACGGCCCCGGTGCCTGCACGGCTGCCGATGAAAGCCGCTGTATTAATCTTCCCACTGTCTCTCCCAGGCGGGGCCGTTGTTGGTCCGACGCGGGGCCCCTGGGGGCCCGGGCCGAGTGATGCGTGTGCAGGCTGTCAGTGATGAATGGAGAGCCGCGTAAAATCTTTTTAATAACCTATGAGAAAAAGAGTCCAGAGAGCACATATACATACCTGCAAATGGAGGACTCTCGCCAGAGAGTGTATTACAGTCCGCTTGACTGCGCTTTTAGAGCCAAAAGTGTGGGAGGAATTATTCTCTCTAGAGAGAAAGAAAGAGAGAGAGAGATACACACACAACAGCTTAAATTCAACAGGTAAATCCGGTTCAAAACCAGCATAAAAGCAGAGTCTGCAGTCAAACAGGAACTCTGGAAAGTATCAGGATGAATCCATCAAGAAATATTTGGCTCACATCTCACCCCAACATAAAAAGATTATGAAGTTGAAAAATAAATGCTGTTTCAGTCATTTTACTTCAGAATTTTACACTTATTTCAACATGTTTCTTGTCATTTCTTTAATTACTTGTGAAATTACCTAGCAATTCCTGATTCCTGAGTCGCAATAGTCAATACAAGCAGTCTTGATTCTGCCTTCTCTTCACCATTTTTAGTTTAAAGTTCACTTTTTCATGTTGTTTGAACATTAATGTGTGTTGGCAGTGTATGTACAAATCTACCCTATAATGATGAAAATTCATGCAGTGGTTTTTAATTAAAATAATATCCCCTTTTTCAAATCGAGCCGTTCTCAGATGGCGTCACACTGACAGAGGCTGCTCCCACAATAGTTGATTGACATGAGCGTCTTACCTCAGACCCGCCTTACATCAGCTGTAACAGTCCAACCTCCATTGTTTTGATGCCGGAGCAGGGATGTAAGTTAGACAAGAATATCTCAGATTGAGCGATTGAGGTGTTGTGTTGCTGGATGTAATAATGAACATAGTGGTCGTCATTTACTCCCGACATCTGAGCCGCTGAAGATGCAGTGGATTATGTTTGTTTGTGAAGGGAATGCACCTCCCGATCTACATATATCGTCTATGTTCGAATCATTCGTGGATCCAGCTTCACTTACAGCAGAAGTGAGTATAAGGGTTTTTTTTATGAATCTCTGCAATCACCTTTCCTAATAATGTGCTAGTTAGCAAGTTTCGTGGCTAAATGTGGCTAAAGTAAACAGGCTCGTCACTCCACAGAGAGAAGAGAGGGGCGGGGCGAGCAGAGCTCATTTGCATTTAAAGGAATAATCCAACAGAATGAGATGATTTTTGCAGAGCTGATTTTGACAAGGTAAAAAGGGTGTTGTTTTACACTACCATTGAGAATTTTAAGACTTAAGACCCTAATAAATCATATCAACTTGTGGAAAATGGGCATCCGATGACCCCTTTAAATGTGTGAAATGCTATATACATAGGCAGATTAACCATATAGGCAATTGGGCAAGTGCCCAGGGGCACCAGTTCTGGCAGGTCACATGAGTCAAGCTCGCATCAGCTTACTCTCAGCTGATCACATCTACCTATAGGAATACGACACCTATCACAGCATTCCTATATAAGCTCTATTCAGTATTATTCAGCAGCTTTGACGCTTACTCAGGAGCAAAACACCCTTCTCCATCCCCAACTCCTCCTTTTGCCACAGTCAGGACTTGGCTTCTGATATTCCTCATTGAATCAGACTCCTTTTATCTGAATAATGTCTTACACTTAAATATCATTAAGTACATCAATGATATCTGCTTGTTCTGTTCAGTTTATCCTGGGGGGTTGTTATTGCTGCTCTCCCTGCTCATTCATGACATGCTGCATGGATGGGCAGGGAGTTTTTTGCCCAAAACAGAACCATGCCGCCAAACCAAACTGTATGCTAACTGTCTATCATTTTGACAACAGTGGTCCTGACAGAAATAAATTTTCTCAGGTAAAATAAACAATGTATTCTCAAACGCCTGTCTAGCCATGGCGATACCCTTTTGTCAGAACGTACTAAGTTCTGCATTTTTTTCCCTGTGGATGAGCGATCTATCACCGGATGTATGCCCATATATTACTCAAACAGATTCTAGGAATATCCTGTGCGTGTGTGTCAAGCAATTTGCTTCTGCAGCTGAACTGAAACTACCTCACTCATAGGTGTGTGAATCTGCTACAGAGCGTCTGCCTTGCGCTTTCACGTTGTAGTTTGCAGCCGTTGACAATCAAGAAAGGGTCAGAGTGTTAACGAGAGAGTTTGTAAGTTTAATTTTTAGTTCAAATCCTTACAAAACTATATAGCTATATACAATTCTTAACAAATTTGTTAGATCACCCATTACCCGCCAACTTTTTTTTTTTAAAACAATTTTTTAAAACAATTGTTCTTTATTAGGCAAATAACAAACTGAAACAACTAAATAGTATTTATTTACACATAATGACCAAAAAACGAATAAACAATCCAGGGGTGTAACGACACACATATTTGTATCGAAACGTTCGGTACGAGGCTTTCGGTTCAGTACGCATTGCAAACCGAACGATTCGTTGGACTAATCCTATTACATTTAAAAACATAACAGAGCTTACAGTGTGTGAAATATAATGTTCTCTGTGCCACTGTGCTCCACAAAGCAGCCCAAACGAAGTAACAGGCAACGTGATGTCTGTCTCTCCCATCCCCAAAGAAAAATCACACTTCTCCAATAGAGCTGTGAAGGTGAGGGAGTTTGTTAGAGTTTTACCTCTTTTCCTCGCTTTTATTCGCTTTTAAATACCTTGTAAATACCTGTGCACATTTTACTTTCACTACAAACTATTTGTTGAGTCAACTTAAAATAATTTGTAACCTGGCTGCCTTAAAATTTTAAGTTCAGTCAACTCAAAAAAAAGTTTATTCAACTTGAAATGTTAAATTATACTAAGTGACAACTTAGATATTTGAGTTGAATCATCTTAAAATTTTAAGGCAGCTGGGTTACTTACCCATCTGTTAAGTTTAGCAAACACAAATATCTAAGTTGTTACTTAGTACTACTTAACATTTCAAATTAACTAAACTTATTTTAGTTGACTGAACTTAAAATTTTAAGGCAGCAGGGTAACAAATTTTAAGCTGACTCAACAAATTGTGTTTTTTATTTTTTACAGTGTAGAGGCAATTCGGCATCAATTGATTGAATTGCCAACAACAAAAGCATCGTATCGAACTGAACCGTTACACCCCTAAAACAATCAAAATAAATATGGAAATAAATAAATAGTCTGGTTATCACCAATACTTAGTTTAGGGCAGCTGTGGCACAAACCTTACATTGGGTGGCTAATAAATGTAAGCACCGTATATGTAGGCTAATTGCAAACAAGGCCATGCACTTTTACGCCTTTCTTTGAAGGCAGTAAAACATTATTTTAAACACAATTTATTTTGTAAATTAAATATAAGTGAATGAAAAATAAGCTGAGGACAACAATGACTCTAAGAAGACTATCCACACTTTCTTTGTTGACCATAAAGTCTGACTGATTAACAGATTGGATTATTATTATACCTGTGACAGTTGGATTCACTAGTTATAAAATGTTTCAATTTGCTGCGTACTGTTCATATTTATATAAGTTCACAAGTTATAATTAATCAGAGTACAGTGTAAAAAGGTGGTAACCTGATTTCGTAAGGGTTTTTACTAAGTTTATTAACGTGAAATTTTATTTTTCATATTAATATACTTAGAAAAATGTGTGTGTAGGAGCGGGGGCACTCTAGGTGTCGTCACCAAAGAGTGTTAATCCACCACTGGCTATATATATATTTCATGTAAAACTATTTAAACAACAACATATTTGGAGTATTAGTACAGCATACATCAGGTGTCATAGTATAGAGACCAAAGGTGTAGTTCATCACATTAACTCTATACTGTATGAACATATTCCACTAACCTTTTGTCTTCATTTTGATATAATTATAATAAATTGTTTTCATAATGTGATATAATGACATCCATAGAAATGTGACTTCAGTGTCCAAATATTTTTTAGAGCCAGTATATATGTATAATTTGAAATATTCATTTATATCTATCAATATTCACACAAATCATAAATATTAAAATGGAAAAAAAAAAAAAATAAAGTGTTTTAATGTAATATGAATTGGTGTAAGATCTAAAATAAAAGTTGGCACAACACAAAAATACACACCTTTAGTATGAGATTAATTCATTCATTCATTCATTCATTCATTCATTTATTTATTATTTTGTCAGGTACTACATTTATCATGCTGAGAAAAAATGCTTTCAAAAAATGTTTTCACATTTAAATGGAAATTTATTGCAGTTTAAATGTATATTAAATATACATTTTGACACACTTTTGCATTTATATGAAATTTCATATGGAAGTTGTTTAAGTACATTTGTAATAATGGTAACACTTTAGAATAGGGAAAAAATCTCACTATTAATTAGTTGCTTAATAGCATATCTATATCATCCATATTTGCTGTTAGTACTTATAAAGCACATATTCTGCATGACTATATCTACATCCCTAATCCTACCCAATACCTGATCTTAACAACTACTTTAATAACTATTAGTAAGCAGCAAATTAGGTGTTTACTGAGGCAAAGCCATAGTTAATGGTTTGTTAATAGCGAGAATTGGACCTCAAAATAAAGTGTGACCATAATAATGAAGTTCCAACTCAGTAGTATATTAGTAGGTAGATATATTAACTTTAACTTTAAAATGCACTTCATGTAAACATTTTACATAGTGTTTTAATTAAATGTGTTAATTATGCTTTTAAGTACTGAGTAATATTAATTAACTACATCTACTTACTATATGGTTAAAGTTAGGATTAGGGTTACTTGCATGCAATTATGCATAATTAATTGTTATTATAATAGTAAGTACATGTAACATGTGTAACAAGGACACCTTAAAATTAAGTGTTACCGTGAATTCGCTTTAAGTGCACTTAAAAGGCTTTTTATTTAATTAACATTACATTAACAGCATGTGAAGCTTTTTATATACTTTTAAGATCTGAGAAACACTACAAGTGCATATTCAGTACAATTAAGTGCACTTTCACGGGAGTTATTAACATGTACATTGCACAGATCTAGATCATTGGCACTGTATCTGGAGTGAAAAACCACATGGATTGACCACTTTTTTTGTATTTCAGTAATGCAGTGTATAATTGTTGCCTAATACTAATGTGACCCTGGACCACAAAACCAGTCATAAGGGTCAATTTATAAAATTAAGATTTATACATCATCTGAAAGCTTAATAAAGCTTTATTGAAGCATTGATGTATGGTTTGTTATGATAGGACAATATTTGGTTAAGATACAACTATTTGAAAATCTGTAATTTGAAAAAAAATAAAAAAAAATAAAATCAAAATATTGAGAAAAACACCTTTAAAGCTGTCCAAATGAAGTTCTTAGCAATGCATATTACTAATCAAAAATTAAGTTTTGATAAATTAAATTCACAAAATATCTTCATGAAACATGATCTGTATTTAATATCCTAATGATTTTTGGAAAAATTGATCATTTTGACCCATATAAATTATTGTTGGCTATTGCTACAAATATACCTGTGCTGGTTTTGTGGTCCAGGGTCACATATGTTGATGCAGGTTGAAAAGGTCCTGATGAGCTGTTAGTAATTCCACAGGCAAATGTATGATCTGGTGAAAAAGGACTTAACATGAGTTCGACTGCTCTTCTCACTTGCATGCGCTCAGGGTGAGAGGCAACCTGTCAGAGTGTCATAATTACCCATGAGCACTCACAGAGCAGCGTATTTGACAGCCACGGCTGCTCTGACAACCTGCTGAGACACTTGTGAAAGAAGACGCTCAGTTCAGCGACACACAGGCACTTTAGCAGCAGATAAAACACTTCACCACGACGCTGTTCTGACACGACACTCACCCGCTCTTCCTTTATTACTGTCATCTTTCTTTGGCTCCGTCTCTGTGGGCATCTCGCCGTCTGCTGCGCTTCGACCCGCGTGCCCGTCACACACACACACACACACACACTGGCAAGCTGATGACGGCAGTTTGGAAACACACTGGAGGCCTGAATGAGGAATCTGATGACACTATTAGAGAGAAGGTGAGACTACGCAAAAGTGGCACAATTCTGCAGTTTCTCCTTTTCTTTCATTCACTTTGGTGGAAGAAATTTTCTTGTGTTAAAGAAACTAAAGAAATAGCATAATTAGTTCACACTTTATTCTAAGGTCCAATTCTCTGTATTGACAAACCATTAACTACAACTTTTGCCTTAATAAACTCATAATTATTATAGTTAGTATAGTTAGTGTGATAGTTGTTACGTTCAGGTATTGGGTAGAATTAGGGATGTAGAATATGGTCATGTAGAATATGTGCTTTATAAGTACTAATAAACAGCCAATATGCTAGAAATATGCATGCTAATAAGTAGCTAGTTAACAGTGTGAATTGTTCCCTATACTAAAGTGTTATCCATAATTATATCACAGCAGTCCTGTTTAGGCATTATTGCTTCAGTAATGAAAAAAAGTAGACTATTTACCTTTGCTGCCCAAATTCACTGTGAGAAAAGACAAAGAACATTTATAATTGAAACATCTTTATAATTGAAATGGGACTTTTGTTCCACCCTGATATTTTGATGTTTTTAAAAACAAGTTATGTTCAAAAATGCATTACTGTTCCAAAGTGGAATACATATATATAAAGAAATGAACACTTTTATTATTATTCAGCAAAGATGTGTCAAACTGTCAAAGGTGACATGAGTTACACTGTTACAAAATATTTCCCTTTCAAATAAATGCTGTTTTTATTAAATTTCTATTGTCAAAGAATCCTGAAGAAAATGTCTCACGGTTTCCACAAAAAACACAAAGCTAAATTAATGTTTTTGAGCAACAAATCAGCGTATTAAATCAATAAATATTATTAAATTAAATGAATAAAGAAGTAAATAAATACAAAACAGAAACAGCAAAGATTTTTATACTTTTCAAAGAACAGTCTGCATAACGTATGATTTTATAGTGACAATATATCAATGTATCAAAAAATGTTGTTTGTCCTAAGATTAATTATTTGGCCACACTTTATTTTAAGGTCCAGTTCTCACTATTAACAAACCATTAACTACAGCGTTTGCCTCAATAAACTACTAATTTGCAACTTATTAATACGATGTAGAATATAGTCATGCAGAATAAGTGTTTTATAAAGTACTAATTAACAGCCAATTTGTTAATAATAAGCATGCTAATAAGTAACTAGTTGACAGTGAGAATTGTTCCCTATACTAAAGTGTTACCAATTATTTATATATGTAACAGAACATCAAAAAGTTTATTCATGTGTAATTAAATAAAATAATGATATACTGTAAAAAGATTGTTTTTCAAAGTAAATAAAAATGATTACTGGACTACGTTTTACTTGAAAAAACTATTTCAGTATTTCTACATCAAAACGTCATGTTTAATTCAATGTGTTAATTGCCATTACTTTATAATTATTTGCAAATGTACTAACAATTTCAGAGTAAAAATTGTTTCAAAGTAAATCCTACACCTATTTTATTTTTTCAGTGTAGAAATTAATTAGGGTCACCCAGCTGTTTGTTCCACATAAAATTCTCATTCTATCAATTTACAGGACATTATTTATCCCCCTTCTTTCACCCAAACTCCTCCCTTCATTTCCACAAGAAAAACATGTTTTCCAAAGGGTCTTGTTTTTGTTAAGCTTAAAAAGCTAAGAGTGCGTGTGTGTGTGTGTGTGTGTGTGCTCATGTATGTGCATGTTTGGCAGGTAGAAGGCTGTGAGCGCAGGCTGTCGGAGAGCACTCCTGATTACACACTGCCATTCATCAAAGTGTCACGTCGCTGACAGCTGCTAATAAATATACTGCCACAGGACCCCCCCTCAACCCCCCTCTCCTCCACCCCTCCACCCAGCTCCAGCCACCCTCTCCTCACACCCGCCTCTGACACCGCTGCTGAGGTCCACATCACCCGTGCAAAACTGCAAACCTCATTTGCTAATTGCTGCATTCGCCATCAATCTGGCGCCTGTCACACGGCTTGTCAATAGGAAAGATGAAATAAATATGTGCACGTGCCGTGATGGCAGGGAAAACATGTTTAGCATGTATTGGAAATATCCTGTCTAATACACACCTGCATTTATTTTTGGCTTTTCAACAGTTAACAGCATGCCTTCATTTCATGATAATATAAGCAACTACAGTTCTTCCAAAAATTAAAAATTCTGAGTTAATTTCTTCTGTGGAGCACAAAAAGAAGATATCTAAAGAATATTTCAGTTGTTTCTGGTCATATGGACAGTTGCTATCTCCATTATGTAATCCATGTCTTCTTAAACAATATGATCACTTTGTATGATAAACAGAGCAAAAATCAGATCTTATCAACTAAACTAAATCAAATATGTCCATGGAACAGTAACATCAAACCTCTCTGACATAACATCAGGACACATGCAACAATGAGGTTTGATTCTGTTGATGTCTTGCCATTTTTCATTTGGGCTTTGGGGAAAAAAAATGTACAAGAGCAACTGAACATTCTTCAAAACATCTTCATTCTTTAAAAAAATAATTAAAAAAAATAGAAACAACATGAAAGTGAGGAGTAGGAAATAAAGGGAAGATCTGAAATTATACAAGCTGAACTCAAACTTATATTGTCTACACGCGCACCAATCAGAGCTCATGGTCAAACTACTAAGATAATGTTTTTACACAGACCTTTTTAATGAAAGTTAACATGAAATGCCATTCACAAATAATTTATTTTATTCAAATGAGGTATTTTCCAGTGAATTGTGATATTAAATGTGCACTGATCAGGAATGAGTAAGAAAGTAAATGCGACCCTTGACCACAAAACTAGTCATTAGGGTAATTTTTTTTAATTAAAAAAAAAATAAAAAATCTGAATAAATGGCAGAGATAGAATTATTTGAAAAACTGGAATCTGAAGGTGCAAAAAAAAAAAAAAAACGTCAAAGAAAACGGAGAAAATTGCCTCTAAAATTGTTCAAATTAAGTTCATAGCAATGCACATTACTAATCAAACATTCTGGTAGGAAATTTACAAAATATCTACATGGAACATGATCTTTATTTAATATTCTAATGATTTTTGGCAATAATTTTGACCCATACAATGTATTTTTGGCTATTGCTACAAATATACTAAATATACTTAAGATTTATGGTTTTGTGGTCCAGGATCACAAATATGGTCAATAGTGATTTCACACAGACTTCAACACACTCACCACACTGTCGGAAAAAGAATTGTGCCTTTAGGGGTAAAACAGCTTGCTACTGGGGCAGTACCCTTTAAGAGACACCTTTGTATCTTCTTTACCCCTAAAGGGTGCATATTAGTACCTTAGAGTAGTAATATGTAACCTTAAGGTAATATGTACTCTTAATGTACAGTTATGAACGCTTTAGGGGTAAATAAGAAACAAAGGAATCTCTTTAAGGGTACTGCCCCAGTGACAAGCTGTTGTCCCTCTAAAGGTACAATTTTTACACCTTTTTTTTTTTTGAAAGTGCACCATGTCATCTTCAGCTTTCCCAAGTATGTCCATCATCCAATAACCCACAATCCAATGCAAGTGATGTTTTAGGTCAAGGTTGTCCAATTCTTGCTCCTAAACTCTGCAGTATACCAGCCCTCCAGGACCAAGTTTGGGAACCCTTGTTCTATAGTGTGTAGCTCCAACTTGCTCAAACACACTGGCCTGGAAGTTTCTTAGTTTCATTTAAAATCATTCCCTATACCAGTGGTTCTTAACTCCAGTCCTCAGGGCCCACTGCTCTGCACATTTTGTATGTCTCCCTCATTTAACACACTTGATTCAGATCATCAGCTCATTAGGAGAAAGATCCATGAACTGAACTGAGTGTGTTAGATTCAGAAACATACAAAATGGGCAGAGCAGCGGGCCCCAAGGACTGGAGTTGAGAACCACTGCCCTATACCCTGATTCACTGTTTCCCATATTAGTTTGCTAATATAGTCCATTTGAAATAGTTGATGACAACTTTTCAGACATTCAGACATTGAGTGTGCCAGAAAGACTGTAGATGGCATATTCTGGTGAGACCTGGGAATGCATTCAGTGCAACTCTCATATTGCATGGATATGCACGTTTCAAAGTCAGCTGCTGTGCTGTTTTCTGTACTGCCATTCCGAAAGCGCCACCTGCTGGAAGAGGATGATCTTCCATTTTCAATCAGCCCGTACGTCTGCTGTTGTCAAAGACCAATGTGAAAACCAACGTGAACTGGTTGATTGACAAGAAGATAATGTGTTATAAAAATGTAAACAATTAAGACTGCCCTCCAAAAGTTTGGAAACACCCTAGAAAACTGGGGTTTTGGACAATATTGGCATGAATCCTTTTTAATTTGTGATAATTTTGCACTGATAAGGGACAACACAAACTACGAAAACATATTTTATTACATAAACAGTTTACACATAGAAAAACATATATTTTTGATTCATCAAAATATCCAGTATTAGCAGCTATTACAGCTCTGCATAATCTGGGCCTAAATTCATTGTACTCTAAACTTAATTGACAATCAGTTAAGGTGTGCTGACCCAAAAATCTTTTAAAAACCTGGACCAAGTTTAAAGCAGTAACCAGGCATCACAGCTGGCAAAGGGGCATGTCTGACTTTGACATGTATATATTCCCATTATTATGTAATCAAAATGAAAATTATTATTGCTGGTCTTCAATGATAATGTCAAGTTACTTTAATGTATTTGCACCAAAAAAAGGATAAGGATTTATGCTGATATCGTCCAAAACCACACTTTGCCAGGGGTGTTTCCAAACTTGGAGGGCAGTGTATATTTATATGTTATTTCATTAATATAATACTTGATTGATAATAACAATTTAAATGAATATATGAACTGATACTTTTGACTCTTAAAGGCTGAAATGTGTTTATCATTTAATAAATAGTTCTGCTTTTGTGAAACCTGCATCTGTAAAACTTGCTTTTTACAGTCATTTAATTAATTAATTAATTTATTTATTTATTTGTGCAGGTTTTAAAAAAAGATCTTTAAAAGTCTATAATTTAAGCTTAAATATCCTGCAGATACCCTGGTCTCATAAAAACCATCAGTTGTTTTTAAATATAATTGTTCGGTGAGGAGGGTTCATTACTGGACCTCGAGCCATTTTAGTTGAAGACCCCTGTTCTAGTTTTAAAGTGGGATTAAAAGAGTGCACTTGATGATGTCCACTATGATTCAGACACCACTACAAATAGCTGTGCACTATATAAAGGTATGGTGCACAGGGATTTTGGACACACCTCTAATGATCCTAAAGACTTGGTTAGCTGGTTCAGGTGTGTTTAATTAGGATTAAGGCTAAATTCTACAGCTGGGTGTCCAAACTTAGTCCTGGACAGGCGGTGCCCTGAAAAATTTAGCTCCGATTTGCCTCAACAAACGTGGTTGAAAGTTAATAGCATCCCTAGTTAGACCTTGATTAGTTGGTTCAGGTGTGTCTAATTGGGATTGGAGCTGAGCGCTGCAGGACAGTTGCCCCCCAGGACCAAGTTTGGACACCCTACTCTACATGATAGTGTCCCTCCAGGAGCAGGACTTGACACTTCTGGCTTAGGTTCATGCTCTATGTCAGAGGTGTCAAACTCTGAAAGGCCTTGCTTAGCTGTGTTTTTAAATTAGGGTTGGACTATGGCCCTCCAAGAGCAGGAATGAGGACACCCAATCTACCGCCCAAGCTGGGAATATAGTGAATGTATATTGAACAACCATCAGCCGGCTGATCCCATTTCAAGATATGGGGGAGAGGCGGTGTAAGGTTAAATGTGTCTACAGATCAGTGGCATCTAGGGGCCATCTGCACTGGGCAGCAGGTCCCCGACCCCTCTGTCAAGGTTAAGTGTTCCTCAATGAGGCCAGGGCCACAGAGGTGGAGGATGTACAGTACAGCCACCTCAAGAGGTGGTCTATGAGGAAGTCCCCTCTCTGCTGGGTCAGCAAGATCACAGACCACCTATCCACCTTCAGCAACCTCTGAAAAAAAAGACCCAAGTCTAGAGGACCTAAATTTTGCTCCTGATTTAGCTCTAACCTGCTCAAAACACACTTGCCTGGAAGCTTGTAGTAATCCTAAAGACCTTGATTAGTTGGTTCAAGTGTGTCCTCTGCAGGACAATGGCCCTCTAGGAGCCGGATTGGACACCCTTGCAGTAAACAATGCTCTTAAGTGAAGGCTGAAGAGAGACAAGTCCTATCGTCTCTGCTGATTTCAAGACTTGTACTTCTCTGTTGAACTTGTGACACTCATTTAGACTTGAGCAAGTTTGAATCTGACCTATAACGTGTCCTCACACCATATCCCCCTGATCCAAAATCCCTTACTTTGTTTCCTTCAAGTGAACATAAAACATAACTTGTTTTACTTCTGCATATTATGATGGAGTTTGAGTAACATGCAGTGCAGTAACCAATGCACTGATGAATCATTCGTAATGGGTTGAGTTTGATTTTATATTGAATTTAAGGCTTTTGTGTAAACTATGTAAGATAAGTGATCATACTGTAGATTTATAAACAGAAATGTGTTTATAGTCATTTTCTCTCTCTCTCTGTGCTTGTCCTGACAGGTGTGTGAGCCGGCTCCCCCTGTAGGGAGATGAATGAAGCGCGTGATGTTGCTGTGATGGTGGTCCGGTGGCAGAGGCGGAAGCGGCACGTTGGCGTGTGTGATTCTTGCCAGGCTGGTGGCCACACTGTGCAACAGATGGTACCGAGGGTGGGATTCAAATGGGCAGGTTGAGGGGCACAGCAGCTGCTCTCACAGTCGACTCAGTAGCGCCCCCTACAGCCTGACACACCCACACATACAAAAACATTCGCCCAGGTATCCTGTTCACTGTGCACTGGATCCTACACTACAGCACCGTGGTTTTTAATTCTGGTCGTGGGGACCCACACATTTTGTGTCTTTATTTTTGTTCCTGAAATGGAATAACTTTCCTTATGTACTTCGAGCAAACGGGTAACATACATTTTAGGGAGATCTTATGAAATAATTGCTACATGAAATATTTTGAGCCAATAATATAGTAATGGATGAATGTGATGGTTGGAGGTGTACTGGTGTATGCAAAGGTAATCATTTTATTAGAGCGCTTGTCACTAAGAATGTCAAAACTCACCCCATTCATAAAAGAAAAGACATAATGCAAAAAAACAAACAAACAAAAAAGAATATCCATAAATAATGTCTTTTAAAGGTCTTCCAGTGTTGTTTTGACTCAAATACTGTTAAAAAAGTTAGTCAGCAATCGACATATGATAAACATGATTGATAAACATCTAATCTGTCAAGTAAGAAAAAGGCCATGTCTGGGTTGGTGTCCCTGCAAAATTAAGAACTTAAGAAAATGCAGTCTGATTATGTACAGCTGGCAAATGAAAAGTTAACACTTGCATGCATAAATGGTTTGGGTGTGTTTCATGCAAATTTCTAGCACATACTCCCTCATTTAGAATAATCCAGATTCATGAACATTAGGACAAGCGTAAGAAAAGATATGTGCAAAAACACCTGCTGTGAATGTGACAGAATTTTGGCATGAAAATGCACAAATGCACAAAATGAAATTATGAAATTAGGATGAATCGGCATGACATGTAACCTGTGAGTTTACACGAGTACAGATGAACAGATGAATTTGCACCAAAATACTATAGAATTATTGTATTTTGATAAGTATTTTACATCTATTTGAAAACTTCTTATTTTTGGTAACACTTTATTTTAAGGACCAATTCTCACTATTACTGTAATTAGCATGCATATTGGCTTTTTTATTAATAATTATACAGCACATATTTTAATGCCTTATTCTATATTTTAGAGCCCTTAATCTGAACCTAAACTAAATAACTACCTTACTAACTCTTAAAGGAGTAGTTCACTTCCATAACAAAAATTTACAGATAATGTACTCACCCTGTTGTCATCCAAGATGTTCATGCCTTTCTTTGTTCAGTCAATAGGAAATTATGTTTTTTGAGGAAAACATTTCAGGAATTATCTCCATATAGTGGACTTCTATGGGTGCCCGTGAGTTTGAACTTCCAAAATAAGTGTTTAAATGCAGCTTCAAAGGGCTCTAAATGATCCCGGCCGATGAAGGGTCTTATCTAGCGAAACCATCGGTCATTTTCTTAAAAAAAAAAAAAGTGTATACTTTTTAACCTCAAATGCTCATCTTGTCTAGCTCTGCGATGTGCATGTGTACTTTGTGTAATCCGGGTCAATACAGTGTCGAAAAACTCCCATCTTATTTTCTTCTCCAACATCAAAATCGTCCTACATTGTTGTTTTACTTTTTCTTGTAAAAGGTGTTTGACCTTCTTTGCATGTTCACTTTGTAAACACTGGGTCGGTACTTTTGCGGCGATGAAGGACTTTTTTAAAGCTGGAGGAAAAAATGAGGTGGCAGTGGGAGGTGGGAGTTTTTTGACCTACCCTAACTGTATTTTTTTTAGAAAATGACAAATGACAGATCGTTTTGCTAGATAAGACCCTTCTTCCTCGGCCGGAATCGTTTAGAGCCCTTTGAAGCTGCATTTAAACTGCATTTTGGACGTTCAAACTCGAAATGTTTTCCTCAAAAAACATAATTTCTTTACGACTGAAGAAAGAAAGAAATTAACATCTTGGATGACAACAGGGTGAGTACATTATCTATAATTTTTGTTCTGGAAGTGAACTACTCCTTTAAAAAGCAGCCAAATTAGGAGATTATTGAGGCAAAAGTCTTAGTTAATAGTTAGTTAGTGAAAATTGATCTGTACAATAAAACTTTTCTTTTTAATTTAGATTAACTTGCACTGATAAAATGTGCCCAAAAATAGGAACATTTTTTAAGAAAGTAAATGGTAAATCATCTCTATTTTGAAATTACTTCATCTTTAATCTTGCTTTAATTGTCATGTATCTGGATCTGACACGTCTCCTCTCTCTGTGCAGATCTGAGAATCACACGTGGCATCTACAGCTAACTTGGCTCCTCCTGGATCCACGTTGCGTTCTAATGTTATTGGAGAATCGTGCCCCTGGCGACGCATCCACATCAGATGGTCCCTCGAGCAGGACCAGCTGCGCTCTCAGAGGGCTGCGATGACCAGGGACGCCCGCGCTGTTAATTAGGATGGTGTGATTAATGGAGGAAAGGTGGAGGAAGCGCTGGGTTTGGAAGAGGTACAGGGGGAGGGGGAACGGTTGAGTTGGTGGTCTAAGCAAAGCGCTAACGCTCCAGCTTCTCCATCTCCCCCTCAGGCCTGAGTGAGGGAGTTTGAGAGATTGTGAGACAGAAGGATGTGGCAGCCCTCGTCAGCCAAGTATCATGGAATTGAAAGGGTGGACCATCAATCTCACAGCGGTTGTTTCCTTTGATTATCACATAGCTGTCTCACATTTGATCTTATACCTCATAAGAGTGTTTCAGAGCATACTGATGGAACCAGAATGCATAAACTAGTAGTTTTCAAATGGTGATTCGCAACCTGAAGATTGTTTACGGGTCTGTTCTGACAGTGCTACAATGCTAAATGCAATTTAAATTAGGACTCTCAATATAAAGTGCTCCTTTAGTGCAATAGTGTGAATGGGGTGATAAGGAATTTTTACCATCAAAGCAATTCGGGCCTAAAGTACCAGCTTTATATTGAATTCACAGACAGCGCAGTGCCAGTAGCAACACACCTCACCAAACACACTTAGCAAAGAATAAATGAGGATGTTACTGTCACTTCTGGCAACTACTTTCAATGGAAAGTAGCTAAAGTCTGCTCAAAAAGTCGCTAAATACTGCTAGATGACGATCTGCGCTAATTAGCATATTCATGACATCATTGCAACATATCAGCCTTATTGGAATTTCCAATAAAGTTGTTCTCAGCTACATGTTTTTCTTTTTCTGTTGTGTGGAAACTGACTGACTGATCAAGCAGCCCATTGAGACATTCAGTCATTTGGCGACTTTTCAGGCCCCTTTTTTCTTTTAAAGAAAGCAGCTACCAACAAATCTAGAGGCTTTTGACAAACCATAGCTACCTTCTGTGGAAGAGATTAGGCATAATCAACCTTGACTGAACACATTTATTTTGTGGTTTGTAGCAGCCTATTAAGTCACTTCCAGACCTTTTCCAAGGTGCTAAAATCCTGATTTATAACCCCAACATCATCTGACATAATCACCCTACACATACAGTAAGATAAAGACAATGACTGTGCTGTGATATCAGCTATATTTACATATAAAAATCATCATTCAGAGAGAAAGTTAGAAGTGACAATGTCTTTCTTGTTTTGCGTAACAAATCACCTAAAACAAATGTGTTCAGTCCAGTGGTGTATAAAGTACCTGAAAGCCATACTTAAGTAAAAGTACAGATATCTTACCAGAAAATGACTTTGGTAGAAGTTAAAGTCACCCCGTTTAGAATATTACTTGAGTAAAAGTCTTAAAGTATGTGATATTTATTGTACTTGCGTACAAAAAGTATTTTTTTTTTTTTAAATCTTAAATGCACTTAAGTATTGAAAGTAAAAGTAAATGCAAAATGGAAAAGAAGCAAATATATATATAAAAATGTTCATGCACAACTTGAGTAGCAAGAGTATTGTTTTAACTCTTTCTTCCATTTTGTATCCTTAAGTAAGAATAAGAAGCACTTCATCCAGTGTCTTTCATTTCAACATAAGAAAACATTTCTAGAATCTGCATCTGAAATAGCATTTAGATGTATTTACACAGTTTAATGTATCTCAGAGGAGACATTGATGTATTTAAACTGCAGTTACAGATGAATAAATAGGCCTAATGTTTTGTTTTTAACATAAAACTTGAATACTGATATTTTAAGTAATTTAAGATGTGAAAAAATTGTTGAAATGTGAAATTAAAATCGCCAGCAGGTGGCAGCAAGTGACTGTTAATGAGTGAGTCATTGAGATTCAACCGATTCATTCAAACGGCTGATTCATTCAGGAACAAAGCATTTGACTGTGTTAATGAGTGAATCACTGAATCATTTTTATCAACCGATTCATTTAAAAAGCTGATTCATTCAGTAAGTAAACACCGTCCATTGCTCAGAGACACAAAACAGTGCTGTGATGTTTGTTTGGAACTATTTTCATTGGCAAAAACAAGTACTATGTCTAAAATGTACGTCACTGATTGTTTTAATGAACTTGTATAAAATGATTATTAAATGTGTTATCATGCTGATATCTGCAGAAAAACGGTACTCTGTGTGATATAGAATAAATCAACGAGCATGCACTCTGTGTGTGATTTGGTGATATAGCCTACTTGATAATGTCAGATCGCACATCATTACAACAGCACTTACCATATTATTGCATTAGATATACTGTATATCACACACCCCAGCCCCGAGCAGAAAATGAATCATCCGCGGTTGTGCGCGCACTTGTTTGCACATGAGCAAAGTAGTTTTTAGGAGTCTAAGGGTGCTTTCACTCCTGTAGATCGATTGCTTTGCTCCGAAACAAGGATTAAAATTATTACAATGTTGCTTTTTATTCTTGGTGCAGTTAATTTCACACGGCAAAGTTTCTAAATGGACCAAATGTGTTAATACAAGTCACACGGCAGAAACTGTCCTGTCATTGGTCAAAGTTCAACGGTTTATTTTCCAGGATTCCGCTCAGCTGTCATCTGTCAGGATGGAACAATTTTTTGTTGCATTTTTTTGTAGCTGTTGTTATATTCATTTAGAATTTTGAACAGGAGTCCAGGATTTGTCGGGAAGCATTTTTAAAATGCACCTACTACAAAGAGAGCAATAAGACGGCATTATAAAATGAAAATGCACGCTTTGATTTTGAATGGTGAAGACGTGCCCACACACACATTCACGGGTTCTTTTTAAGAGGTATTTGCAAAACAACAAAGCTACTGCTGTTCACAGAACTGTAATTACCCATTATACAATGTGATATAACCTGCTTTCTTTCTCACTACAACCACACTGCTCCAGAGTTTATTTTCAATCGAGGCAAGACCACCTCGTTCAGGCGATCTCAGACCCATTGTTTTGGCAAAGATCAGAGCTCAATTGCCGTGTTCACATATGCCCAAATGAACCGAGCTAAGGGGGGAAACGCACCAGGCTCCGAAACAAAGTGCCAGGTGTGAAAGCACCCTAACTTGGAAGCGCCAGACCAGTGATTCGTCAAACCTGCTTTTCTGCAGTCCGTGTTCTTCTGACTATTTCGTAGTAAGTAACGAATATGCTTCAGGGAAATGTGTCTGAGTAAAAGTAAACATTTCAGTTAGGAAATGTAGTGGAGTGAAAGTAAAAGGCTGAAATATAAAAAGTCAAGTAAAGTACAGGTACTCCAAAATATACTTAAGTACTGTCATGAAGAATTATCATTATTATTACACATGCGTCATTTTACTCTCATTAAAGACTGACACCAAACAGAAGAAATTGTTGAATAAAGTTGTTATTTTTGTTTTCTTTGTGCACAAAAAAGCTTTCTCGTTGCCTCATAACGTATGGTTGAACCACTGATGTTTCGATTGGTCATAAAAATAAAAATGCTCATCTTGTCTAGCTCTGTGATGCACATGCGTACTCTGTGGAATCCGGGTCAATACAGTTAGGGTATGTCGAAAAACTCCCATCTAATTTTCTCCTCCAACTCGTCCTACATCGCTGTTTTACCTTTCTTTTTGTAAAGGGTGCTTGACCTTCTTTGCATGTCTACTTTGTAAACACTGGGTCGGTGCTGCTGCAGCGATGTAGGACGATTTTGAAGTTGAAGGAGAAAATGAGATGGGAGTTTTTCGCACAAACATCGTGGATGACAACAGGGTGAGTACATACTCCTATAACAACTTAAATACTAAGTCATAGTTAATAGTGATAATTGGTTCTAAAGTGTGACTGAAAATACTCTGACATTTATTCACCTATGCTGGACAAATGAGATATTGAAACAAGATTGAGCTATCAGAAACAAGCCATCAAAGATATTAGATACTGAAACAAAAATCAGCATTCAAATGTTGAATTGCCAGCTGGGAAGTTGTAATGTTTATTCAATAGTACACCACAGTATGCAATCATTTATTAATCATTTGTGTAATTAAACAATTTTGAATATTAAGCATTTAACTGTAGGATAGAAAAATAACCATGAACCATGAACAAACTAATGTAATACAACACAAACTGGGTTTGGTATGTTGTCAAATTACCATTTAATGTCAAAAGTAACATCAGAGTCCTGAAGCAAAACCAACTGAGAAAAAGACAAAGATAAATGCAATGTTACAAACTTTGCGCTTGAATATTGTCACAGCACACCATTCACACAAAAGCCAGTGTGAGACGTGAACACCTGGGGACGGCTGTGAGAGAGAGGGACTGCAGTGTGTCTCGATTGTTCTGGTGGCAGCGTGGCAGAGCGAGACTGTGTGCGTCTGGGAGAATGAGTCTGTGTGTCTTTGTCTATCTGAGGAGCCAGTGCTTTATTGAAATGTAAGAAGTCACATTGTGACAAACTTCCCTCGAGGGATGCAGTGTGTAAACACGAGTCATTTGGCAGATGCACGCCGGGCAAATTGGCAGCGCATTCCCTCGGTGAAGACACACACACTATTATCTGGATTGAGACTAATCGCGTGTCGCATCCCATATGATGAGCAATTAATTTGCACAGAATCAAATGCCGCGCCAGCAGAGGGGAGGAAACACGGGACTGAGGAGGAGCGAGAGGATGAAAATAAAGATTAAGATACTTAGAAAGGAGGAGATGGGAAAAACACTAGTGATATTTCAAAATTATGCTGGGACGCAGATAATATTACTCATATATTAGACAAGAAAATACAAAATTATTAAAGAATGTACAAAAGCAAATATAAAAAAGAATAAAAGAAAGCATATAATGTACAAAAGCACATCTCTTAAAATATTGTTTTTGTGTTTTTGTTCTGCTTTGTTTAACTGTAAATTCCTCTTCTCTGTATGGTTTTGTTTTTTTACTTTGTTTTGTTTTGTTTCAGTAAATTCATCTTGTATTGTTTTGTTTTGTTTGACAGTAAATTCCTCAAACCTATCACTGTAAAAAAAAAAAAAAAACGGTAAAATTTAAAAATCCAGCAGCTGTGTAATTGCAACGTTTTAGTTTTATGGTTTAACTTAGATTTAAATACCATAATTTCATGTGATGTAATGTTAACCAACATATTGAAGTACTGAAGTTCTGTTTTGTACACCATCATGCTAATACACATCAAACTGAAAAATGCAATAAACATTAATTTAAACAAAACATTCATAAGATTTAACATACAACTCTAATGTACAAAACTGATAAGAAAAAAAGAAGAGAAGAAGAAACAAAGTTATTAAAAAAAACATCAAATTTAAAATGTAACACAGGAATTTGGAATGTCAGTTTAAGTTTATTCACTGTAAATTTTACATTCTTTTTCACTTTTAAAACGGTATACCAATCGAAAATTACATCCAATGGCCAATACAGTTTTCAATCGATATCAGGGGAATTTACTGTTAACCATTAAACAAGGATTTTATTGTAGCATTTTGTTGTTAAATTCATTTTTCTGTTAAATCATTTTTACAGTGTATATAGTTTTGTTTGTTGTTGTTTTTATTTGTTTGTTTTGTTTAACAGTTTCTATTCTGTTTTTTTTGTTTTGTTTGTTTTGTTTTGTTTTGTTTAACAGTAAATTCTGTATTCTGTTTTTTGTTTGTTTTGTTTTGTTCTCTATTCTTTTTTGTTTGTTTGTTTTGTTGTTTTGTTTGTGTAACAGTAAATTCCTCTATTCAGTTTTTTGTTTTGTTTGTTTTGTTTAGTAAATTCTCTATTCAGTTTTTGTTTGTTTTTTTTGTTGTTTTGTTTGTAACAGTAAATTCCCTCTATTCAGTTTTTTTTGTTTGTTTTGTTTTTGTATTCTGTTTTGTTTTGTTGTTGTTTTGTTTTGTTTAACAGTAAATTCCTCTAATCTTTTTTTGTTTGTTTGTTTGTTTTGTTTAACAAAATTCCCTATTTTTTTTTTGTTTTTTGTTTTGTTTAACAGTAAATTCCTCTATTCTGTTGTTTTGTTTGTTTGTTTGTTTGTTTTTGTTTTGTTTTAACAGTAAATTCTCTATTCTGTTTGTTTTTGTTGTTTTGTTTTAACAGTAAATTCCTCTATTTTTTTTGTTTTGTTGTTGTTTTGTTTGTTTAACAGTAAATTCCTCTATTCTGTTTTTGTTTGTTTGTTTGTTTTTGTTGTTGTTGTTTTTTTGTGTAACAGTAAATTCCTCTATTCTTTGTTTGTTTGTTTGTTTGTTTGTATTCTGTTTTTGTTTGTTGTTGTTTTGTTTTGTTTTAACAGTAAATTTCTATTCTGTTTTTTTGTTTGTTTTGTTGTTTTGTTTTGTTTAACAGTAAATTTTCTGTTTTTGTTTTGTTGTTGTTTTGTTTTGAGTAACAGTCTCTATTCTGTTTTTGTTTGTTTGTTTTTTGTTTGTTGTTGTTTTTGTTTTGTTTTAACAGTAAATTCTATTCTGTTTTTGTTTTGTTTTGTTTTTTGTTTGTTTTGTTTGTTTGTTTTGTTGTTGTTTTGTTTTGTGTAACAGTAAATTCCTCATTCTGTTTTTGTTTGTTTGTTTGTTTTTTGTTTAACAAATTCCTCATTCTGTTTTTGTTTTGTTGTTGTTTTGTTTTGTTTTAACAGTAAATTCCTCTATTCTGTTTTTTTTTGTTTTGTTGTTGTTTTGTTTTGTTTTAACAGTAAATTCCTCTTCTGTTTTTTGTTTTTGTTGTTGTTTTGTTTTGAGTAACAGTAAATTCCTCTATTCTGTTTTTTGTTTGTTTGTTTGTTTGTTTTGTTGTTGTTTTGTTTTGTTTAACAGTAAATTCATCATTCTGTTTTTTTGTTTTGTTTTTGTTTTGTTTAACAGTAAATTCCTCTATTCTGTTTTTGTTTGTTTGTTTGTTTTTGTTGTTGTTTTGTTTTGTGTAACAGTAAACATTCTGTTTTTTGTTTGTTTTGTTTTGTTTAACAGTAAATCTATTCTGTTTTTTGTTTGTTTGTTTTGTTTTGTTTAACAGTAAATTCCCATTCTGTTTTTTGTTTTTTGTTTGTTTGTTTTTTGTTTTGTTTTAACAAAAATTCCTCTATTCTGTTTTTGTTTGTTTTTTGTTTGTTTTGTTTTGTTTTAACAGTAAATTCTCTATTCTGTTTTTGTTTGTTTGTTTGTTTTTGTTGTTGTTTTGTTTTGTGTAACAGTAAATTCCTCTATTCTGTTTTTTTGTTTGTTTGTTTTGTTTTGTTTTGTTTAACAGTAAATTCCTCTTTCCTGTTTTTGTTTTGTTGTTGTTTTGTTTTGAGTAACAGTAAATTCCTCTATTCTGTTTTTTTTTTGTTTGTTTGTTTTGTTGTTGTTTTGTTTTTTTGTTTAACAGTCCCTCTATTCTGTTTTTTTTTTGTTTGTTTGTTTGCTTGTTTGTTTGTTTGTTTGTTTGTTTGTTTTGTTTTGTTTAACAGTAAATTCCTCTACTCTATATGTTTTTAAACAATTCCTCTACTCTGTATGGTTTTGTTTTTTCCATAAAACTTAGTCTTTTTCTGAATCTAACAAAACTCTTCTGAATGTGTATTTTAAACTGTCATATGAACATATGGTCATGACACCCAGTGTTTCTTATCACATTCAATGCACATTCACAGCTAAAAATGCATTTCTTTTGCCTTGATTGGCACATAGATTCAGAAGAGATGGACAAGTTTTCAGAATACTTTAGTTCTCTATTTTCTGGTTGCTGAAAATCATTAAAAGCATTTAATTCTAGTATTTTTTATTTTATTTTATTATTCTTTTTTATGCAAATCACTTGAATTAGAAACAGTTTTGGTTCCATGAATGACTGTAAATGCTCAAAAAGATCTTATATACCTGTATATTTTACAGATGTAATTTTTCACTCAGAGCACGATAGAGATGAAAAGGCTCAATTTTAATTTGCGCAGACAGAGACGAGCTTGAAACAGCGATTACGAGGGCAAACTAGCACACTGGTGTCTATGGCTGCTAAATTAATCACACGATCTGATGACCTTTTAGATTAGATAAGCTGTATTATAATAGATACAGTCATATAACACCAAAGAGAAACTGACAGTGAAGAGGGACCGGGGTTTTAACGGCTTCATTTTTCCCCTCGCAGAACAGCCTTGCGCTTTTAACCTTTTTCATGTAGTTATGAATCAAAATGACTTAATTCGAGTGTGTTCGTGGATGGGAATAGATGTACTATAGGGAGAGAGAGACAAGACAAGCAGGAGAATGAGCCTGTGATTGCGTCGTGTGCCATCAATCAGTTATTAAAGTAAATGATCAAACAGGACAAATTCATTAACATTTGATTTCTGACACTAATTGAATTCACAGTTCAATAATTAATACTAAACTACAATTAGTATTAGCAAATGCATCTAATATAAACAATTTCCCCTTACAAATGAAAGCTTGTCAATTTCAGTGTCGATGTTAATCCTTCATTTGAAGTTTTTTTGAGTTTAGATTAGCCAGCCTTGCATAAACTTACAAATTAATTACAGTGAATTAGTGTCACAGCTAAATAATAAATAAATAACATTCAATTAAGTAACTAATTACCTATTATTATTAAATATAAAATATGCATGGCATTTCACTGTGAAACTATAAGAAATTTCTAATAACAATGAAATTGTAGAATGAATGTATTATAAACATTTGTTACCTACACTTTATTTGTCCTTGTTACAGTGTAATAACAGATTTAAGAACTAGTCATATTAATTAACTACATGTACTTACTATATGGTTAGGGTTAAGATTAAGGCTTGGCTTGGGGTTACTTACATGTAATTATGCATAATTAATTGTTATTATAATAGTAAGTACATGTAACGTGTTACAAGGACACCTTAAAATAAAGTGTTACCCAATAAAGTATTTAATTAATAGTTTTATATATAGTTATTAATCTTGTTTTATTATAACATGCAGAAATATGCTAATTCTGAAGAATAAAAACCAATCATACAAAACAATATAAGCACCTCTGTTATAATACGATTGTTAAAATGATCACTAATAATGTGCAGTAATTTTAAATATTATTTTCTTATCATGTATATGGATCCTAATGAGTCAAAAACACTGATAAATAATGTATCTGCATCCAAATTTAGTATAGCTTTGCTTATATTGTTTAGAGAAGAAAACTATTGATGGACAGTAAATTAAGTCATAAAACTTACGCATTGTGTTAAAGAGTCAGTTTAGTCTTTCATTATTCATTGGATGTTTCTAAAAGAACTACATTTCTAGGTTGTTTTATAATTAATTTGTAATTAATCACTGTAAACTTCACCCTTATTTGCATTCATTTAATTTTTCACATAAGTATTACTTCTAAATGAATAGAAGACAGCTTGGTTCCACATTTTTTACTGAAGCATCAGCCATAAATGGCAAAAAAGTAAGCTATGCGGTGATTTATTCATATAATGCACCTCAAATAAATATGTTTCACTTGCTTTTCCAAATAATCAGGTTTCCATAATACTTGAGTTATTACTGCTGAGTTACCATGATCATCACTTTAGAATTATTAGTGCTGTCAAATGATTAATCACGATTAATCGCATCCAAAATAAAAGTTTTTGATTACATAATATATGTGTAATGTGTATATTTAATATTGTATATATATATATATATATATATATGTATACATGTATACATTTAAGAAAAATATGTAATGTTTATATATTAAAAATATTTGGATATAAATTATATGAATAGAAATATGTCCATGTAAATACATGTAAATATTATCAAAATATATACTGTATGTGTGTGTATTTATATATAGATAATACATATACGCAGTATCCACACACATATATACAGTAATGTAAATAAAAACTTTGGTAACACTTTATAATAACTGCACACTATGAGTCATTAGTTAAGCATTAGTAAATAGTCAGTTCATCCTTTATAAAGTATTGTCCCAACATTAATAGTCAATAGTAAGCAGTTTATAAATACAGTAAATGCCTTGTTCCTGATTTATAAGCATAGCTATTACAAGGGAGATTTAAAGGCTCAGTTATCTTCCTAACAGAAAAAATAAACAAACACAACACAGAGGGATACAGAACTCAGAAATATTTATTTATATTTATATTTAAAGAAAGAAAGAAAGAAAGAAAAACTGTACAACTGTGCATTTTTTTTCCCTATGAAATTGCAGAGGTTTATTTATTTATTTTTATTTTTATTTTTATTTTTATTATTTTATTTATTTATTTATTTATTTATTTATTTGCATCTTGAAAAATATATTTCTGTGTTCTGTTTCCCTCTGTGTTGTGTTTGTTTAACATTTATGTTTGGAAAATAAATGAGCCTTTAAATCTTCTTTGTAAATGCTCTACAAGGTATAAATACACTCACTTTAGATGAACTCACAAAAATATGGCTGGCAACTACTAAATGTTTTATAACTACCTGACTTAATCATGAATTACAGCAGGAATATGTGTTAATAAAGCATGTCTTAACACACTGAGCAACCATATCATTTACAAATGTACATTCAAATAGTTTATTAATCATTTACATACACTTTCTAAATGACCACTGACAACTCCTAAATAACTGGTTTGTAAATAACATAATCATTTAGAAATTATAAACTGATCATTAATAAAGTAAGAAAATACAATTATTAAACATTACAGATAGGCTCAAGAACAAAAGATTTATGTATTTATAAACTGTTTACTATTGCCTATTAATGTTGGAACAACAAATGAAAGCTTGTCAATTTCAGTGTCAATGCTAATCCTTCATTTGAAGTCCTTTTGAGTTTAGATTAGCCAGCCTTGCATTACAAATTAATTACAGTGAATTAGTCTCATTGCTAAATAATAAATAAATAACCTTAAATGAATTAACTAGTTAACTATTATTATTAAATATATAAATTTGCATGCCATTTCTACACTGTGAAACTATAAGAAATTTCTGATGAAAAAAAAAAAAAATGACAGTATAATAAACATTTGTGACCCTGGACCACAAAACCAGTCATAAGTGTACATTTCTCGAAACTGAGATTTTTAGATTTTAGATCATCTGAAAGCTGGGTAAATAAGCTTTCCATTGATGTATGGTTTATTAGGAAAGGAATCTGGAATCTGAGGGTGCAAAAAAATCAAAATACTTAGGAAATTGCCTGTAAAATTACTGTTAATAAAGTATTTATTAACACACTGAGCAACCATTATCATGTGTCTAAATAATTTGATTTATAAATGTACATTTAAATATTTTATTAATCATTTACAACTCCTAAATAACTGGTTTGTAAATAACATAATCATTTAGAAATGATAAACTGATCATTAATAAAGCATGAAAATACAATTCTTTAACATTATAGATATGCTCAACAAAACTGTATTTATGCTCAAAAAAAATGTATTTATAAACTGTTTACTAATGCCTATTAATGTTGGGACAGTGCTTTATAAAGGATGAACTGACTATTTACTAATGCTTAACTAATGATTCATAGTGTGCAGTTATTATAAAGTGTTATCAAAACTTTTATTTTAGATGTGATTAATCACAATTAATCGTTTTACAGCACTAATTTGCATTAATTATGAAACTGTGTACTTTTTTAGTAGTTCCCTGGGATGCATGAAAAAAATAGGCCTCATTATTGATTAGCTAATAGTAAAGTACACTCTTAAAAATAAAGGTGCTTCAAAAAGTTCTTCACAGCGATGCCATAGAAGAACCATTTTTGGCAGTCAAAAGCTCTTTAAAGCTCTTTCAGTCAAAAGCTCTTTAAAGAACCATCTCTTTCTTACCTTTTTATAATCTGAAGAACCTTCTTTCACCACAAAGAACCTTTGGTGAAACAGAAAGGTTCTTCTAATATTAAAGGTTCTTTATGTCACCATTTAGACAAAAAAAGTTCTTCTATGGCATCGTGAAGCACCTTTATTTTTAAGAGTGTACCTTCAAGAGTGCAATCACTTACTAATTTGACTTCCTTTTTACATAATGTTAATATTATGTTACTCATGTGCAGTTATTCTGTAATAAAGGAACGGTTTTGCAAGGCGTTCCCTAATAAGCACAGGTATCAGCTCGCATTAAAAAGCACGACAGATTATTTAGCAGTTCTCCGCCATATGTGAGAGCAGCTTGGCCTCTTGTTTTTTGCACTCTTCTACAAGTTTGGCTGCTTTTTTTGCATAATGAGGTACAAACAGAGACAAATCGCTGCCGTCCCAACCGAGTTCAGATGCTTGGGAACTTCACACATCAGCACGATCGGCCGCGCTATCGTCGTACGGGGGGTGCGCGTCCCGCGGCTCAGGATCTGTCGACCCGTGCGTGGTATCTTAAACTCCGCGATGCATCCTTCCGTCAGACACCTGCAGAGCAACATATTTGGCCGTCTGTTGTGTTGGTTGGCGTGCGTTTTGGACGCGTGTTGATATGTGTTGTAAACAGCGTGTGCGTTCGCGCGGGCGTAGGGCATCGCACGTCGACTTAATTGTGACTACTGGGCTTTGTTCGAGGGCCCCTTCTGCCTATATCATTAGCTAATTTGCTGTGTTTGGTCTCATATGATCTCTCTTTTACTGGCAACCGTGAAATCTGAGCGAACCCATCCAGATACACACACACACTCGCACACAGAGTGCTGAGTCCAGCTCTGTGCTTCTAGCGGACCTCTTTACATCTGGGCTGGTGTGACAAGCAAGATTAATACTTCAGCCTCATAGCGCTGCACACACACTTAAACACACTCATAACGCTCCTCCGGCGGACTGAATATTTGAGAAAAGACGGAACGGGAGAAAATGAGCCCAACATCACGCACTCATCATCTAGTTCAATCTCACACACGCACAACAGCATCTCGAGAAAAATCTCTTTCTGCTGATGTCTGACTTTTCCCTCCCGCTCTCTCTGTCTCAAATCTGTCCTTCTCTTCCCCATCAGATCCCGGTGTGAACCCGCCGCCGCTTTGTGCCGTTCAGTCGAGGCTGAATGACGTTTAAAGCGCTGAAAGGCTCCAGTCGTATCTGTCCTTGGAGAACGAAGCCGTTCACCTATCAAATCACATCTCTCACATACAAAAGATTTTATTATATAAGACTTGGGAACACATTTGAGACGGCTCAGTTAATTATTTTACTGGTTTGAATATGTTAAGATATTTAAATTGTTATATAACTAAATGAAGCACTTTTTGAGGTAGTTCAGTGCTGTGGTACACTCTCAGCGTGGTGGTACATTACACCTTTGCACCTTCTTTACGGCCTTTTAGTACCTAAACATTAGTTAGTAAATGTACTTTTATGTACCTAAAGTAAACATATTTGTACCTTATCAAAACTACTGCTGCTGTGACAGCTTTTGTCACTTAGCTTTTTCTGAGACTGTATAGTGATGATATTAGAAAACTTGCTACTGTATGAGTAATATACAGTATTCATACTGTTGTTTAATGTACAGTGCTTCGAAGAATACCATGGTACTGTGAGCAGCCCAGCACATGTTAGAGACATTTATATTTGGGCATCTGAAATTAAATCCAGCTCATCCAGTGCCATCGGCAACTCCTCTCCGTTTTGCTTGCTGTTAGTAAAGTCATAAAATCCAAAAAAGACATTCAGTGACATAAAGAGATACAGTGGTAACTGTTGTTGCTTTTTTGTTAGTGGAAAAAGACAAATTTCCAGGCATTCAAATCTTCTCTCGTTTAAAGGAAAACTACAAAAGGTCCAAAACAACATCCAAGAGGCTGGACTAGTGGAAAGATGCAGGATTTTTTTTTTTTTTTTTTTGCATATAATGCAACCCAGGAGCAAAATCTGGGTGCGTAATTTAATGAACTTAAATTTAAATTTAAACTGTCGTTTGAAAGCAAGATTATTATTTATATTTTAAAGGAATTAATGCTTCAGTTCATCAAGGATACACTGAATTGAATTGAATTGAATTGAATACCTTTAACATTTTTTGCTTAATATTTTTGCTTAATATTTTTTGTGGAAACTAACATTTTTTGATGAATACAAAGCTCAAAAGAGCAGCATTTACTCAAAATAGAAATATTTTATAATATAAATCTCAATAAAAGAATTATCACTTCAGTTCATCAAGGATACATTCAATTGAATTGAACTGAATATATTTATTGTCATTGTACAAGTACAACAGAATTGAATGCTGTATGCACATAAAGGATTGCGTTCAATTCTGTTGTACTTGTACACTGACAGTAAAGATATTCAATTAAATTTAATTGAATGTATCCTTGATGAACTGAAGTATTATTGCTTTATTGAGATTTATATTATAAAATATTTCTATTTTGAGTAAATGGTGCTCTTTTGAGCTTTGTATTCATCAAAAAATGTTAGTTTCCACAAAAAATATTAAGCAAAAAATTTTACAAGTATTAATTATAGAATTGTACTGAGCCCAAACTTTTGAACAGTAGTTTAACAAATCGAATACAACAAAGAGAATGTTGCAATGTTATCAATGTTACTCTATTTATAACAATGAATGAATGCAATATTTAATGTAATAATCAATTTTATTTTTATTTTAAATTTATATTAATATTCTTAGCAGGTATTTATTGCAGTAATTTCTATGTTCTCTCTGTATAGGCAACAATTCTCACTATTAACTAGTTAGTTATTAGCATTCCTATTATTAACATATTGGCCATTTATTAATACTTATAAAGCACCTATTCTGCATGATCATAATATACATCCCCAATCCTACCCAATCCCTACACCTAACAACTACCTTACAAACTAATAATAAGCGGCAAATTAGGCATCTATTGAAGCAAAAAAAAACATAGTTAATGGTTTGTTAATAGCAAGAACTGGACCTTAAAATAAAGTGTGACCAAACAGACATATCTGCTCACCTCTTCTTTTTTTAATGCATTACTTATTTATTTGTTTGTGTGTGCACTTTAGAAAAATAGACACATTTTGTGCAGTATAAAGTATGGACAAATTGCCAGGACAGAGAATAGGACATGTCGAACCTGCATCCTTCAGTGTCTTCAGTGTAACTGGTAGTTTTGTGTGCAAGTTTCCATTAGAGTTCACATGTTGAAATGAGGCAAAAAGCATGAGAAACTCTTCATTCTCACAGTCATAATGTGTCGTATGTGAAGTGAAGTTGAGGAGCGGAGCAGCAGGTGTTTACTCTCACCTGCCTCCGACTGACACACACCTGCCAGTGTCAAGAAAAACACACCGCTTTCTGTGTTTACTGTCATTTACAGCATAAATTAACCAACACATACTTTTTAAAACTTGAAATAAAAAAATGCATGAAGTATTTAAAAAATAAGATCAGTGTTTTTTGCTGTTTCCTACTCTGATCAAAAATTGCAATTGTAAGATCATAACAGTACAACATTATAAGACTTTGAGCTAAATTAGCTGTTTTATGTTTCAGGATGTTTCAAAATTATCATGTGTTGTTACATCTGTAATTACAATGTTATTACACATTTATTGACATGTAAGGGGTTGCATTTTTAAATATCTTGGCTATGAATTTTTAAATATCATGGCTATGAAAAATTAAATAAGCTTGGATTTGTAGCTTTAAAAATTATTCCATAACAGAAAAGGGTAACACTTTATTTTAAGGTGTCCTAATTAAGTACTTAGTAGTAGCTGTTGTACTTACATGAAACACAATGTACTTACCATGTAACTAAGTTATAGAACAGTCTGTAATTACAGTTTGTAATTATGTAGATGTAATAGGCAGACACTGTTACACATACGTAACAGACCGAGTCTGTTATACAGCTACTTGTACACTTAAGTACAATCTTGATACACTTTATTTTAAGTAGCTTATGTCTGTGTAGCATTCTGTAATTTTAATGCAATTAGAAAAGTATTACATATATTTAAGTTGTGTACTGGTGGGTTAAATAAAACTAATGTGCAGCTGGATAAGGTGTACAGTATAGATACACATGTACACTTAAAGGAAAAGTCCACTTCCAGAACAACAATTTACAAATAATTTACTCACCCCCTTGTCATCCAAGATGTTCATGTCGTTCTTTCTTCAGTCATAAAGAAATTATGTTTTTTTAAAGAAAACATTCAGGATTTTTCTCCACATAATGGACTTCATTGGTGCCCCGATTTTGAACTTCCAAAATGCAGTTTAAATGCAGCTTCGAAGGGCTCTAAACGATCCCAGCCAAGAAAGAAGGGTCTTCTCTAGCGAAACGATCTGTCATTGTTTTCAGAAAATAAAAATTTTTATACTTTTTAAGCACAAAAGCTCATGTAGCACAGGCTCTGGGATGTGCGTTCTTGAACAATTCTTTCATTTTGAACGAATCTTTAAGGTGACTCGGGAAGATTCGTTCAGTTGCGCATGCGCACCCTCCTATTAGGTTCTGTACTGGGATTTGTTCACCTGTTTCGAGTCTTCGGGTTTTTTGAGTCATTCGTTCATCTTATGAGGCTGTCACGTGATGCTGATTTTGCTAAAATGAATGAAATGACTCAAAAAAAGATTTGTTCATTTTGCTGAGAGTCGGTGAAATGATCCGAACTTCCCATCACTACTACGAATCACGTCTAAGTTCATCGTCTGTGTACTCCGGCTAAAAAAGGTAGAGTATGGCGAAAAACTCCATCTTATTTTCTCCTACAACTTCAGAATCGTCCGACATTGTAGTAGCTTTTTTTTTGTAAACAGCGTTTGACTTACTTGCACTTTCATGGTCTTTGCGTGTTCGCTTTGACTTTCGACGTGATTCAACAGTACGTGAACATGCATCCCAGAACCTGTGCTACACGAGCTTTTGTGCTTAAAAAGTATACAAATTTTTATTTTATGAAAAAAATGACAGATCGCTTCACTAGATAAAACCTTTCTTCCTCAGCTTTGCCGAGCCCTTTGAAGCTGCATTTAAACTACATTTTGGAAGTTCAAATTCGGGGCACCAATGAAGTCCATTACATGGAGAAAAATCTGAAATGCTTTTCTCAAAAAATATAATTTCTTCACGACTGAAGACAGAAAGACATGAACATCTTGGATGACAAGGGGGTGAGTACATTATTTGTGAATTGTTGTTCTGGAAGTGGACTTCTTCTTTAAGTACAATCTTGATACACTTTATTTTAAGTAGTTTATGTCTGTGTACTTACGTTTTTAATTACATTGTATAAAGTGTGCAACACATATGTAACAGTCTTTTGGTTACATATATAGCTGTGTAACAGACTCGGTCTGTTACATATGTGTAACAGTGTCTGCCTATTACATCTACATAATTACAACCTGTAATTACAGGCTGTTCCATAACTTAGTTACATGGTAAGTACATTGTGTTTCATGTAAGTACAACGGCTACTACTAAGTACTTAATTAGGTAATTATTCTGTATTATGACACCTTAAAATAAAGTGTTACCCATAAAAGAGAGAAGAATTTTTGTACTATTTTTGCCATAATAGGTCTCTGAACTAATATGCTGTATGTAAACATTGAGTGTAAATGACATAAAACACTAGCCAGTTTCTTTGAACCAAAGCAGCACATTAATACTAAAAGACTCTGTGCAGAAGAGTGTGAGCGCATTCGATCACAGACAGAACATTTGAGAAAACATCTCATAGTGTCTCTCTCTCTCTCTCTCTGAAACAGTACTGAAACAGGATGCAGCGAGAGAGAGAGAGAGAGAGAGAGAGAGAGAGAGCGAGAGCTATTTAACCACCCGGCAGAATTAAGATGCTCATTTTGACAGTAGCATAAGGAGGAGAGACAGAGAGAGCGACAATAAAGACTCCAGCAGGATCTTCAGGTAACTCTCATCTCAGCCTCACCATGGACAACACCATGCATGTCGATACATAACTATATCCTAAATAAAGCCTGCACCCTCTTTACATTTCTGTACAGATGAAACATCAACTTTAGACATTTTGTGTACTACTTAAACCAGACAATTTCTGTTAGATTGACAGAAGCTGAACTTGTAAATCTAATCCATTAATTAATCTTGCTGACTCACACATATCAAATCTACTGCTTCTGCACAGTGCAGATGATTTTCAGTTTACACCATACTTCAGTTTATTTACAGTATGAAAATGTGTATGGAATTATGAATTTACAGAATATACCAAAGTGTTTAGAGGCAATATTGATGAGTAAATCACTTGCAGGTGTTCTCATAATATTAACAGTTTCATAAAAGCAATAGTAAGTAATGTCAATCTGAGAACACACGTGAATCAAAAGTGATGTTTAGTCAGATATATGATGAAGTCCATTTTATTATACAGTACATAGAATGCACCATACAGTATATTACAGTAAATACAGTGAGTTAGGAAACATAAATGAAACACAAAATACTGAAATGAAATAAAGAAAGAAATGAAAAAGCATAAATACAGCAACTGACAGATGATCACAGATGCGTTTTTACACAAATGTGCAGTTCAAATCTTAAACATTTGTCAAAGCCAGATGTAACTGAATAGAAAAGCAAGATGTGATATGATACGATGTAAATCCCTTTTTAATGTTAGAGAGAGAAGGGGAAGGAAGTGCTTTAATAATGTCAGTGTCTCCGTTTAGCGAATCTTTCCAGGAACGTTGAGCTCTGCTCTCATCTTCATGCTCAGATTCTCAAAATCACAAGACGCTCTCACGCATCGAGCCGGATGATTTTATTGAGGTTGTCGTGAACGAACTCTATTGACGCTACACAGGAAATCTTGCTGCTGATCAATAATTCATTCTCTCCTGCTGGAGTTTGTTCATGTGAAACATGATTTCACACAGCAGGAACACAACTGATTCTGACTTATCTTTAGCACAAAGAAATATTAAACATCTTTAGGTTTTCATTTCAATTTTACATTCGTATATTAAGGTTGTGTGACTTATTTCAAAGTATTTCAAAGCACCTTATCTTGCTACTGGAATAATGCTTTACTCTCAGCCTCTGAGTATTTGTGCTATAATGATTTCAAACAGAGTTATGACAATAAAAAAAAGAAACAGATCACAGGAGAACTGCCATAAATATGGAATTTGGAATTAGAAGAAAAAAACATTTCGAATGTAACTTTACAGAAAATTTACAGCATTACGTTACACAAACATACTTAAACCTAAAATTCATAACTTTATTAACCTAACCTTTAAAATGTATGCAGATACAATCTGTGAAAATGGCAAAAATCAATCAATCATTAACATCCAAGATAAATTAGGTCTCATAATAAAAATCAGTACTTAGGCATTAAATAGAGCAACAAAATGGTTGTGTTATTATCATATATCTATATAATTGTATTCATAATTACTGTAGCATAGAAATATTGAAAAACAAAATCCAATCTACAGAAAAGAGGCTCTGCTTAAGGAAAGTTTGGTAACACTTTATAATAGGGAACACTTATTCTCTATGACTTTTCCCTCAATAAATTCCTCATTTGCTACTTAATAATAGTTAGTAAGATAGTTGTTAGGTTTAGGTATCGGGTAGGATTATGGATGTATAATAAGGTCATGTAGAATAAGGCATTAATATGTGCTTAATTAATTAACTAATAAATGGCTAATAATAAACAAATTCTAGTAATATGCATGCTAATAAGAAACTATTTAAGAGACTGTAAAATAAAGTGTTACCGCACGTTTAAATACATATAATGTTCAAATACAAAAGCAAATATAACAATAAAAAACCTAGTATAATAGTACAAATATAATAGCCTATTATACCTACCTAGTAGGAGGGATTTTGTTCTGTTTATTTGTATATTTATACATTTTGATTCATATTATTTGAGGTTTCCCAAATTAGGAGGAACAGAAATAATTAAATTGTGGAAAAAAGCCGGATGTTATACAGTGGCAAAATACAACACAGTTTATTAAAGTTAGTTGTTTATTTTATGTTCTTTTTTATAAATTTAATTAACAATGTAGTATTTTGTATTTTTGGTGATGTACGTATTTCTGTAACTGTCTTTCATATATTTTACAGTTTGTTGTTTGGTTAATAAATGGCTGTACATCAGTTGTGGGGGAAACAGTATTTTAATAATGATGACAGTAACAGTCTGTCCAGCTTGGTTCTTTATGTGCTTACTGTAGATGTTTTTACGTCACTGTATTTGTCTCCAAAACCACGCGAATCAACTTCATCGCTGAATTGAGAGTGATATGTTCTAGATATGTCTCTCGTGCACATGCAACATTATCAAATTGCCTTAGAAGCTGACAGAAGAATCCCTGAAAATACATAATTTGATAAAAAGAGCTTATTGTGTATATTTCACAGGACCATTATAAATACTCGTATCTTTTTACAGGAGAGTTGAGATGACAGCATGTGAATATATGGTGAGAGCAACATCACAACGCTGTAAAAACGTGTGTGTGTGTGTGTGTGTGTGTGGCTCAGTTAATTGAATTGGAGCTGCTATATAGGCATCATGAAAGCAGAAGTACAGAACAATTAAGAAGTTTCCATGAAAAAAAAAAAATCGGTCAAATTTCTGTCAAATTTTGTGTCAAAAACTGATAGCATGTATGTTAAGAGGGAAAAAAAAAATATGTAACTAAAAAGTGAGTGGGCATTTATTGTGTGTGCCGTATTAATGTACTGAGCTCCCTCACAAAATATTAATGCAGACTGCTTTAACTAATCAGGTATTACACGACTGAACTACTAAACCACAGATATTGTATTAGTCCAACAAGGTTTTGTGCCTGACCTTTCTGGTTCAGTAGGATCTTTGTGGGAGAAATTCCTGCCTGTGAATCCATCAGACAAACACAACAGCCTCTGCCGCCCCCTAGTGTCACTGCCGCCCGGCCTGCAACGAATAGGTCTCCTCAAAATGAAAATCATCTCAGTATTTACAAACTTTGGTTATTTTTTGCTGTACCTCACAACATATTTCTGAAGATTTCCAAAAAGAAGTACACACTAGTCCAACTAGTCCAAATAGTCTTTATATAGCACTTTTTACAATACAGCTTTAAAGTATTAAACAGGAAAATTGTGTATCGATAAAGCAAAAGGACAATAGTAAACACTCAGTTTTCAGTTAAAGTCAGTTCAGCATTGATGTCATTGTCCAGCTCAGTTTAGTTCAGACAGTACCTGTGCCATCAAGTCAATGATATTGCCAGAAATTGTGTTACACAGGTGCTATTTTTGTGATGTACAGAGCACCTGATGGGACAAGGTGATGGAAAAATATGATATGGGAGGAAAAAATGGTTAAGGGTAATTCCATGCAAATGTCAACCTTACCATGAAAAAATTAAGTTTTTACCAAAGGTTTTTACTATACTGATAGCACAGATGTCAACATCTGATGGCTCAAATAACATTTTTTTTTTTTTTGGTGCATGATTTTCTGTAGTCTGGTAAGTGCTATTTTCAGGCTTGTCACATCCATAACAGTACATATTCCTCATAAGTTCTGTGAAGAGCCATCGCTTCTCTATTTGTTGGGTATTATTGCATCTGGTTTGTGCATCCTAATTCGCAGAAATCCTACAAAGTATGTAGTCTCTCAAAAACTGTCTTTTTTTTTTTTGCCACATCCAATAACACATGATTATTTCCCTTTTTAACATAGAAAGCTTGTGCATAGACTGATATTTTTCCGATGTTTAGACTCTATCAACAAGGGTTTATTAAAATATAAACAGATGGTTCGGTATATTGGTAACACATACATTGTCTAAGCATTTATATGTCACATCCATAATGCTGGATTTGCCCTTAAATGTATTTGCATTTGCTTACAAAATTTGTGCAATTTCTCACAAAACTTTGCATCCTGTTGCAAAATGTTCACATTTGCATTTTGTTGCAAAAGTATTGTGTTCTCCAAAGAAACTTTGCATAATCTTGTGAAACAGAGCCACTCTGTCCTCCCACCTTACATCAATTCCATCACAAAAGTTTTGCATCTGAATGCAAGTTTCTTTGGGAAAAATCAAAAATTTAGTTGGGGATGAATGCAAAGTTTTTTGAGGGGAATGCAAAAGTTGTGCAAAGTTTCTCAGGTGTGCGAGCAAATGCAAAAGTCTTGCAAACTTTCTCGGGGAACAAGAGAAATGCACTGAAATATAACATTTCCTCAAACCTCATTTTTTGTCATTACCATGTCCCTTTAGGGCAGTTATGAGAGCCATGGCGGAGAAGAGCAATGGCTTTGAATAACAAGAATGAATTTCATTTTATTCTCACATAAGCTATCATAAATGGTTTTGATTGAGGAATCCTTTAAATTGTCAAATTAAAATCAATCTCTCCTTTAAACTCAGCCCGGTTCTTGAAGTTTCAGTGGTTTTCATGCACTTGAAAAGTTTTGAAACGTGACTGAAGCCATTTCTGAATCAAATGAGCACTTTTAAGAACTCAGAAACTCCCAAGACGTGAAGCTCTCCAGAAAACCAAGAATTTCTCGAAGCTCTGTTGTAAGTCAGTCGTCAAATCAGGTTGTGGGAAAGAAAGCAGCATCTCATCAAAGAAGGGCAGAAGTGTGGGTTTCGTCTTTGATGTCGCGAGTAAGACGTTCAAACAGAGCCTGACGGGTCGTGCTCTTCTTCAGGTGTAGGGTCTCAGAGCCAGCTGACGCCTTACCAAGGGTTTTCAGAAGAAAACAGCTCTGCCCTCCCCAGCTATTAACATCTCCATCACCTCTGATATCATTTCTAATTATCTTGAGTTACGATGGGAAAAAAACACTTTCTGCAAATCTTGCAGGTCCTAATTTGGAGTGGTGGGAGTTAACGCACCTGCCATATTCCTGCTGACAGCGTGATTTGAGCGAGGGGGTTGTTTTGTTGAGAACGCTCCAGAGAACTTTGAGAGTTGCCAATACCGGCACGGCCGCACCATGTGAAAATGTTGACTGCCGGATGATTGATGGTAGTTATTTGTGGCTTCCTAACCCTCATCCCTTCTCCTGCCTTCTCCACCACTTCTACCCATCCCTGCCTGCATCTCACGCTCCTGTTTTGCGAGGTTTCCGACTCGGAGGCAGTGAAAGGGTGATTAATAACGCGTAATGCCGTGTGAGCTGCTCCCCGTGACATTTGAAGAGGGCGTTCTCCGTCTGTTACACGGCACCTGAATTAACCAATGGAGAGAGAGCTTCCCAAGAGCCCTCAGCAGTCAGCGAGGGTTCATTACGTGTCTCAAACATGCATCGTTTGTCCAAAACAAATGATTTTTTATATTATTTTTATTGTGTTTTGTCTCAACGCTTATGAAAGCTGTTGGCCATATTATATACATTGTTAACAATTAAGACTAATTAGCCCTTTTTGTCATCTACTGAATGTACTGAATAAACAGAGATTTTGCAATATGTGACCCTGGACCACAAAACCAGTCTTAAGTAGCACGGGTATATTTGTAGCAATGGCCAACAATACATTGTATGGGTCAAAATGACTGATTGTTCTCTTAAGCCAAAAATCATTAGGATATTAAATAAAGATCATGTTCCATGAAGATATTTTGTAAATTTCCTACTGGAAATATATCACAACTTAATCTTTGATTTGTAATATGCATTCATGTGGCCAAATTTAAAGCCAATTTTCTCAGTATCTTGATTTTTCCCTCAGATTCAAGATTTTCAGATGATGTATAAATCTTAATTTCAAAATATTGACCCTAATGACTGGTGAAAGAGACGCTACATTTTTAAAAAATGTATTATTATTATTATATTATTAGTGAAGCTTCCTTGAAACAGTCTGTACTGTACAACGCGCAGTATAAATAAAGATGACTGGATGTATGTTTTATTTTATTGGGATAAATCTCATTAAATCCCTTTGACCCCATAATCAAAAGAAGGTCAATAAATTATATTTTGCATACAGTAACTGAAGTTGGATTTTATTATGCATTATGATTTTTCTGCATTGTGACATTGTATTCTCAGGACAATTTATCTTTTCCTCAATTAATTAATATATTTCACAACAAACCCACACTCATTTCTTTCTCATTAATAACTGTAATCCTTCTAGATGTTTTACGTTGTACTTGAGCTCATTTTGTTTTGTTTTGTAGAAATGTATGACAACAAAATATTAATTTATAATGTGATTGCTATTTTATATAATATACTATTAATATAAATTTTATTATGTAAATCAGCACAAATTGAAGGCAGTATGCATGACATTTACATATTTAACAATTAAAAAACTGAAAATGTGTTTTTCACATGAAAAACAAATATTAAATATCACATTTTTATATTGCAGTAATGCAAATAAGATTATTTAGCATTGTGTTAATGAGCTTAATTGTGTAACAATTTGATACGTATCTTCTTTATGCAGAACATAATTTCTTATTAATAAATTCCTAATTTAATTGCTTATTTTATTTTTTATCACCATTTACAAATAATTACAAATGTCATATTATTATTATTATTATTATTATTACTATTATTATTATTATTTTATTATTATTTTTTTTATTTTTATTAAAGTTTTGCCTGTATATAAAATGCAACTTGGACCTCAGTCACATTATGTTTTGTGCAAAAAAAAAAAAAACTTCTAGGTGGCTTGTGTGTGTGTGTGTGTGTGTGTGTGTGTTTTGGAGGGGTCTGACATTGAGTCTAAGCCCTGCAGTGGGGGGTTGAGGTGTCCCGGTGTCCCAGTGTCCCAGTGGGACCTCCCCACACACACACACATATGCACTCACACACAAACACACACACACACACTAGGTGGCTGTTCAGTCAAAAGTCTTTAAAATTATTTGCCATTTCACATCCAAATCAAGTATATTTGTACTAGGAAGACATTGCAGCACATTTAATTTTTTTAATGTGGCACATTTCTGAATGGAAATGAATATTCAATATGAAATATTGTAGGATGGGGCAGTACTTTAATCTTTTGGGACCATAAATATTATCATAAACACTGTGCATACTAGCTGTACATTTTAGCGAGCACTATAAAAGTACAAAAATATGCTATAATGGAGATATATTTAACTTAGAGATTGATCCTATATCATTGTCGACACAATTCATGTTCACAATGAACACAGTGAATATCAAAATGCAGGAGCAGTTAGAAGGACAAGACAGACAGAGCGTTTGAGATGTGGAGGGAGAGTGTGTGTTTCATTAAATGGTCAATATATCTTGTGTTTTCTGGATCATTTAAGCCACATTACAGTGCAGTGAAACTCTTTTAATTTCTAAAGTGCCTTTCAACAGCTTTACCTTCAGGCTGGAGGAGAAAACAGCAGCTGGAGCCAGAGAAGCGCACCGGCCGTATACACACACACACACACACACACGCAACATACACTCACGCAAATCCATTAAAGATTCCACACAAAAGAATTATCCCAGAAAATCTCTTGATTGTTTAAAAGCAAGCTTTTTACATTTTACAGAACAAAAAAATGATGGGGGTACATTAGTCTATTATGAGTGGTTACTTGCTGTCCGTAGTCAAAAGCCCAATAGATTTGGTTCACATCAGTCCATCAGTGTGTCTGTGGGATCTTTATGCCTGTTTAATGATGGGCCAGCCAAAAAACATCTAATATGAAGTCAGATTGTTTAGATTTGTGGTATCCCTCTTGTTACTTTAATACTATTATTAATATTAATGATTATGTCTGCTGTAGAATACAGTTGGTTGGACCTACTCTGATTTGTCTGGTGGTTTGAATGCTTGTGTGTGTGTGTATATATATATATATATATATATAGTGTTGGGATGTCAAGGTGCAGCTGGAGGTTCAGGGTTGGGTTTGACATGAAGTGGCACGAGCAGGGGAAGGATTGAATGGATAGAGAGTTTATGGAGAACCGGGTTGCACACGATCTAGAATAAAGCGGTTTGAGAAATCAGGAAATGACAAGTGAGGGTGTAAAGGAACGGGACAGATGGGGTGTGTCTTTGATGGGTAATACATAAGAAATGAAGCTGGCCTCTCTTTCTGGGGCATTTAGTTCAGGATATGAGCGCTGCTGGGAATTCAATACATCAGTGTTTCATCTGACAGAATAAAAGAAATGAAGCCCATAAGCCCTTTAATATCTCAGTTGTTTCTCCTATACAAAAATGATCATAAGTGGATCTGAAGCCTTGTGCTTCTCAGATTTTCCTACTGAAAAAAGACCCAGAGTAATCACACGAGTCTTGGAAGAGATCGCAATAATTTTACATCTTTATTCTAAATATTGTAAATATCTAACTTTTGGAATAATCTATATTATATTAAATCAATTATGTTGCATATGACTGTAAACTGGATGTTTTCAGGCTTAGGTGTGGGGTATGATTATTAAACTATTTATGAGACATGGTATATTTTTACAATCAAAGCAATTCAAACTTGAAGTACCACCTTCATGTTTAGTTATACAGCATCAAAAATTGGGTACTCATAGTATTAGATGCTGAAAAACAATGAGATATGATGTGATAGCCTAAGTCATCTGTCTATGTCTTTACACACTCAAACAACAAATAAAAATATTCATAGGTCAGATCGATTATTATGGTGGACTGTAGGCCAGTGATAGACTTAAATTCAGTTATGGAAACAACATATTGATTTTTATAGACACGTGTTCTTTATTCAATGCTTTATTCAATCTGTCTGCTGCAACAAGGTAATGTCTAAAAGTATATCATATATAAATATCATTCTATATCCAAAGAAACAAAAACTCTATTTTATATAATTCTATTCTATTAAAATTTGTAAGTAATTGACCCTAAATTTTAAAGAATATTTTTATCCTAATGCATAATTGCATAATAGTAGAATATTTGTATCATAATGCTTAATTGCACAGCAGTATATATGCATCAGAAAACAACTTGATTGTCACAAACAAAATGATAAAAGGATCAGTGCATTTTATTGCTTTAAATCAAAGCAAACCAGATTCAGTATGTTAATGCTTTGTTCAGATCTTTTTCTCTCAAAACACCAATTTGAGCTGCAACTTATTGGGCAAAGAATAGAGAAAAGCAAAATCATCCATCATGATGCACAAAAACAGCCTGCAGCGCAGAAACTGCAGCCACGCAGAGGGAAATATTTGCACAGGCCCGCTGGGCCTCCTCGTATGTAAAAAGCAAAAAAAAAACATAAATGTTTCAAAAATGTTCTCTTTTTATTAGATGAATTGCACCATTAAATAACATTATACAATGTGAAAATGCACCATTAATTTTCCCCAAAACAGACATAAATATGAGGCGGCGGCTGGTATCTCTTGTCTCAATCTTCGGTGAGTCCCACAGGGCCACATTTTAGAGCCATTCTATCCCATTATGCAAATAGACACAATTGAGGAGAGGACGATCTATAAAGGCGTGTTTGGGGCTCATCACTTTGAAATGTGAAAATAAATGACTTTCTAATTGTTTGGCCTGAAACAGAGAAACGGCCTAATCGAGCAAGCAGCCCAGCGGTGGCGATCACAAAATATTCACCGGCCTGAACATTAGAGGACAAAAATAATATACAGTCGTGCTGCTTATATAATCAATCACAGGCTATCGAACCAGGAAGAGACATGACATTTAAGGACGGTAAGTGTATGTATGGTACTAAAGCTTGACTTCGTAATGCTTACATTCATTTATGTCAAGAAATTCAGTGTTTTAAGCACAATTTGTCTGATATGTAAATAAGCAGAGCTGGGTAAACTGCTAACAACTGTAATCTGTTACTGATTACAGTTTACACGATGAAAACGTAATTAGTAATGTAATCTAGGTTGTAATGTATTCTGACTACTTTTTAGATTAGTTTTAGATTACTTTTTATTAAGCTTGTTTTGTTGGTGCCGATAGCCTAGTGGGCAAATACACAGACATACAGTGCTGTTGCATGACGGGTGTCCCGAGTTCGAATCCTGGCTCGAGGACCTTTCCCGATCCCACCCCCCGCTTTCTGTTCCACTTCACTTCCTGTCTGCTCTCCACTATCCTATCATAATAAAGGTAAAAACACCCCCTCAAAAAAAATTTGCATTAAATGTACCATACCAATGCTATCTCACTACTAATTGGTACGTATTTTACGAGGTGGCTGATTCGTACGATTTCATATGACCTGACTCTATTGATTTTGTACAATTTGTCTGGACCACAGTCATGGGTAGGTTTAGTTGTGGGGTTAGGGGTAGGTCAGTTGTTACAAATTGGGGAACTCGTAAAATACCTATGATTTAGCCAAAAATTGTACGAAAAATAAAATGCATTAAACATTGCCTTAGTGAGTTGATAGAGAGTGAATAGTGAGTCAATAAAAAGCTAATGATGAAATTATTATTATTAATCTTTTATTTAACCAGGAGGTCACATTAAGATATTACCATCTATTCTTCCAGTGAGACCTGGTCAAGGTAGAAGCACATAAAATTTCACACATAGAGAATCACAGAAACAATACACAATCACAATTCACAAAATAAAATCAGATCATGAAAAACAATTGCAAGTATCCTTTAGGACATTATACAAAAGATGTTTAAAAGTACTCAGAGATGGCAGTGTATCAAGATTAAGTACATTTTGCAGTACGTTTCAAGCCCAAGGAGCATAAAAGGAAAAAGCACACTTGCCCAATTTTGACAATACCCTTGGGACTATTAACCGAATACAAGAACCAGACTTAGTATGTTGATATTATGTATGGAACATTAATCAATTAGAAAGATAAGACGGTAGTTTGCCTAAGAGAGCCTTCGCAATAAATAAGTACATATGTAACTTTCTCCTTTGATGTAAAGATAACCAATCTAATCAGGGAACAATGATGTGTCCGTGACTGAGCACCCGTGACAAAACATATTGCTGCATAATAAACAGAATCTAATTTTCTAAGTAGTGAGTAGCTGCATGCATATATAAATGATCTCTGTAATCAGTTCTAAACAGAAAGGTATTCTCTACTAATTTCTTACGAGCCTTAAGAGGAAAGCAGTTATTTAACCAATATAAGAAACCTAGTGTTTAGAAATCATACAATAATAACAATTTAGCTATCACCAGTGTTTAGTAGCTTGCATAATTATTTCATACATGATCTAATTTATCTACAATTTATTTACGACTTTACATTTGTGAATATAGTCAAAGCTAGATGGTAAGACACACAGTAGGATTTTTAAAAAGGAAATTTAAAACAATAAGAATTAGGGAGAATCAATAAATTACAAATCATTTACTGCCAATAAATGTGTGAATAATATGTAATCCTGTAATCCATAAAAAGTAACTGTAATCTGATTATTTTATGCATTTTATGTAACATACTCTAATAACAAGTACTTAATTTTTGGACTCATTATTTAATCTAGATTACTGTCAGTTACTGCAATTACTGATGGATCAGATCATCCCATGACTTGCCTAACAACAAAAATCATCCCATTCACTCCAGCAATCTCCCGACCCAAGGCAACCCCTAACCTTTCAAAAATACACCCGCTCCCCACATGACGAATGAATTCTAAAGGTTTACCAATTCATCAATGCAGATCTGTTTGGGAATTTCATTTCTTTTTCACTAGCGGCACAGGAATAGCTAATTAATCCATGTTCTACGTGGTGGCGTGTCGTGTTTGTTGTTTATTTTTACTACTGAACGGAGAAACGCAGAAGCCGGCCGTTTTTTTTTTCTCCTTCACTCCACGGCAACAGCAGGGAAGGTGATTAATTTTAATACAGCGGGAGGAGATTTTGACCCTAAACAGGAAAGTCTTGTTGAGGTTCTGATTTATTTTTGGAAGGTGACAATGGCATTAATTACGCCGCCGCAGGTGTAGGCCCTAATTTTTCTTCTCCACCCCAGCCTCCGCTAGCCTCGCGTTCAAGACGTGACAACAGCGCAGCAACAACAGCAGCGGGACGGTAACGTTTTCTGGCTGTGGTAAGTCAGACCCACTGCAGATTTCTGGGTGGCTGAAGGGTTTCCTGTCTTCTCACAGCTGAAGCGTATACTTTGACTACTAAAAGAATAGCAGGTAATTTCAGTAACTGAAGTGTAATCTTTAGCTATTTAACTAAAAAAAATTCCCCTCCAAAAATAGAACGAGCATAATGACACACAGGCTCTCTTGGGAACGTTGTGGAGTGACTCATATGAATAAGCAAAGCTATTTTGGGACAATTTCATCTAAATAAACAGCATGAAGGAACCGATTCATTATAACCAAGGGAATTTGCCTGGTTAGCATGACCCAGTTAGCCACTGCTGGTACATGCCATAACTACCCTATTTCTGGCCGCAAAAACCATCGTTCTCCTCTGACAGCCATTCGATAGTAGGTGTTACCGATGCCTTTTTTTAGCAGGGTGAAACTGACTGATATTTCTCTTTTACGTCACAGCTTGTGTATTTCCAGGGGGTCCTGCATGAGCCGAGCACTGAGATGAATAGGTACTCTCCAACACTCCTGTGAAGATTAATTAAATTACTAAAAGCACACAATTTTTTGGAAAATAAAATCCTTCTGGATTACACTTTATTTCAATAGCCCACATTCTACTGACTATAGGCTAAGTAAATTTTCTAACTGTCAACTAACTCTCATTAATTTTCAACTACATGTATTAACTCTCGGTAGAGTATTGGTAGACTGTGAGGGTTAACAGAATAAGTTGATATCAGCTTGCAAAGTTATTTAGCCACCAGAATGACCATCAAAATAAAATGTTAGCAGATATTAATCAGACCATTTACTAATACTGACTGCTAGTTGACATGCAAAAGCTACTTGAAAAATTACTTATGACTAATAGAATGTCTAATGTGGACTAACAAAATAAAGTGTTGCCTAATTCTGTTTATACAACAGTTCTTTCTGGTCCTTGAATCTGATTGGCTGATAAGAGTGTGATTTCTATTAATAACTCCAACCGTTTCGCAGTTTGTTCCCTACACCGAAATCCACTATAATTTTAAAAATAATACTGTTTTGTGTCATGGAATGTAGTTTAGCCGAGTAGTAGTAGTATTTTAGCTGAGAATGTACTAGTTTGGACTTCAAATATGTGGTTTGTTAATAAAGATAACATTTATTTGAAAATTTGCTTCAACATTTTCGGAGATATGAGTTCCAGGGTGTAAGCGGGCGTTCAGCACTCACGAACCCGTCGAGAGTAGCCTCACCTTGGCCAGACCTTCTGGAATTTACCACTGGCTCTGGTTAAACATGAGATATAATTCATTTTTGGTAAATCTACCGGTTTTTGGTCTCATTAATCTATCATTTGTAGAGGGCAAAATCTCATCACATTATATTTAACTATATTAAACATTATAAATACTATGTAACTTCAGTGCTGTGTATCAGAGCACTTTCTTTGTACTTTTGACTAAATTGCCTAGCAACTTTTATGATGGCTGTTGTTGTTGCTGTTGTTTATTAAATATTATTATTTAATAAATTATATTTTATATAAATAATAGTAGTTTTTAGTATTGGAAAACAGTGTGTATGCATGTGTTCATGATGCTGATTTTAGTTACATTGTTTCACCATTAGATGGTGTCAAGAAACTGTCTTTACAAGTCAGCAGCAAGACTTTTATATTGAAAAAGACTGAAATGGAAGTTATTTTTACTTTTAACAACAGCTTGTAAGATGCAACCAACAAATGCAATGAGTAGCACTGCCATTGGAAATCACCCTTTACAGAAGAAAGGATAGTACGACAAAGATATCGCTTTCCTTAGCGGACATTCAAACTAATGTTTTATTGAGAATATGAGATTCATCTGAAGAATGAATACTCTCTCTCATAATACTCTACTATATATAGTACACTGCTTTTAATACAGCAATACAATAAGCTTTTAATGAAGATATTTAATGTTCGTTGCTAGTTTGAAGTGATGTTTTCAAATTAGTAACGGAGGCTTGGGCTCAGCTGTTAAACTGTCAAACAGATTTTAATCTGTGGAAGAAAGTAGTTGTGCACAAAAGAGGACACTCTGTTGTTTTTTCGTTAGTATTTACTCACTTGTGCCGTCAAACTGTTGTATAAATGTAATATCACACTCATAGATGTGAGATATGACTGTATATCGGCACGCTATAATTATCTCAGGACTATGAATGTGATATTGCTCATATAAAAAGTCTCCAATAAACCCTCATTCAGACTGATACAGGTAAGATAGAGTTCACATCCCAGCCACCTGAGCTTTGTTTCCTACTGTAAAGATTTTGAAGTTTAGTATGTAGTAAAAGGTAGAAAGTGCAATATTTTGTTTACAAAATTGATTCTGAGAGTTTCTTTGTAAGTGTGAAGTGCATGAAACATATCTGAGAAGAGGGAATTCATTGTTGTGTCTGACAGACAGGTAAACAAGTGGAAAACAAGGAGTGTCAAGGGTAGATCAAGAGCAGCCTTGACTGAGACAACCCGGCAACATTTATCCTGCTCTGAATGAGCTAACAGTGTGTGACATGAACATTTGACTCATTCACACTGTATACTGACAGTGACAGTTTCATCTCTATGAACTTCTGAAACAATATAGTAGACCTGAGTCTACAAAACCTCATAGTTGACTCATGAACACCATAGTCAAAATGGTTGAGAAGTAGGTTCTTTGGTGCTTTAAAGATGTATATGAGTGATGTGATTAATGGGGTATCTGAATAAACATTCATTAAGAAACCCCACTATCTATTAAAATACCCAGCATCCCAGCTGATGATACTTGAGCACAGACTCCAGTCCGAATGTTTTCCACCGGCAATGTGAAGAGGCGCTGCTGTGTGTCTGATTTTGACAGCACTTACCAAGGGATTTAAGTGTGATGGCTCTTGTTCACAGGCACTGCTAATAAATTATCACCTCTGAGTTCTTGTATAAGCAGTTGACAGTGACAGACGAGGAGGGAATAGGTCACACTTCCCCTCCGCTCTCTGAATGTAAACTCAGAGTGGAAACAATTTCTTTTTAAGGATTTTTGTGCTGATAGTCTTTAGTTGTTCTTCTCAGCAGCCGATGAACTCAAGATAACATGAACTTGAACCATGAAGTCTACAAATAAAACAGGGGCATACATTAGACCAAATGGCAAAAATGGATTTAGCCTGTGAAAAATTGTTGAATAATTGTAAATGTGACTATACCTTAAGATAGGTTCATCTGCATGTTTATAATCATTATGTTGACCAAAGTGCCTCATTTATTTTTAAATAGGCATTTTAAAATATCATGCAAATGCAAAAACGGCTGTGAAAACGCATGTACATAACTCTATGTGTTATCAAGGGTTGCATTTGCTGTGTAAAACAGCTCATGACAGGTAAATTAATATTTCACTTGCTCATAATCTAGCTGCGGGAGCTGCTGGGATGTCCCGTCTTCCTCCTCTCCCAATGCTCTTGAATATAAGCATTCAGTCCAGTGAATTAACTCTCTTTTCTTAAGATACGCATGTGAAAGCTGCTCAGCGTCTTCTGCAGGTCTCCACACACAGCGTGGTGTGACAGCGAGCCTCATTATGGGGTGAATTAGCGCCCCGTGTAGCCCTGATTACCCCCCTGGTGAGCGGACACACAGAGCGGTGCCCGGCCCCCGCCGGTCCGTCCTGTTCCTCCTCTCCCGAGTGTTGTCTCTTCATTCCTCTGACAGCTCCCTCATTTCTCCATTACAAATTGCCGGCGGCTTCCCTCGGCATGCATCACGGCGTGAGGAGCCAGCCTCAATACCGCCGCTCGGGCCGGTTCATTTATTACCGAGTTTGTTTGCACTCTTATCTGCGGCCTTGCCTGGCCGGACCATCCATCACACACACATCTGCCTGCTGCCCGTCCCACCCCCAAAGCCCCAACGCTGGCAATATCTCTGTCTCTCTCCCGCTCTGTCTTTCTCACTTACACAGCCATCTGTCTGCCCGCTCTACTCCTCCTCCTGAATTCTCATGTTTTTTTGTTTCCATTTTACCCTTTTTTGAGAACTGATGTGCTCATTTTTTCCTCATAAGCTGGTATTGCTGGCATGTAGCTTTTTTTGCACTTTTATTCATTTATACATGAAACTTTAGTTGAGTAATAAACGTCTTCCTCCACTGAAAGGTCAAGTTTAGGGACCAACAATGTTGTCCCTCACAAATGTCCCCTTATTAATGAAAGAAATTATAATAATGACTTGTTTGGATGTCGGGCTAATCTACATTCAGAAAGGAAACATTGTAAAGGGCCAGACACACCAAACCACAGAGAATGAGCGCCTCTCTTCGGCTGTGTCCAAACCAAAAAACTGCAGTTGAACACACCACAAGACTACAGCCAATGGCTGACTAACCCATACATTTTGTGCCTGCAAGAGAGTAAACAACTCTCCATACCAGTAGGTGGCAGTAGTCTGTATTTGTTATGCAAAAAGGGAAACTGAAAGAGCTAAGAATGACAAAGCAGCGGAAGCTAATGATTTCACACCAGTCTCGCGCCCCACAGACATACTTACAACAGCCAGTTGGAGTGATTTCTCTCACCGACGGCTCTGACACAAGAAACCACTGACAGTGGTCCAAAAAAACAAAAAATGCAAAACAAACCACCAAATCTAAGCAGCTGCTTAACAGCAGCCCAACTTTGGCTGACGGCTCACCATTGGCTTGAAAGTTGGCAACAGAAGTAGTCCAGGAACTTCTAAAGCCATTAGGTGTGTGAGGAAAATATGATATTCTCATAATCGCAGATAATCCATTACATTTCAAACAAATAGTATGTACTAAATCCACCATTCAGAGTGAAAAACTTTGGATTTCCTGTTCTAAGTTGTAATTTATGTATATGGATTTTCAAGTAATCAGAGGTCTGCTTTGTGGCCAGTCGTCATGTCTCATTTCAAAGGCGCCCTCTGGAGGTTGTACAACTACAAGAGTTTACACCTTATGAGGAATAACAGTCAGTTTAGTAATGATAACTCGATGGCCTTTGTGGCGACAAATGTGAGCTCTTGAAAGTGCAACCTTCAAAATGAAAAACAACTATCATATGTTAGGCCAATGTTTCCCAATCGTGTTCTTGGAGGCACACTAACACAGCACATTTTCAGACTCTTCCTACTCAAACATACCCGACTGAACTCATTACCTTGTTAGTAGATACTCCTATATAAGAAATGGGTGTGTCAGACAGGGGAGGCATCCAAAATGTGTATTGCTCCGGGTACTCCAAGAATAGGGTTGGAAAACACTGTTAGGCTACCAAAAGTCATGTTTCTTTTTTTAGCCATATCCCGGATAGGATAAGGCACTTCTCAGTCCTGTCCTGGAGCAGTGCTTCTTTAGCCCGGGACACACCAAGCCGACAATCAGCCATCTGCAAATGTTGGGCCATCGGTGAGTGTCTTTCAGACTAGTGTGTTCCACACATGGGTTCTCATCGGCAGGAGTTTGCCCAATTTAACGTGCTGAATCGGCGCCAGGACCATCGGGGCTGCCTGCACGAGTGAGAACTCTGATTGGATGCTAAGTTTTGTCGAGTCAGTGCCGAGAATTAAAGTGAAAATGATGAAAACAAGTAAGTAAATGAAGACGGCACAAACAGAAGGCTGTTTTCATGTTGATCTTTCCCAAGCATTCAAATATGCAAATATTTTCATAACAATATGAGCCGCTTATAATGAAGAAATTTATCAACATAATGGTTATTCATAATGGTAAGCAAGCGCTGCTTTGTTTATGTTTTGAATATCTCCTATATCTTTGTTTCGTTTTTGCTGATGAGAAAAGCTGCTGATGTACACAGCTAATTCCTCTCACACAGGCGCAGAACACACATGTAAGTTTTCAGTCGGCTGTAGTCTGAGTGGTGTGTTCAAGCGCAGCTTTTTGGTCCAGACGCTGCTGATGCGAAACGACAACACCGTCGGCTTTTGTCTGCGCTAGTTCTTCGAAAGTCAGCTTGGTATGTCCCAGCCTTTACACCTGTCTTGGGAACCCCTACCACTGCATATTTTAGATGTTTCCCTCATCTAAAGCAGGGCACACACTACAAGATAATCTGACCATTTTTGGGCTGAATTCTCCCCTTCTGACAATCCTAGGTAAGGTCCTGATTATCTTAATGGTTCTACAGATGATCTTACCAGATTTTCCTGTGGTGTGAGGTGTAGTAAGAGTTACTGAATCTGCTCAGAAGGACGCTGAGGCCACACTGATCTCAAATTGTAATATCCAACATGTTGAATATTTATAGTCAGAAATCCTCAAGGACAAACACATACACACTCTATAGACTGTCACATGGAATGAAACGATTCCCAATCAGAAAGTGAGCTGACAGAAGACATAAATATTGCTCACCTCCACCTTACACATGTAAAACACACATTCACCCCATCTCCACGACTCCATCCATACCTTTTCTGCAAATTTTTGTTGCCATGTCTTTCATAAGTCATGATCAAATGTCAGTCATGTTTGACCATGGGAGATTTTGCCTGATTTCTCATGTTCACAGCTTGGAGCCACATTTCCTAAAAGCATCATAAGACTAAGTTGACCGAAGAACCTTTGTCATCAATGGAGTCAAAGGTTCTTCAGTGCTTCAATGCTAATTATTACGCTTTTGAGAAATGCAGCCTCAGCTAGTGCAGAGGTTCTCAACTCTTGACCTCGAGGTCCACTTTCCTGCAGAGTTTAGCTCCAACTTCGATCAAATTCACCTGCCAGTAGCTTTCTAGTAATCCTGAAGACCTTGATTAGCTTGCTCCAGTGTGTTTGATTAGAGTTAAATCTGAACTCAAGGAAAGTGGACCTCAAGGGTCAGAGTTGAGAACCTCTGGGTTAGTGTGTGGTGTATAGGTCCTCACAGGGTCCACTTTGATCCAAAAACCCAAGAACCAAGCAGGTTCGGGTCCAAAAGTTCTAGAAGTGCCGTGGAGTCGGGTTTGGTATTAGCAGCTTCGGGTTTTGGATAATAAATGTGTTTTTTCCAAATGGACCCGATAAGACCCAAATTTGTATAAACTATCCCAGATGCGTACCTGAACATTCGAAAAGGAGCATATGTTTGTAACCTCACACACAGAAATCCATCTTATAGATATGAGATCCATCCAGAAAATCCACTGGTGTCATTACACTGATTGTTCATGCAGTGTGCTGAAGCCTTTCGCCAGAGATGAGGTTGCAGACAACAGTAGTGATTCCATAAATTATTAGGCTTTTGATTTAATTTTTCTCAAACAATATGGTAACACTTTAGTATAGGGAACAATTCTCACCATTAACAAATTGCTTATTAGCATGCTTATTAACATATTGGCTGTTTATTAGTACTTATAAAGCACCTATTCTGCATGAACATATTCTAATATATCTCATATTTCTAATACTACCGAATACCTAAACTTAACAACTACCTTACTAACTGTTAATAAGCAAATTAGGAGTTTATTAAGGCAAAAGTCATAGTTAATGTCATAGTTAATACTGAGAACTGGACCTTAAAATAAAGTGTGACCAATATTTATTTTTCAAATCCACAGGTCACAACTGAAAGATGAACGTAGAAATAACTTGTATCCATCAGGTGGACAATAATATAAAGTAATAATAAATAAGTAAATAAATAAATGAAAGTAATGAAGCAGCAGCCAAATCAGTCAGCAACAGGTATAAACACAAGCATTGACCAGAGTGGCCGCATCAGAGCTGTAATGCACCGCAGACGTGTGCAGTACAGGGGGTCGAAACACATGCCAAGGCTGCAATCTACTGCAGTGGTCGTGTCGGAGCCGTAACGCGCTGCAGACATGTTCAGTGTGTGGTAAGGGATTTATTCATCTTACAGTGTGGATAGCTTCACTTATAACACAATCAGAGTTATATTACAAATTATCCTGGCACTTATAAGCTTTAGAACGACATAGACAGGGGTTTCTCTTCATCAGTCCAAAACAAGTCTAATAAAGTGCATCCATCCATAATAAAAAGTGCCTCACATGGCTCTGGGGGGGGTCTCCTCTAGCAAATCGATGTGTTTTTGTAAGAAAAATATCCATATTTAAAACATAAGAATCACTTTAATCTAGCTTGCACCAACTTCTTTGACAAGGGACGTGGCAGTACTGAAACACCGTTTAAGCTGTTCGCCAACCGGAACGCACTGGGACAGCTAACCAATCACATTCGGTGACAACTTATTTACATTATGTGATGTTCCTTTTGTAAGCTTTGTACATTTGGGCCTTTTTTTTTTTCAGAAAACAAAAATGGTTTTATCTACAGAAGTCTATGGAACGCAAAAACTTTGAAACTCAATATCTCAAAAGTGCTCAGAATGCAGATAGAACCTTATAATTCTAAGGCAACAAAATGTGAAGTGTTGAAAGTGTTGGATTGTGAGAAATGCTACGATAAGGGATCTCACAGCTGGGGTGCTCCAAAGATGTGCGCCCAGAGGCCTCACGGGACTATGTCGTGCAAGTACTGCTTAGAGAAAAATGCAAAAGCATCTTTAATATAGTGTACTGGTGGCAAATCCCTGCCTGGAAGAACTCTGTCCCTGACTGATTTAAGATGTTCATATTATGTGAAATAAAATCAGCTAACTGATGTTTTACCCTCAAAATTATGGTGGGGCAAAACTGATGGGGCATCTAATTTGCTCAGCGCTGTGTGTTTTATGGGTTTCCAGACGCACCACCTGATTCCCTTTCACTGGCGCTCCGCTCAGACCCGTTGAGGCCAGTTGCCAACTGATGAAGGATCTTCCTTCCAATTCACTTGTTATTGTGCTGTCCAGGTGACAAGTATACCTATAGAGTGAGTATTTATTTCAGGAATGTTTTCTTCCATTTTTCTGTCATGATGAATGTTTCTTTTATAAATCCATCGGCGAGGCTTTTAAACCATAAACAATATTTCTTGGGGCCAAAGATTCCTTGTGCAGCACTCTTGAGGAACCTTGAGATTTCCTGGCTGTGATTTAATGGCTCATAACTCTTGAAAGGCAATCCTTCTTCCTCTTCTTTCACCTTCTCCTCTTTCAGCCACTATGCTGCCTTTAGTCCACTGGATGGCCAGCAAACTGAGGACAGTGGACAAAAATATTACCCACAATTCCCTGTATCACAGTAGACCATACAGGCTACAGATGATCTTATCGGTGGTATTGTAATTTCATTTGAACATGAGGATCAGTTTTCACTATTAAGCAGTTGCTTTATAGCATGCTTACTACTGCATGCATATCATAAAGTGTTATGCTTTTTCACACATTTAAAATGTTTTTAGACTTATCCATTTACTTTTAAACATCTTCAAACCAAACTTTAACTTAACTTCACCATCAGACGAAGTAATCCAAACAAGATAAAATGGCTACAAAGACACATATCTGTGCTAACACACACTCTATACACCCCACCGCAAACATACATAAACAAAAACAAGCCCATTTTAGGCCAGTTCAGATTGACAATAAATACATTGTGGTTAGTGACATGTAAAAATCATTAGGCTGATATCACTAATTGTGTTTTCCTTTCTCTTTGCGCATAATCCTAAGCTTCTCGCTGCAGTCTTCATTAATAATGCATGGATTAATTAAAGCTTTCATAGGATTTCTGCACATTGAACCAGTGAGATAAAAAGCATCCTATTTCTCATTGCTGCCCCACGTCTAGACCTCTTTTGTTTTACTCATTCTCTTAATTGTATGGTTTCCATGTTTTGTCAACAGCAGGATTAATTTCACAATAGATCAAGCGTATTGATCCTCACCGTCAATGTTATTTAATTTTTTTCAGGGCACTAATTACCTCCAACAGTTGAGCGCAAATTGCATTGTAACTTGTCTGGGTGTTCTCCAATGAACAGCCTAGAGAGGAAAATATATACACTAAATCATTACTTAGAGGTTAGAAACCATGAAATCCAAACTTAGTGCATGTCTGTAAAGGCCGGGACACACTAAGCCAACTGTCCGGCTACTTTTTTGGTGTGTTCAACTCGTCAGGTTTACACTGGTGGCAGTTTACCTGATTCGGCATGTTAAATCAGTATTGAGGCCAATCGCTGAGAGCAGGAACTCTGATTAGATGTTCAGTTTAGCTAACATAGCTACAAGTTTAGTCACTGCATGAGAATTAAAGCGAAAGGGATATCGATACAGCAAAGACAGAAGGCTGTTCTAATGTTTTGTGATTTTACCCAAGCATTCCAATATGCAAATATTTTCATAACAACATGAGTCGTTTAAAATTAAGAAAGTTGTACTTATATTCAAAATGTCAGGCCTGGTTCTATGGGGGTGCTAGAGGGTGCTAAGCAAGCAAAAATCAATACGCTGTTGAAAAAACCAGCATATGCTGGTCTGGTATGTTTTGAAGCATGGCAGTTGGTTTGAGCTGGTTTAAGCTGGTCCTGAGCTGGTTTTAAGATGGTTATGAGCTGGTTTAAACTGGTCATGTGCTGGTCCTAAGCAACTAGCTCCTGCTCAGGACCAGCTCATAACCAGCTCAGGACCAGCTTAAACCAGCCCAAACCAGTTGCAATGCTTTAAAACATACCTAACAAGCATATGCTTTTTTTTTTCTCAGCAGAGTAGCACCCTCAGTCAGAGCTGTAATAATGACATTTCATTGCAGATTTGGCAAACTATCCAATGTGTTATGGTTTGCTCTCTGGAGATCAGTTTCTATTTCAATGTGTTTTTGCAGCGTTGAGCAATGTCGCCAATCTCCGCTATATCTGTTGATTTCTTGAATCCAACAGCCAATCAGAGGCGTTTAAGTTTAGGTTTTTGGTTCTTTTAATTGTGATAATTCTGGCTCACATTTAACAAAAACCCACCAATTCACTATCTCAACAAATTAGAATACTTCATAAGACCAATAAAAAAAAAACATTTTTATCTGTATGTGGTGGCTCTTGATGCCTTGACCCCAGCCTCAGTCCATTCCTTGTCAAGTTCACCCAAATTCTTGAATCGATTTTGCTTGACAAGCCTCTCAAGGCTGCGGTTCTCTCGGTTGGTTGTGCATCATTTTCTTCCACCCTTTTTCCTTCCAATCAACTTTCTGTTAACATGCTTGGATGCAGCACTCTGTGAACAGCCAGCTTCTTTGGCAATGAATGTTTATGGCTTACCCTCCTTGTGAAGGGTATCAATGATTGCCTTCTGGACAACTGTCAGATCAGCAGTCTTCCCATGATTGTGTAGCCTAGTGATCCAAACTGAGAGACCATTTTGAAGGCTCAGGAAACCTTTGCAGGTGTTTTGAGTTAATTAGCTGATCATCATGTCACCATATTCTAATTTGTTGAGATTGAATTGGTGGGTTTTTGTTAAATGTGAGCCAAGATGATTGCAATTAAAAGAACCAAAGACTTAAACTACTGCAGTCTGTGTGCACTGAATTTAATACACGAGTTTCACAATTTGAGTTGAATTACTGAAATAAATGAACTTTTCCACAACATTCTAATTTATTGAGATGCACCTGTAAATAAAAGCCTATTTAATTCAAAACAAGCACCATGATGCGTCCAACATCAACTTCCTGTTTCAAGAAAAAACAGGAAAACAATATAATTTTAACCTTAGAGTACATTATCTTTTTAGATACTCCACTTGATACTTAATGGCTTGGTTAAAAGGTTAACCATATAGTGCACTTCAATGGTGGCCAATGGGTTGACAATCTAAATTACTGTTTCAATGCAGCTTCAAAGGGCTCCGTGCGATTCCAGCCAAGGAATATGGGTCTTATCTAGCAAAACGATCAGTCATTTTCTTTAAAAAAAATTTTTTTTAAAAAATGAAGAAAGAAAGAAAGAAAAATGTATATACTTTTTAACCACAAAAGCTCATCTTGCACTACCGACCAAGTGTTTACAAAGCGAACGTGCAAAGAAAGTCAAACGGCCTTTACAAAACAAAAATAAAACAACGATGGATGAAGTCGGATGATTACATAGAGTTTTTAGCCCTCCACTGCCTTTTTAATGGAGTACAAAGAACTAATGTGATTACACAATGTGTGAGGTCAAGCTAGCTCAAAACCCAGTATATGCTGGTTAGGTGTTTTGAAGCATGGCTGTTGGTTTGAGCTGATTTAAGCTGGTCCTTAGCTGGTCATGTGCTGGTCCTAAGCAACTATTTTCTGGCTCTGGACCAGCACATGACCAGCTTAAACCAGTTTAAACCAGCAGCTATGCTTTAAAACATACATAAGCAGCTTATGCTGGTTTTTGAACAGGGTATTGAAAAAAATCCTGGAATGTTTTCCTCAAAAACTTTAATTTCTTTTCGATTGAAGAAAGAAAGACATGAACATCTTGGTGAACATGGAGGTGAGTAAATTATTAAGAAAATTTTATTCTGGAAGTGAACTAATCTTTTAACACATGCGTAAATCAGTTTGAATCTGGCTTGCAACATTTAATGATCCCATTGCATCTTCAAGCAATAACTTCTAGCTCAGAAAAGGCCAAAAATTAAACTAAAAAGAAGATGCGAATATGCTGTGTCTGACACTATCATACTGTCTCATGCATTGGGAGCAAAAAACCCAAAATAAAGCAGATTTAGCATGAAAGTATTACCTTTGCCTATCAAAGTGTGGAACTCAATTTACCATCCATTATTTTTTCTTAACAGCCATGAAATTGTAGTTGTGCATTATTTTATATGGTTTTATGTTGTATTTATGTGACAAACACAATGCAATTGTGTCACATACAGTATCATCAATGAGATGAGCCTCTCTCCAGCTATCTGAGAAACTGCACCTGTCACATAAACACGTAAAATATATGATTTTGGTTGCTTTGGTTGTCTTTTGGTAGTTTTAAGATGTAGTCATTTTGTTTTAATGAAATAGTATGCAGGACATTATCCATTCTCAGTGAGAAGTCCATATATGGTACATCAGAAGCTGAGTGACAGATAAAGAAAGTAATTTTCATGAATTTGGAGAGTGCGAAATGTTTACGATTCCTCATCTGTCAACAATGGCTTACACAGTCAAACTTCCTAAAAGGAATACATTGGCAGAAGAAAAAAAAGAGATTAAAAAACTATAAGAGCATTCAAAGCATTTGAAACAGATGCTTCCCTTGCTTCTGCTTGACAGATAAATATACGGTAGTGTCTAAATCTGGCAGAACTACTAGAACGGCTAACATTGCTTACAGTCCCTTAAGTGATTTAATGGCATCTAAAACATTTTGTTTTCTCGCCTGACACACATAGGGCATCACAATTAAGATAAAGTCTTGCGACATCTGTGCGACCCGGGAATCACGGTGCCGTAACCCTGCGTGTTAAACACTCGTCTCTCACCTTCCTCTCTCTTTTTCTCCCCTATCAACCCCTCTAATGAACTGAAAGGTCAAAGCACTAATAAAACTATTAGCAGAAATGAAACTCCCCAATGTGTTAATGCACTTTTAATTCCTGTTAGCAAATTTCATCCCCCAGCAGTTTGCCTCACGCTAATGAGAAATAAAATACCGTGCGCGCAAGGGGAAAGGGATTTTCAGGCGGCGTTTGCGAGGGGGACAGTCCGATAACTCTCCTGCCGGTGCGCTGCTGCGCGACATGGGGTGTTATTCATGGGCTGAGGCCTGGTTCCAGCCTCCTGATTCTGTCGGGTTAATTAAAGAGCACATCTCCATCTGTTCTCATTCAAACGGCCCATCTCTCTTCCTCAGACACCAACCAATATCAACTCTGTTTTTATCTGCGCTCTCCTTCTCATGGTATTTTGCTAGCTCAATGTGTGAAGGTTTGTTTGAATGCCTCTTGAATGTCTTGAATGTGTTATTGTGAGTTGCGGTCAGTTGGGTCATTCTTGCATTTCCATTCCTCATCATACATGTTTTCATTTATATGTCTTTTTATACTGTAGATGGAAATCATAGTATTTCTGCAACAATATTACAATTGTAGGTATCCCTGCACATAACTTGTGTGGATATTGTAGTGACAAATTAAAGGGATAGTTCACCCAAAAATGAAAATTCTGTCATCAATTACTCACCCTCATGTCGCCCCAAACCCGTAAGACCTTTGTTCATCTTTGGAACACAAATTACGATATTTTTTTATTAAATCTGAGAGCTTTCTGGCCCTCCATAGACAGCAAGGGTACTACACCTTACAGAGGTTTCATTTTTTGTTAAATTAACCCTTTAAGAATGGGATACAATTTAACAAAAATGAGGAAACAAATTAATAAAACATAGCCATGAATCAGTAAATCATGAATCAATAAAAAATCTTAATTGATGGCCACAATATCTATTTTTCCTTCTGAATGTCATATACAGGGCTCCGTAAAATTACCTAAACATAGGAATAAATATTGAAATTAGTTTGAAATGTTACCATTTTTGTAAAGTCCTGTCCTAAAATGAATATACAGTTGCATGCGAAATTTGGGAATCCTTTGCAGAATCTGTGAAAATGTGAATAATTTTAACAAAATAAGAGAAATCATACAAAATGCATGTTATATATAGTCCACAAGTCAAAAAAAAAATTATGAAATTATTAAAATAACCCCCTTCAAAAGTTTGGGAACCCTTGGTTCTTAATACTGTGTGTGGTGACCTGGATGATCTATGACTGTTTTTTGTTTTGTGATGGTTGTTCATGAGTCCCTTGTTTGTTCAGTTAAACTAAGCACTGTTCTTCAGAAAAATCCTCCATGTCTTGCAGGTTCTTCAGTTTTCCAGCATCTTTTGCCTATTTGAACCCTTTCCAACAATGACTGTATGATTTTGAGATGCATCTTTTCACACTGAGGACAACTGAGGGACTCCAGAAAGAAACACGATGCATTAAGAGCTAGGGGGTGAAAACTTTTGAACAGGATGAAGTCCAATGTTGTTTATGCGTCACTGCAAATGTATATGCAAAAATATATATATATATGTGGGTTTAATAAGATGTTTTTTTTTTCTTTCTATAACCAATATGTTTCAAACAAAGCATCTTTTTGTTTCAGTATGTAGTTTTTTGTTGTTGTTGCTTTTTTTAATCATCAAGCACTTTAACAGTCACTTTACCATCATTTAAAAAAAAAAGTACTAATATAAGTAACAATACTAATAAAAAAATACTTATATAAGAATATATGTGCAAAGAAAATATGTGTTATTTGAAATTAAATGAAAATGTAGTTTAAATTTATAATGATATTATCTGAACGTTATAGTACTTTATTAGGGCTTTATACATATAATTTATAGTACATCTTTATATATATATATAATTTTATAATTACTTCTATTAATCTACTTCTATCTATATACACTGCCCTCCAAAAGTTTGGAAACGCCCCAGAAAAGTGGGGTTTTTGGACAATATTGGCATGAATCCTTTTTAATTTGTGATAATTTTGCACTGATAAGGGACAACACAAACTATGAAAACATATTTTATTACATAAGCAGTTTATACATAGAAAAAAACATATATTTTTGATTCATCAAAATATCCAGCATTAGCAGCTATTACAGCTCTGCATAATCTGGGCCTAAATTCATTGTACTCTAAACTTAATTGACAATCAGTTAAGGTGTGCTGACCCAAAAATCTTTTAAAAACCTGGGCCAAGTTTAAACCAGTAACCAGGCATCACAGCTGGCAAAGGGGCATGTCTGACTTTGACATGTATATATTGCCATTATTATGTAATCAAAATGAAAATTATTATTGCTGGTCTTCAATGATAATGTCAAGTTACTTTAATGTAGTTGCACCTGAAAATGATAAGGATTTATGCTGATATCGTCCAAACCCACACTTTGCCAGGGGTGTTTCCAAACTTTTATAGGGCAGTGTATCTGAAATACAGTTAAATGTTAACACTTTAGTATAGGGAACAATTCTCACTATTAACTAGTTGCTTATTAGCATGCTTATTATTAACATATTGGCTGTTTATTAGTACTTAGTATTAGTAAATCACATATTCTGCATGACCATATTCTACATCCCTAATCCTACCCAATACCTGAACTTAACAACTACTTTACTAACTATTAATAACTATTAATAAGCAGTAAATTAGAAGTTTATTGAGGCAAAAGTCATCATTAACGGTTTATTAATAACAAGAATTGGACCTTAAAATAAAGTGTGACCAAAACGTGTTAGTCTTGTTTTTAAATATATTTGAAATTACAAATTTGTAATGATGAAGTTGGAATTCAGCACATTTTAAATATTAGCACTAAGTATATTATGAAATAACACACTACAGTTGATAATAATTACTAATTAATTTGGTGTACCTCAAGGTTCAATACTGGGTCCTTTGTTAATTTGTACATCAATGACCTGCCTGATATTTCTGCATCTAGTTGGTTAGAAAATTCACGTTTATCTTATGGTTAGTAAAACTGTTTAGGCAAAAAAAAAAAAAACATTAGGCATATTAGGAATTATTTAACCATTGAGGCTTCAAAGTAATGTATTAATTTCATGATCTTTTCACTTATGAACTACTGCCTTACCAGCTGTTCACAGACAGGTACAACCTATACAAAAACTCTATATGAAGGCTTTGAAAATATTGGATATAAGATCTAACCTATATCATCACTGTAATCTTAATTAAATATGGTCTTTTAAACTGGGAAAATCTGAATAAATTTGCAGATATCTTACTTGTGTATAATATTTTGCATGTTATGGCCCCACCTCCACTTAATAGATTTATTAGACAACATTTTACTTCATCTACTAGACTAGAGCCACTACTAGAGGTGACTGTATAATACCACACAGAAAAAGTGCTTTTGGCCAGTCAGCATTTTCCTATAGAGCACTACATACCTGGAATACTATACCTATAGAATTAAGAAATATTCCATCTTTTGCTTCTTTTTCTGTATCGATAAAAGTGTGGTGACACTGGATAATCAAAAATGTCTTCATCATTTGAAGTAGTGGTTCCTTCTGTGTTTCTGGTTTTTATATTTAATGTCTTTTGTGTTTGTGACTGTTTGCTGGATGACTTTATTTATTTATGTTTTCTGAACTTGTGAACTTTCTACTTTTTATCATCAACCTGCCAGGGACTGCAGATGAAAATGAGCCTGTATGCCTAAAACTGACATTTACATGAGGGACTTGAGTGCTCATGTTAATTGATGTGTACTGTCACTTTTAATAAAGAATAAAGAATCAAGTACAAGTGTGCTTCTTAAAAGCATGACAAGATTATTAATTATTAAGTACATTTGTGTGTGTTAAGAAACTGATTAAGTACACTTAAGCGGCCTTTTATTTAATTAATATTATATTATCTTGAAGTACATTTAAAAAATAACCAATTTTGTGTCAATAACTTAATAAATGAGAACCTTTTATCAAACTTTTTTTTTTCATAACAAGATGGCATTTCTGCAAAAATTAAGTATTTTGCAGCCTTTATACAGTGGAACTGAATTGCCTCAGAAGCAAGTCTGAACCATCAGCAAAAAGCTAAACACGCAAAACGTGGCACTGATGAGAGACTGCTGCAGATTTTTGTATTTTAAAGTATATTTCAAGTACTACAAAGCCCAAAAAAAAGGCTTTCAGATATGTTGTTTTGAAACAGTATTGTCTGGAGTATGGCGCACAGCATACTGTACAGCTCAGAAGCGTTCTCCCTTACAGTGGAGATAAAACCAATTAGGCGAACAGACTATGAGAAAGAAAAAAAAAGAAGAGCAGTAATAAAAACACAAGATCTAGAAGGAGGGGCAGACACACTCTATTACCAAACTGTGCCTTTTAATCAATAAAAAGATAAAAGATATTTTAATCAAAGGCATATTTCCTTGTTTGTGTAATGCCTTTCCAGTGCACACGTAATCTTTAAGCAAGTGAGAGTGATGCATAATGCACTCCCAGAGAGCCACTCATCCGTGGAAATTGCCAAAGCAGATAGTCAGCAGAAACATACACTCGGCAAGTGCTCGGAGCTAAAGCACGCGCCTGCCGCTAAATTAGATTAGGACATTTATATTAAAGAAAATTGCATCCTGTAAACTCAAATAATATCCCTCCCTTTCACACACACATACAAAAGAGCGCATTACTTAAACACACACGTACACACACAGACACATCACCACCACTGGCTATTAGGGCAAATAGCACAGGCTATTTGTCCAACACGCTAACATCCGCTGGCTTTGATGTTGGTGGTGAAATAACATTAGCGCAGTAACTGGAGCCACGCTCTCGCAGACCAATTCAACGTATTTCAGGTTAATGAGCTGGAGGCCCGGGGTAGATCGGGTTCCAGTCTAGCAGGTTAAACGGCTGTTGACACAGGCCGAGGAGACGCACTGAGCCCGGGAGACTAGCCTAGCGCCACTCACTTGACCGCCGCTAGCTTCGTTGTGGTGAGTGTGATTGTTTTGCTGGGTTTAAATGCATGCATTAGCTGAAATTCATCTCCCATCTAGTCGGCGAGGTACAATGCTCACCGTCTGAGGGACGTAGCAGGTGTTTGGGAAAAACATATCAGATTAGCAACAAACAGCCCGGCTAGGCTGATGAAACCTTGTTGAAATTACATTGAGGTCTACTTAAAAGCAAGGCCATCATAAAAAAATTAGGCTGCAGCCAGTGGCCTGTTTAAAAGCATCGTTTCCTCTCATTGTATGGACCATTTCTGTAATCATATTTGTATCCAGTTATTTGTCCATAACATTCTTTCCATCCTGGTTTTGACTCTGTCAATTGAGTTGATGGCGTCTTTGTCAGATGCTCAATAGTTTGCACACACTTTTTCAGAGCAGGACATCTCAAAATTGGGAATACCAGCCCAGGCTCATTGGAAATACATCCTTGTGGCGATGTTTCTGCAACAGATATTATTACGTACATTTCGTGGCAGTTTCAAAGTGAAATGTCCAGTGAGTGGCACTAAATTGCATATGCAATATGTGACTGACACATTTTATTACCTTAATACAGGAACATATTGCCACGGTTCAGAATTCAAATGCTCTATTGTGTTGGTAAAATAACATTCCCATACACTAAGCCCAACCCTAAACCAACCCAATAGTGTTAAAGGGGTCATCGGATGCAAAGTTCACTTTTTCATGTTGTTTGAACATTAATGTGTGTTGTCAGTGTATGTACAAATCTACCCTATAATGATAAAAATCCATGCAGTGGTTTTTAATTAATCTGTAAAAAATAATATCCCCTTTTTCAAATCGAGCCGTTCTCAGATGCCTGTCGTTGTGGCGTCACACCCACAGAGGACACTCCCACAATAGTTGATTGACATGAGCGTCTTACCTCAGATCAGCTGTAACAGTCTGACCTCCATTGTTTCGATGCAGGAGCAGGGATGTAAGTCAGACAAGAATATCTCTGATTAAGCGATTGAGGTGTTGTGTTGCTGGATGTAATAATGAATGTAGTGGTCGTCATTTACTCCCGACATCTGAGCCGCTGAAGATGCAGTGGATTACATTTGTTTGTGAAGGGAATGCGCCTCCCAATCTACATAAATGCGTCTGTGTTCATGCAAATCATTGGTGATCCAGCTTCACTTACAGCAGAAGTGAGTATAAGGGTTTTTTTATGAATCTTTGCGATCATCTTTCCTAATAACGTGCTAGTTAGCAAGTTTAGTGGCTAAACGCAGCTAAATGTGGCAAAAGTAAACAGGTTCGTCACTCCACAGAGAGAAAAGAGGGGCGGGGCAAGCAGAGCTCATTAACATTTAAAGCAACATCAACCAGAACAGGATGATTTTTGCAGAGCTGATTTTGGCAAGATAAAAAAGGTGTTATTTCCACCACTACTGAATTTTAAACCAAAGCATGTTTTCATCAAGACCCTAAAGAATCACATCAACTTGTGGAAAATGGGCATCCGATGACCCCTTTAACAAATGCAAAAGTGATATAAAAAATGGTCGCTGATAAAACCATGCTTTTTTGACTTCCTTATATGTGGGTTAGAACTGTTTTGTCAAACAATCGTTTCATGGGATTCATACCAGAGCACTTCACGTTATATCAGGTGAGCTACGGAGCAAACCTACTGTGTCAGAAAACCCATACATATGAAGCTGTATATGTGACACTTAACCTTCAAAAGTATCAGTTCTCAAATCTCACAGCATGTTAAATTTGTTTTTAAGCCATAACTGTCACGAATCCTGTCCGTGGCCTTCCGTCCGCTTGCCACCAGAGGTCGCCTTCTCTATTATATTGACTCTTACACTACACAGACTGTTACATGTCACCCCGGACTACATTTCCCATGTTCCATGTCACTGATTACAGACTCACCTGCACCAATCACACACACTATAAATTCAAGTCAGGCTTGTAATCGAACAGGTTTACTGCGGGTTCGAGTCCCAGGTCCAGCAGGGATTGAAGGTGGAGGGAGTGAATAACCAGCGCTCTCTCCACCCTCAATACCACAACTGAGGTGAGACCCTTGAGCAAGGCACCGATCCCCCAACTGCTCCCCGGGCGCCGCAGCGATAGCAATATGGCTGCCCACTGCTCCGGGTGTGTGTTCACAGTGTGTGTGTGCGTGTTTGTTCACTACTCACTACTGTGTGTGTGCACTTGGATGGGTTAAATGCAGAGCACAAATTCAGAGTACAGGTCACCATACTTGGCCACACGTCACGTCCTTTCCTTCCTTTCAAGTCCCTAACGACCATTCTGGGCTGAGTATTGTTAGCACTTATCGCTTGTTAGCTACATTACGGAGCCAGTTCCCTAGTTGTCCAGTCAAGTTTAGTCTCGTCTTGTTATTCCCTGATTGCCTGTCAATTTTAAACTTTGTTTGCACCTCGTCTGGACTATAGCCCATTTGTAGATTACCCCTTGCTACCCCCTGAATTACATTTGTCCACCTGAGGATGCCCCATAGGTGCTCTATAGGGTTCAGGTCAGATCATCTTCACCTGCACCTTCCTCAGCAAGACAATTGTCATCTTGGTGGTGTGTCTGGGGTCATTATCATGTTGGAAAACTGCCGTTCGACCCAGTTTCTGAGAGGAAGATATGTTCTGCTTCAGAAATGCACAGTAGATAATGTAACCCATGTTTCTCTCCTTCTCCTTCTAGGAGGCTTCCTTCTCAGATGACGCCAATGCAAACCCACTTGTTGCAGTGTGCAGCGTATGGTCTGAGCACTGACAAGCGGACCTTCTACTTCTGCAACCTCTAAAGCAATGCTGGCAGCACTCATGCATCTGTTTTTTGAAGCCAGGTTCTGCACGACCCTTGCGAGGCCTATTCCGAATGGAACCCGTCTTGGTAAACCTCTGTATGACCCTGGCCACAGTACTGTAACTCAGTTTCAGGTTGTTACTGAACCTCTTATAGCCTAGGCCATCTTTGTGGAGAGCAACAATTCTAATTCTCAAATTTTCAGAGAGATCTTTGCCATGAGGTTCCTTGTTGAACATCCAGTGGTCAGTATGAGAGAATTGTACTCAAAGCACCCAATTTTAACTGCTCTAATACAAGATACACAATTTTGTATGAACGTGATGAATAGGGCATGTGGCTTTGCATGGTCAAATGACATAGTGTTGTTATCACTTAGGGTGTACTCACTTTTGTTGCCAGCTGTTTTGACAATAATGGCTGTATGTTGAGTTATTTTTAGGGGACAGTAAATATATACTGCTATACAAGCTGCACACTGACTACTCTAAAATATATCCAAGTTTCATTTTTATAGTATTGTCCCTTGGGAAGATTCAAAATTCGAAATTCGGCAATTCAAAAAAATATTTCACAAAACTGCAGTGGTAACAAGTTTTTTTCACATTTACAGCTCACTTGGCATACGTAAAAGTCACATGAGCATTCTTTAATGTACTATAACCTCCAAGAAACACAAAAGCGTTTCTCTGTGCCGCTTTGTCTCATGTCTATGTCTATGTCTCCTTCCATTAAAAAAAAAATTCGCTAGTGCGGTGGCTGCAGTATACAGTAACACTTCAGTATAGGGAACAGTTCTCACTATTAACTAGTTACTTATTAGCATGCCTGTCATTAACACATTGGCTGTTTATTAGTACTTATAAAGCACATATTCTGCATGACCATATTCTACATCCCTAATCCTATCCAGTACCTGAACCTAACGACTACTTTACTAACTATTAATTTTAATTAAGTTTATTGAGGCATAATAATTATTAAGTTTATAATGGTTTGTTAATGGCAAGAACTGGACCTTAAAATAAAGTGTGACCCAATATACATAAACATAAACCTATCAATATTGGTCATCATGACATATTGCAAGAGGAAAAAATTACATTTTAGTCACATAACATCATGTTAATGGAAATTACATCATTTCAAAATAGTTTTTACTGATTTTTAGAAAATATCGCCAAAGTTTTGCACAAATCTGTAATGAAACATACCTAATGAGCCTGGGTAGTGTAAGGAGGGATTCTTCACGGTTGACTCAGTAGACTAGCAGCTGATGAGTCTAAGGTCAACCTGGTAGACCATGTCAAATAAGCTGGTTAGAGCCAGCAGTCAAACAAATTAGACTGCCGTATAATATTAGTTTCAAGTAAGACTAACTTGAAAATATTAAATTTCTAGCAACCTTCTTGTTGCTTTTTGGATGTTTTTAGCAGCAAGCTAATGTAGCACCAATTATCAATCAATAAATCTTTGGGAAATGCTGCAAGTATTATTGGTATCAACTCACTCATTGGTTTTCCACTCTTCATGACAGATGACTAGAATAACTCTAATCAATCCAACCAGTTCAGTTAATTTACTTAGATTTTCACTGATATAATCCATTCTCAATTAAAGAGCTCAGTAGGATATATCTACAAAAAGCTACATCCGACAAACTACTTCTTGTCAGCGAATCAAGTTATGTTGCAGATTTGAGGAATTATTAAACCTGTAACGTTTATGGTCTTTTCGGGCAGGATAACGTGGCCTATAAACAATTGATATCATGTGGAAGGAGTCAAGCAACACAAGCAAACAACGTGCAAACTTTGCGAAAGAGTTATGAAAGTGAAAGAAAAAAAAATGAAATAACTATCTTAAATTATTCCCTTAAAGGGTCATCGGATGTCCATTTTCCACAAGTTGATATGATTCTTTAGGGTCTTAATGAAAAGTCTATAATATACTTTGGTTAAAACAACATGTAACAGTGAACTTTGCATCTGATGACTCCTTTAATATTTCTATTTAACATCTTGCTTAGTATAAATGCTTGGAAATACTAAACGTCTTTAATTCCACACATCATTTGCAGCACGCATGCCATCCAATAATCGCAGTAAGTTCCCTTTCGAGGAACTCAAACTGTGTCCTCTAGGGGTCACTATGGGAAACGCTATCTCCGTGACCTGTGTCTAAAGCCTATATACAAAAATGACAACAGTGTTGGCCGGCGACAGCCTATGACGTCACTTCCAGCGCGACTTGTTGCTGCCGGTGCATCACTACCAGTGCGACCACAGTATAAAACCATTTTTGTGATATATGGGAGTTCCCCATAGCAACCCCTAGAGGACACAGTGTCTCATTCCCTTCTCAGAACATTTTGTGCTTATTTTTAAGCAGAAATAAAGTATCAGCTTTCAAATTCTATCAATTCTATCACAAAATACAAATTATAAATGTGGTTTTCAGCCACAGAAAGACGTCAGTAGGCTAAAATGCACAATTGCCACGTAAAGTCACATTTACCTCAGGAAAGACATTCATTGATATTCATTGACATTCATAAACTCGATAGTCAGCTAGAATAAATAACTCTAGAGAGAAGCATTGTATTACATTCATTATATTTTACTTAACCTGTCGCCTTTATTTTTAGTGTTAGTCTGAAGAAATCTGCCATGTGACTGTGCAGGGAGATTTCAGATACAGAAGCACAGACTTGTTATATATGCTCAATGAAATTATTCCACAGTGGCTTGACTTTTTATGATGTCTTGAGCAATTCAGTTCTATATCAGTAACTGTAGCCTTTGCAGCGTGGATGTTGTCTCAGCTGTCACTGCAGGAGAATGCATCAGCGTGGACGTGCATCATCTACTGTACATCGGGCGTAGTTGCGCCTGATCATAGTTTTAGCTGGTGCAACAGATCTAAATATTTATCGTAAAGTTGCATGTTGCAAAGCCCAGCGCAGGGCTTATACCCAGCTTTTTTACATCTAGCTGGTGCAACCGGCCCCTTGTCTGCAGGAACCTACAGAAAGACTGTTTTTATCATCTCTAGCTCTGCATTCAAAATTATAACACCAGAGTTCTCATAGACCTTGTACAGCTGCATCTACTTTGGACTTTGGCAAAGAAAAAGCCTGCAGACTGGAGGGAGACCAGCAGATGTCCTGGTGCAGCTGCAACAGCCTACAGAGAAACACTCTGAGGACCAGAGAGATGAGTTTACTGCTTTCCTTTTGTAACAACGTCTTCATAACCACCACAGGTTATGGAGTTTCTAGAAACCATAGTTACACAGGATAATAACGGGTAGGTGAACAGACCCTATAGTCTGTTCCTCCATAAAGTAACAGCTTCATTCAATTCTGCTCAGTCGTTGGAGGCAGACTGCTGTCTGTCTAGGACAGGGGTGTCCAAATTCAGTTCTGGAGGGCCACTGTCCTGTAGAGTTTAGCACCAACTCACCTTAACACACCTACCTTGAAGTTTTGTGCCTGTAAAACCTTGATTAGCTGGTTCAGGTGTGTTTAACAGGAAGTTGGAGCTAAACTCTGCCAGACAATGGGCTTCCAGAAGCAGGACTGGACACCCCTGGTCTAGGACCCAAGTCAAGGACTAAGCAGGTAGGTAAGATCAATATTGATTTTTTACATCTCAAGGACTGTACAGTATGATTAGTGTGTTACATTTGTTCAGTGTTATCTTGAGAACAACCCACCAAGTCGAATTCTATATAAAAGTGCAAGTTAACTCAATTTGCGAAACTTGCTCAAAACCAAATTTGCACTGTAATTAAATGAGTTTAAAATCAGTAAGTAACAGCTCAAAACCCATTTTAACTCTTGAGAGATTGAGAGATTTATAAGTGAAGCACAATACTTAATAAGAAATGCAGAGAGGGACTTGATTTTATACATTGAGAATTATTGGATTGCAAAAAGAGTGCATTAGAATTGTGCCAGGTGTTTCGAATAAAAGGCTTCAAGGGAGATTTGTCACATCAGTCAAAAAAGTAAAAAGAATAAGACCAGAAATGTGTTTATTAAAAAGTAAAAAGTCCATTCTGATTTCATGTTGACTTGAATTGTTGAGTGGTAAATTCTGGAATGTCCATATAAGTACAGTGCATGGATATTTTGGAGTCTGCGTGTTTCTTGTAAATGTTGCATTTCACTCACATGCAGAAAACAGAAGGGGACAGGAAGAGATTGACGGGGAAACACAGCCACTCTAATAGTGATTCATGCTTTTCGTCAGCCCGTTTGACAGCTTAGGTTCGATCCTCTGCTCACTGCGCTGTAACGCGATCACCGCCAACATTATCATAACAGCATGTTCGTGGTGTTTGGGTACTGACATATTGATCTGCCTGCCACTGAGGAGACATGATAGATTGGGCTTCCAGGGCCAACTCTAAAAAACAAGTGCTTCAAAAAGCGGGAATACAGGAAAGCTGTTTATGTAGTGGAAGCGGTAAGAGTTGCCCAGAGGACACAGGGGGCAGTACGCCTGATTGCATTCTTGGGAGAAGACAACCAAAAAGATTAAGACTCCATTAAGACTTTTTTGCCTGAAAAAAAGTTATAAGCAAGATGTTTTTTGAATTTCCAACCAACAAGCTGGACAGTGGTGACGCTTGGAAGACTTGGTTAGTCCCTGTCATCCGGTCTGGATTGCTCTGGAATCCACCTTGCTCAAAAGCATGTCCTGGAAGGCATCCCGGGAGGCAGCGTTCAGGGTGTACAGCCAGCCTGAGCTACGTATTCTGCACTAACACCGGAGGAAACGGCAGCCGGCGGAGGTGACGGGGCTGCATTGTTCCGTAAGCCATCTGACGGGAAGTGATTAAGCACCGGAGCGGCTCAGGGATTTGGGGTCAGGAGAGGAGTGCCACAGGCTGAGCCTCCAGCTCTCCACCCATAAGATGGTAGTATGAATCATTTCTGACCCAGACCTGACCCGGGCCTAGTAGCCCCTATATCCCTTTCCACCGACACGCACATGACAAATCTGGTGTTTATTTACTCGAAAAGAAAAAGGGTAAGGAGCAGCAGGGTGGAAGAGGAAAAAGTCCCGAAAATCAATACAGGAGTTACGGAGACATGGCCCCTGATCAGAGTTTTTCCACAGGCTTTTAGGGAGGGTCTTCTAGTGCGCTTGGAAAAACTGATTCATAAGCATCTTTGTATAGATACAACTTGGTGCTGATGAAGATGGTCAAGTGAAAAACTCGGAGAGACGAACAAAATCTCTTTAACATTTCATCTGTTTCTCCTAGGAAACAATGAGATCAGATACAGACTTCCCAGCTTCTCAGATGATCTCCTGCAAAAACAAGTCTCACTCATGTGTCCTATAGCAGTTCCTGGAAGCCCCAACACTGCACATTTTGTATGTTTACCTATCAAACACACCTGATTCAGGACAGCAGCTCATAAAGACTCCAATACCTGAAATGGGCAACCTGATCTCATGATGAAAACATACCCAAGGATTCCACATCCTAAGTCCAATTTCATCTCAGCTGAGCTAGAGAGCAAGCTGGTGTTGTGCCCATTTTTGACCCCCTGCCAAATTATGAACCCCCCTCGTTGAAATCACTACATGATTGCCTAACAATAACCCCACTCCTAATCCTAACCCTCCCCAACACCTAACCCTAAACATATCAATATCAAGGGTCAGAATTCGGCACAACACCAGAAAGCAAAACATATAGACCTGTAATCATAACTGTACGAAAACATTTACAAGTGCTCGCCGTTTTACCACCTCTAGTATTCATTTCTGTTGGAAACTGCAGTGATATGTACTTACTGGCAGTGGTCGAATTGTAAAAAAAATTTCAGGAGGGATGGTGTGGTCAGTTTCTTTCATGGGGGGAGGTGGTGCTGTAGCTAATTTTACTCTATGATTAATGACTACAAATATTCTCATTTTTAAAAAGGTTTTTATTTAATGAAAAATTTACCTTAATAAATTAACTATAATTTACAAGCTTTTTTGCCCTCTGGGGCCTGAAATGGAAGAATTTTTATCAATATTGATAATTAAACAATATGTTGTTGAATGTGTTTTTTATGCTGGCACCTTGGCTGGTTTAGGAGTGTCATGTATAAATAAATATGACAACAAAAAATGGCCAGTAGCTGGCAACAAGTCTTTGTTTTAATAAATTATTCAATTGTTTAAATCAAATGATTCATTCAAAATGGCTGATTCAATTAGAAACTAAACAAGTGAGTCCATCTGAATGGACCGTTGAATCATAATAATATGTCAGGGGAATTAGCCTTTTTCACACTTCCGTGTTTCTGGCTTCCGGATTGGCGCTTGCAGGGTAAACGTTTTTCCGGTGACAGCAGCGGCCGTACTGAACAAGAGTAAGTTCGGGAATCAAAGTCTATTTTTACAAAATAGATACTATGATACTATGATATATACCGGTGTTTTACTCTAAAAATAGCAAACATTTATTCAAAAACTTTGTGTCAGCGTCTGGTCATCACAAATACTATGTTTATTTAATTATGAATGTTAGCACTTATAATACAGTACAGTTTTAAGTTTTGCCGTACTGTCTATTTGGTGCTGGCTGTGCATTATGACTCTTCACATCATTTTTTTTCGCGATTAATATTGTTATTATTATTATTATGAAAGTAATATTGTATTTTCTACTTGCTCTCCTTTGCATTATTAACTTTAGGGTGTAAATGTACGTTGCATAATGTGCCCAGGGATATACATAATAAAATAATATAATACTAAATAAGACATGACTCCGATTAATGGCTTTATTCCTTTTGGATCTGGATTACGTTGTTGTATTGAGTTTATGCATCATCCGGACTCAGAATTGTTTCATTTATTCTTGGGGAAATGTGCATTTGGATATAAACGCTGTCATAATTTACCATGATGTAGTGATTCGAGGGAAATGACTGAGTAAATTGAGAAAATACGCTTAAATATACCGGAGATGGAGAACAGAAACTATAGCTGGCGCTATGTTGCGCATATATTATATTGACGAGTACCGGTCTGAGTGCCCATATAAATTACAAACTAGTAAAATGTTGTTTCTTTGTTGATTATATAACAACTTGGAAAGCAGACAAAAAAGAAAAGGTAAAAGGCATTATTTGAGACAAGAGCATATTAATATAATAGGCACAGACCTGTAGCGGAACTGACTTGCGCTGACGTCACTTCCGATTTTTGTGAAAAAGGCTAATCTGTTTAAATTCTAATTAAAAAAAATCCATACCTTGAACCTTGAACAAAAGTTGCACATGCTTATGTTACATACTGAGTAACCAATCATCGTTATTTAGTTTGTAAATCATAGTAGAGAATTTTAACATCTAATTTCCATGACAAGTTTTACAAAATACATAACATCTATCCAAAGGGAATGATAAAGGGGAATAATGTCATTTTTGCCATCTTTTTCAACCAGGGTGATGCCATACGCATTTCACATGTTGTGGAAAAAGTTCCCACAGGTACGTTTTTGTCATGAGATCAGGTAGGAAATGGGTGTATTAGACAAACAAGACATGCAAAAGAAACAGGGTTGAGCTAGAACTACTAGCTAGAAACTTACAGTTTCAGAAAATATCTTAAGAATGTCTCAAACTGTTCACTAAGAACAGTCTAAAGTCTAAAGACAGACATTTTAATATGAAGGTTTCAGATGTTCTTCAAATGTATGAATGTATCAGATGTTTCTAATCAAGTTCTTCTTAGAGCAAATGATCAGAGCTGCTGTCCACCTTCATAAGAGCAGTGTTGTAGTATTCAATAGCGGGAGCACGTCTTGTGTACTATTGTACAGCACTGTGGATACATTTTGTGTTCTGTGTGTCTGTGCTGTCATGTCTCTGCACTGTATAAAAAAAATTCTGTAAAATTTTCAGTAATAAACCGACAGCTGTGGTTACCGTAATTTTACCATTAAAAATACACGCTAGCAACATTTTACGGTTTTTACTTAAATTTACAGGTAAATACCGTAATTTCATTAACTGATATAATGTTAATATACAACCTATTGAAGTACTGAAATCTGTTTTGTACCTTTGTAATACACTGATAACCACCAAAAGCAGGTGGTGATGAGAAAGCTGTCAAAGGAAGCATTCACCACAATTTCCATAGATCTACTCGTTATATGCACAAATAAAAGCCTAACCATGTGTGTGTTTGTTTGTTGAATTTCTGATTCTGATAAATTAATTTAGCCATTAAACAGTACCATTAAATGCCAGTACGAATATCAATATAATGTAATAGAAGAATAATGTACACATATCTTAATTGCGTATGGCAAATATTTAATTTTCCTAAAATAATAGTATTCTTCATACTACTTGTATGACTGGGTATTTAAAAATGTAATTATAAATAAGTCCCAATGAAAATGTACTGGCAAAGTAAGATCTGGGGGTTGAACATTCAGACACGCAAAGTGAAACGCACACATGACTGGACAGAAAGTGAGGCTTTTACGAATTCTACTTTAACAAGCCTCGAGGCTTCATCTGGCATGCCCTTTAACACAAGCTCTGCTGTCTCGGTTCGGTTCAAATGTCATTTCATTAGTTGACAGTCATTCAAGATTTAGTGATCCAAACTAGTCAACACTGTGGGAACACAAATTCGAACAGCATATGTTGTCCCTAAGAACCGTAGTGACATCTCTTATAAAGGCTTGCAACTTTACAAAGTAAACAATGGTCCAAAAAACACTTAGCCTCTTCCCTAATTAGCACACAAAATTCCATTGGTATACTATGTCCGCCGCCTCACCAGAAGTTGTACCCACATTCTTTTTTTACATTAGTGTCCCCCGAGAACTTGTGGATACTGTCTGAAATGTTCAGATTTTCTTCTGGTCTCAGTCTTGACTCACATTTAAAGGGATAGTTCAAAAATGAAGTCACTCTCATGTGGATGGATTATCTCGGCAAAGGAGAAGTGCTCACAAACACAGATTTAGACAGATTTGTGAACAATATTTTGAGAGTAATTCCGTTGCTGTCTGTGGAGGGTCAGAAAGCTCATCAAAAATATCTTAATTTGTGTTCCTAAGAATAACAAAGGTCTTACGGGTTTCGAACAACATGAGGGTGAGTGATTAATGACAGAAATTTCATTTTGGGGTGATCTCTCCCTTTAATCTACTCAGGTCTTGACCTGGAATCGAATGAGCTGGTCTCAACTACAGCACTGATACACATCTCTATACTGTCTATACTGTATGTCAGCAATTTTCTCCTTTGAGTCTACTTAAAAGAAAAAGTTTTATACTTGTTCGACTGACAGCAATTGTGTTGATTACGACAAAAAAAATTATTTGTAGGCGTTCCGCATTTTCTTCCTCATCAGCAGTGTTGGGCATGTTACTAGTAATTAGTTATAGTTACTAGTTACTTCTCACAAATAGTAACTGAGTTACATCATTATAAAAGCAACTAATTACCAGGGAAAGTAACTACTGTGTTACTTAAAAAAAAAAAATAAAAAAAAGTTCAAATATGTCAAATAACTTGGATCCTGTGTTAGTGAGCACTTCCCCTTTGCCAAGTTTTGAGACAGCATGCAATTGGCATGCTGACTGCAGGAATGTCCACCAGAGCTGTTGCCCATAAATTGCATGTTCATTTCTCTACCATAAGCCGTCTCCAAAGGCGTTTCAGATAATTTGGCAGTACATCCAGCCGGCCTCACAACCACAGACCACATGTAACCACACCAAGCCAGGACCTCCACATCCAGCATTTTTACCTCCAAGATTGTCTGAGACCAGCCACCCGGACAGCTGCTGCAACAATCGTTTTGCATAACCAAAGAATTTTTGCACAAACTGTCAGAAACTGTCTCAGGGAAACTCATCTGCATGCTCGTTGTCCTCATGGGGGTCTTGACCTGACTTCAGTTTGTCATCATAACCGACTTGAGTGGGCAAATGCTCACATTCGATGGCGTCTGGCACTTTAGAGATGTGTTCTCTTCACAGATGTTTTCACTGTACAGGGCAGATGACTGACAGCGTGTATGGCTCCGTGTGGGTGAGCGGTTTGTTGATTTCAACGTTGTGGATCAGTGGTGGCAGTGAGGTTATGGTATGGGCAGGTGTATGTTTTGGACAGCGAACACAGGTGCATTTTATTGATGGCATTTTGAATGCACAGAGATACCGTGATGAGATCCTGAAGCCCACTGTTGTGCTGTTTATCCACGACCATCACGTCATGTTGCAGCATGATAATGCACGGCCCCATGTTGCAAGGATCTGTACACAATTCCTGGAACCTGAAAACATCCCAGTTCTTGCATGGCCAGCATATACTCACCGAACATGTCACCCATTGAGCAGGTTTGGGATGCTCTGGATTGGCGTATAGGACAGCGTGTTCCAGTTCCTGCCAATATCCAGCAACTTCACACAGCCATTGAAGAGGAGTGGACCAACATTCCACAGGCCACAATCAACAACCTGATCAACTCTATGTGAAGGAGATGTGTTGCACTGCGTGAGGCAAATGGTAGCCACACCAGATACTGACTGGTTTTCGGACCCCCCCAGTACAGTAAAACTGCACATTTTAGAGTGGACTTTTATTGTAGCCAGCCTAGACACACCTGTGCAATAATCATGCTGTCTAATCAGCATCTTGATATGCCACACCTGTGAGGTGGATGGATTATCTCGGCAAAAGAGAAGTGCTCACTAACACAGATTTAGACAGATTTGTGAACAGTATTTGAGAGAAATAGGCCTTTTGTGTACATAGAAAAAGTCTTACATTTTTAGAGTTCAGCTCATGAAAAATGGGGGCAAAAACAAAAGTGTTGTGTTTATAATTTTGGTCAGTGTATAAAGCTTAATGACAGTTTTTAAAATATATTTGTCATATTGACTGAACTTAGAAGTGGTGGTGGTGCTTAAGATATAGTAAAATTATTATTTCCATAAAAAAGGGGGAAAAAATAAAATAATACTTAAAAGATAACAATACTACTATGAATTCTACTACTAATAACAATATAAAACTCACTAAAGATTAATGAGCTGCTGAAAGAATATTAATCACGTTGTCTGCATTCGCTTGAACTGATTTGCTAAAATCAGAACATGGACGATAATAGGTGAGTGCCAGCCAATGTGATTGCTGTTTGCACATTAGTTCAGCTAATGAAAATACAACAAAGAATATCGTTTACATGTAGCACGTCCATTCTGTATGGTATATAAGACTCTCTCGCTCTGTATCTTTCTCTGCGTGTGTGTGAGACAAAGTGACGGCTAGTTGTGCCTTCACACTAGAGTTTACGGTTTGTCAAATACAGGTACGCTAACGAACTGAAAAATAAAATTATAATATTATAATAAATTATAGTAGCACCGCATTTTATTGTCAGTAACGGGAAAAACAGTAATTTGTTTGATTACTCGTTACTGAAAAAGATAACCCCGTTAGTAACGCCATTTGTTTATAATGCTGTTATTCCCATCACTGGGGATCAGTTCAGTCACATCAGTTTACCGACCATTTTGGTGTTTTAGCCATGGTGACAAAGTTGTAAAATGTAAACTTATATATTTGTATATTTGTAGCAATAGCCACCAGACATTGTATGGGTCAAAATGATCGATTTTTCTTTTATGCCAAAAATCATTAGGATATTAATTAAAGATCATGTTCCATGAAGATTTTTAGTAAGCTTTCTACCGTAAATATATAAAAACTTAATTTTTACTTAGTAATATGCTTTGCTAAGAACTTCATTTGGACAACTTTAAAGGGATTTTCTTAGATTTTTTTCCACCCTCAGATTACAGATTTTCAAAGAGTTGTATAACAACTAACAAACCAGTCCTTACAAACCATACATCAATGGAAAGCTTATTAATTCAGCTTTCAGACAATGTAAAATTGACCATTGTAAGTGTTATATTTTTGCTTTTTTCAACGAAAAAATATCTGTAGTAATCAACATTGTGCCAAAAAATGTAGTTGACTGAGTTCAGTTGTGTTAAACTTGGAATATTCATTTGAGAAAAATTTAATAGAAACCTCTCAGACAAAGATGATATTTAAAAAAAAAAAACTTCACAACTCAACTCTGAGTGATGAAATATTCTTTTGGGTCAAACATTTTTCCACAACTGTAAATTATTTAGAGACTTCAAACTTTAAAAACAATCTTGATAGTTAAAAGGTCAGACAAACACAGTATTAAAAATAAATTGACTGAACACTCTCTGCGGTACAAACACAAGCTAACAATGCAAGGGTCAACGTGATGGGCTGGTAATATTGATTTCTCTCGTCTCCGATAGACAGCTCTGAAAAAAATACACAGACGTCCTGTCCTGTCCTGTCCTGTCCTGGCCTCCGTGTCAAATCAACAGATCAACACATCAGAGCGTTCCTCCGTCTGACAAAGACAAAAACAGCCCTGCCCGGGGAAGAAAAAAGAGCAGCCGTCAAGGCTCCCGTCATATTTCACATCACCCCGCCGTCGCCGCTCCAAAAATTGTGGCGAAGGAGAGTGTAAAGTGCCGTAAAATGGGAAGTAATCTTCAACTATTTTCTGCTCAGGAGCGCCCCGCTCTACGCACCCCTCACCCCCCGGCCCGCTCTCCTCTGCCTCCCCCGGCCTCAACAAGACAAATGGGCACGAGCGGATGACAGAGCGCCTGGCCCACAAATCACCCTGCGCTGGCCCGTCCAGTGCTCCCCCCTGCCGGCCCGCTCCATTACTCATCAGCATGCAGGGAGCAGCAGCCCGCTGCCGTAATTAGACAAGGACAAATAGCCGGCCGCGGACACGATGGGTCCGTCCACTAAAAAAGGGGCCCTTTTCCGTGCAGGCCGTTGGAGTGAGGGGATCAGGGACGGGGATGCCGACCGTCCGTGACTGGTTTTCTGTCCGGGTCTTGCCCTGAACGCGGCCTGCTGCGTGACGGGACGACCCCGGCGTGACCCAAGATCTGAGCCTGATTCGATTGGACCTTGACACTGTGGAGATTTAAGGGCCAGATTTGACAGAACGAGGATTGCACTGGTGGACTGCTGTGACCAGACATGATGTGCTTTGCTTTTATGTATATTCATAATGTTTAAATATAAGGTTAGATGTCCTTCATCTTTAACTTTCCTCTTAAACATCGTGAACCATCACAAAATCTTTATTAAACCAATTTATTCCATCTGAAACTTTTTTTTTATTAGATTAAAGGGTAAAACTTTATTTTAAGGTGTAGTATTTAATTATGCATAATTACAAACACCTAACCATCACAATATACTAAGTACATGTATGATTATTACTCAGTACTTATTGTGTAATTACACTGTAACAACACTAATAAACTGTAACTGATCAAAGTGATCTGTGAATTTATTTTATTTTAACATTTTGTTAATTTGTTGATTTGAGTCAGTCATTTACTTAGATTTGTATAGTAACAAATATTGTTTTAATTAATACCCTCAGAATTGGGGCAGAAAGCCCCCAGTGGCTTGTTGTTGCTTGTGTGTTTATTATTTAATTTAATAATTATTATAACTAATGGCATTAATTTTATATGTGCATTTCAAACATCTTCATTATTCATCATAACCTATAGACCAGTAAATAATTCAGTTTCATTTCAGTCTGTTGGTGACATCCCTTTATTAAACATGATGCTATATTTCAGATCAAATTAATAATTTTATCTTCTCGAATTGTGGTATTTGATTTCAGTTACACATATTTGCATTTAGCATTAAATGTCATTAAAATGACATCAGACAGCTTTTTCTATATCCTGATTGAAATAAACTAAAACAAATCAAATTTTGAATGTGAAAATCCATCCCTGAAAAGTCACTTTTTAATAATCAACTGTAAGACAATGTCCAAAAAACAATAATATAAAATATAATCTCATGTATGATGAAAAAAAGTTTTAAAGTTGCAATTACAAGAATGAACACACCATAGGTGTAATAGATTGCAAAGAGAAAATTCATTGAAATGCATGATATCCTCTACAACATTAAAGCTGCAGGCTGTCTTCATTTATACACTCAAATACACATAGTGCTGTTTCTCTTTCTATATCAGTTTAACACCTGTAGTGGCTTATTTCCAGGTGTCGGGTCGCTGTGGGTCTCTCAGCTGGAGGCCCCTGACAGTCAAAGGGCCCAGGTCACTGACCCCATTGGCCTGATCTGTAATGTGTCCTTGGAAATATCATGGTCGTGACTAACAATTTCTCACAGAAAAACTGTGCATTTATTCTAAGTTATAAGTTAGTACTTGTGACTGTTAATAATAAAAATATAAAATAAAAATAAATAAATTACATTACTTGTGGAAAAATAGTTTATGTTTTTTAATATGACCAAATCTAACTTTAACATGTCATATCTTTTATCTTATTTCTAAAATGACTGAGCACTTGCAGCCACACAACTTTAAATGGTTAATTGCTGCTTATTACATTTCAATTTTCTTCTTTTTTCCCTACAAGCATACTAAAAAACAACAAATTTGCTAATTATTTTGGGGCCCTGTCCAAAAAATGTTGTCCTGATGTTGGCCCGATGAACTTGAGCGACATAAACTTCATAATTAAAACATATCTAGAAAATTCTAACATACATTGAAATTATGAGATACCAAGTCATAATTATGAGGGGGGAAAAAGTCAAAATTTTGAGACAAAAACTATTTTTAAAAAAGTTATAATTTAATTTTCTGTCATTATTGTGATCTTATCTCATCATTTTTTGTCATAATTATGACTATATCAAATGTATTTTGGAAATTTAGGCTTTATCATATAATTTTTTTTGTGTCATAATTGTATTTTGTCATTTTTTTTATCTCATAAATTTTTACTTTTCATAATCATGACTTGCTGTAGTATCTCAGATTCTTTTACTTTTATGTCATAATTGTGACTTTTTGTCAATTATTTTTTGTTAATTATTCAGCTTTTGCATTTTTGTCATAATTATGTTTTTAATTTCATAAGTTAAACTTTGTCATAATTTTGAACTTTTGTTATAATTATTTTTATTGTCAATTTTTTTTTTATCTCATAATCATAACTTAGTATCTCATAATATTGACTTTTAATGTCATAATGCATAGGGAACAACGGGGCTAAAGGCACCTTGATATTATTTTCCTCTAAACCACTAGATGGCAGAAAAACGTGGCGTAGCACTTTACAAAACATCCGCTTTTCAACATACACATGCAAATTTGTCTGATCCTTGACACGATCACGGGCAGCAGCGCAAAGTCAATTCTGTGTTTACTTGATCTAATATTTGATGTTTTTAAAAATTTTGTAGATTGAAGCAGCAAATAAGAATCGCTAAACTTATTCAGTGTATCTTAGACAAAGGTCTTCTTAATGATTTTTTGTTTAAGATAATTAAAACAGCGGTTTTAAATAACAAAAAAAAAAAAAAGTAAAACTATGGTATTTGGAATAAAAAGCACCTCTGCTATTGGGGCTAAATAATTAACATGATAATTAACAGAAGGCTGACTTTTCCATCTGTTGACATGACATGGTTAGATTCAGATGGTAAATATATTATGTTGGGTGTCCATCATACAGATAATCACCATGTTTATAATGAACATTATATTTAAAAACATGATATTAATCATATCAAAAATATATATATATATCACTTGTTGTTACTATTGTAAATCTCTATTAAATTATTATGGGATCTCTTTCAGTATCTTTACATTTTAAAATGATTTTGTTTCTGTATTAAAAATATGTTTTATATAAACATATTTTAATGACAATATATTTATTGAACAAAAAATAATTATTTTATTTATCAAAATAAGCAGAAAATAGTACAAACTTTGCTAAAGTGACTGTTTTGAACAAGCATTAACTTATATATTATTTAAAAAAAAAACATTATTTTTAGCTAAAGTATTTGTATCAATACTGTGGTCTTTGACCCCATGTGTGGGGTAAGAAAAACTGCCATAAGTTTATCAATCTGCAGCCAAAGCAATAAAAGATTTCCGAATACATTAAGCGAAGCTTTAGAAAGCTAGAATTAGCAAAACTACAGTGGGCCGGTGAGAGCAGAGGGAAACAGTCATGGCCAGAGCCGTCAACCATATAGAAATTGCTATTTCTGTTCGACAAAATAAGTCCCAGCTAAATCCACAGAGGAGGTCGCACAGATTGCTCCGAGAGGCCCAACTCAATATGTGACATTAGGGATGAGGGTCCCGGCAGAGAGGAACTGACCAGCAAACACGCGGCACGCTGGAGCAAACGCTATCGATCCCGCCTTAATTTCCTAATTATTTTCCTATTGGATTTCTGATTTCATAATCGTCATCAGGACACATTACCAGAAACCCAAAACCCAAGCAGGATTTTTCTGCCAAGGTAAACATTTTCAGTAAAACTAAAAAAAGCTGTGGAATGAAGCTGTATATTCAATTTCTCAGGCCAGCTGGTGGATTCGACCCCCTCACGCCACCCCACCCGTCCGCGTTTCCGTTTTTGCAAACACAGAACTCTTGGAAAGCATATACTGCACAACAGTTGTGCTTAAGGAAATGTAAAAAAGCTGTTTCTTGTGCTGACGGCTTCGCTAATGTAGATGTTTAGCATTGCACATTTTCTGCTTGATCTGATCCTGTGTGGGATTATCACAACAGTTCGCTTGCTGCGTTTTGTTAACTTTCAGAGGGAAAACTCAGCGTGGGGCGATTGAGAAACACCGGACCATCCATCTTGAACATCTTGTTCTCGTGGCCTGTACGGGAAACGTAAAACGAAACCGCCAGGCTGAGCTGGGACGAGAACATAATGACGCCTCTTCCTTAGAAATATCAGTCATTTCCTCAAACCGTCCCATAATACATAACAACGTTTCAACACCTTGTTTGGCCGGTCCTCATTTCCCAGAACTCAAGCGTGAACACTAGAAAGATGCGAGCTTCTGTTGACGTAAATGAGGATGACTGATTGAAGCATGCAAACATAATTACACCGATGAAAATTCACAGCCAAACGACTTCCTCTGACAGCCTGAAAAGACACCTGACAGGATGCGTTCTCTTCCGCTGTGGAAGGATCGGCTGGAACCTGGAACTTGAGGAAATTCCGACGGATCTATAGAGGAATTCTGGGAAGTGTGGCTTTGCCGTAGCGTGCCAGGTTTAGGGCACGGGGCCTTCGATTGTGAATTCGATCTTGACAGGCCCATGAGAGAGTTCCTCTCTGGGTTTGATCCAGGAGAAGGAGAGCGCTCGTCTCTGTATGCCCGTCTGACCGTGAGCGATCGGAGTCGAAGTTCCAGAGAATAATTACAGACGTGGTTTTCCGCAGATGTTTGTGGGAAAGGAAACATATTTGTAGGCTGAAAAAGGAATGCATTTCACTGAACTTTAAGTTAAATCCTACATATTAAGTTTTCATCCTTCTTCTCCGGGATTTAGGGGACATTTCGGGCCACTGCTGGACGGGATCTGAAACTCGCCAATTTGTGTATAATCATCCTGCGGTCTCTTCCCAGCAGCACTGCACTGACATTTACTGTTTCCACCATCTGTCCACTTATTAAATTCACTCCTACTTCAGCTAGACTTTCAACAGCCACCTTTCTGTAAAGATACGTGGATGTACAGATCTGCGTATAAACGAACAAACTGATTCTACCATGTTTTCTTCATTCACAAAATGGATAAATTTATTCTAAACACATAAGGCACATATACAAATGTTGAAATGTCTTCCCATTACATTTAAAAAAGCAAACCATTTATTTTAAAGAAATTTAGCACAATCACAATTCTCAAGCAAAATGTTTTACAAAATGAATTCATTTATAAATGCCTGTAAATAATAAGACAATTAGAAATATTGTTTAAAATCCATAAAAACATATCTGGATATTAGTTGAACATTAATATGAGGAACTGCAAGTGTGGTTAGTTTGATAGGACAACTGTGTGAATATATCAAATACATAAAAATATCATCAACATTTTAGTTTAGGGAACAATTCTCAGTATTAACTAGCTGCTTATTAGCATGCATATTGGTTGTTTATTAGTATTTATAAAGCACTTATTTGTGCCTTATTGTGCATGACCATATTTTAGATCTGTTAATGCACCCCATACCTAAACATAACAACTACATTACTAAATATTACTAAACAGCAAATTTGGAGTTTATGGAGGCAAAATAGTCAGTATGTGTTACCTATTATAAAGTGTTACCATTTTATTTGTATATATATTGTTTTATTACAAAATATGCTGTAGGAGTCTTTCATGGAACAGTGTGTAAGTACAAGCGTTGCCTGTGTGTGTTAATAAAACACACTTATTGTTTGTTTATGTCTGCTCACAGTGCATTAACTAATGTTATCAGACAGGGTACAATGAGACTAAAGGCATCCCCTAAGAAAAAAGTGTGCCCAAAGAGTATGATTGCATACATTTGTACTGAACATTTATGGAGCAACAGATTTTGTGAGAAAATAAACCATACAAGTGGTTTATTTTCTTTAAAAATGTTATAAATGTTTGAGGTGGTAAGGAGCAAAAGGCACACAGTATTGATACAAACACTTTAGCTAAAATAATGTTTTTTGTTGTTGTTGTTGTTTGTTTGTTTTAAATAATGTTTTGAACAAGTTAATACTTGTTCAAAACAATCATTTTAGCAAAGTTTGCACTATTTTCTGCTTATTTTGATAAATAAAATAATTAATTTTTGTTCAGTAAATATACTGTCATTAAAATATGTTAATATAAAACATATATTTTAAAATACAGAAACAAAATAATTTTAAAATGTAAAGATTCTGAAAGCATTGAAGGAGATCCCATAATAATTTAATATAGATTTACAGTAGTAACAACAAATGTTATTTTATTATATGATATGATTAAAATCATGTTTTTAAATATGATGGTTTCATTCGAAACATGGTGATTATTTCTAAGATGGACACCCAACATAATATATGATATTTACCATCTGAATCTAACAATGTCATGTCAACAAATGAAAAAGTCAGCCTTCTGTTAATTATCATGTTAATATTGTGCCTTTTAGCCCCAACAGCAGGGGCGCTTTTTACCACAAATACCATACTTTTATATATTCTTTCATTATTTAAAAACGGCTGATTTTTGTTTAAGGTAAATTTAACTATCTTAAACAAAACTGAAAATCATTAAAAGACCTTTGTTTCGAGATGTATTTAATAAGTTTAGCGATTCTCGTCTGCTACTTACATTTTTAAAAACATCAAATATTAGATCGTGTCAAGGATCAGACAAATTTGCACGTGCATCTTGAAAAGCGAATGTTTTGGAAAGTGCTACACCACATTTTTCTGCCATCTAGTGGTTTAGAGGAAAATAGTATGAAAGGTGCCTTTTACCCCGGGGCGCATTTAGCCCCATTGTACCCTACAACTTTTTCTTTTTAAATGTATTAGTAAATGTTGAAACAATCTCTTAAAATTAACTGAGATTAATGCGGTAGAGGTTTTGTTCCTCGTTTGTTCATACTTGACAAAATGAAAACTAATTGTGAAGTGTTACCAAACTTTGCCACTGCACTGTGAAAAAGACTTACATTAAGCAAATAAAACCAAAACAACCATAGTTGTGGTTTAATTGTGAAAACGTACAGCAAATAATTTGAACACACAACACTTTTCAAGCACAAAATTATATTTATCAACATCTCTTTTGACCAGAGAGTTTTCATTTGCTTATGTGAGACGTTAAATGTGTTAAATGTGACCCTGAACCACAAAACCAGTCATAAAGATTTGTACACCTAGGAGTTGAATAAATATGCTTTCCATTGATGTATAGTTTGTTAGGAAAGGACAATATTTGGCTGGAATCTGAGGGTGCAAAAAAAATCTAAATATTGAGAAAATCACCTTTAAAGTTGTCCAAATTAAGATCTTAGCAATGCATATTATTAATAAAAAAAATTAAGCACAATTTACAAAATGTCTTCATGGAACATGGTTTTTACTTAATATCCTAATGATTCTGGGCATATTAGAAAAATTGATCATTTTGACCTATACAATGCATTGTTGGCTATTGCTACAAATATACCTGTGCTACTTACAACTAGTTTTGTGGTCCAGGGTCAGAACTGTTAACTGCTTTTCTGTCACTCTGATCCTGATCTCACAAAAGAGGCTGTTTTACATTTGCTCATTTAAAATCTCTACTTAAAACAAGTCACAACAGTCATAAAGCATGTTCAGAAGTTCCTAGCAGAGAGCTGCTGAATAAAGCCATTAAATCACAGCATAAAGCACTTAGGTAATGAAGCAGCAGTACAGACAGGAGAGCAGCAGACTGAACACACTCCTGCTCCTCTTCAGACCCCTGCATCCACTGTCACGTAAGCATTGCATAAAGCCACTACAGTGTATCCAAGCTATTAGATATGAAGAGAAATTAAGCTCTAGCATAAACAATGCTGGTCTATCTGATGAGTCCGGCTGATGAAGGAAGTTTTGATGGGTAAGTTACAGAAGTCAGCTGAAGTGGGTGCTGCACATGCTTTAGTGGTCTCTTTAAACATTAAATGGTTAGTTCACACGAAAATGAAAATTCTGTCATTAATTACTCACCCTCATGTCATTCCAAACCCGTAAGACCTTTGTTCGTCTTCAGAAGACAAATGAAGATATCTTTGATATCAAGTTTCCTACCACGTTCAAGGTCTAGAAAGGTACAAAGAACATTGACAAAACAGTCCAGGTGACAACTGTAATTTTATGAAGCTACAATAATACTTTTTGTGGGCAAAAACACTAAAATAACAACTTTATTCAACAATTCTTCTACAACAACGCATACGCGTGCTTTCCTCTGCAAGTAAACACCTGCGTCGAGGTACTCTCCAAAATGGCACTAGGGTGAAGCGGAGGAGAAAATTGTTTAATAAAGTTGTTATTTTAGTTTTGAGGCGCAAACCGACTCAAAACTAAGACTGTGTGACTTGATCCGACTGGTACTGTCAAATTAAATGAACAAATCCAGCCTAAAATGGCCATATTTCATGGCAATCATAACTATTTTACGTTTTGGTGAACTGGTGGCTAATCTGTTTTCATCTGGTCTGCTTTAGCAGTGTACCTTCATGCTTACTGTTTTCTAAAAATTTCAATTTTTTGTAGGAGTAACGTTGTACGAATTTACTAAAAAATACCAACACAAATTATTGAGTTTTTTCCATGCTAGTTTTCTTACTTCTTTTTGACTGATTTTGGCAACGTTGAAACGACCCAGCTGGAATTTCAACATTTATTCATAATTTTGTTTTGATTGTGCAAACTGAATCTTTAAGCACAGATTTTGTTAAATTGCAATGCTTTTTTAACCTTTTTACAACAGAGTAACGTCATGATGAAACTGAACAACAAATCTTTTTTTATATATATTGCAACATACATCTGATTCAAAAATATATATTCACAATAAAATCTTTAACATGCATTCACAAAAAGGTTCATTTTGATTTCACACAGACTTTAAAAATTATTTCAACGTTGTTTCAACATTGAAACAACTGACATTTTTAACCACATTTCAATATAAAACCTTAAATATTGAACATTTATAATCAGGGTTTGAAATTAACTTTTTCACTCACCAGACAATTTCACTGTAAAAAAAAAATGAAGTCAACTTAAAATAATTTGTTACCCTGCAGCCTTAAAATTTTAAGTTCAGTCAACTCAAATAAGCTTAGTCAACTTGAAATGTTAAGTTGTACTAAGGGACGACTTAGATATTTGAGTTGATTTAACTTAAAATTTTAAGGCCAGCTTTTAAGTTTAACAAACCAAATTTTTTGTTTAGTCAACTCAAATGTCTAAGTTGTCACTTAACATTTCAAGTTGACTAAAATTATTTGAGTTGACTAAACTTAAAATTTTAAGGCAGCAGGGAAACAAATTATTTTAAGCTGACTTAACAAATAGTGTGTGTTTTTTAGTTTTTACAGTGTGTATTGAATATATCATGAGTCACAAGTTCAGTATTTGCACTAAATCTGCACAGATTTCGCTTACATGAACTTGCCCAAGAAATGAATGAGCATAATTTACAAAAAGTAACGCGCCAAATTGGATAGTGATTTGCTAGCGATACCTGCCACAGCTGATTTTTACCCGCATTTGGCAGATTGGCAGGTGTTAATTTCAAACCCTGACTCATATTCATCTCAAGCAGTGGCTCTTGCTATTTTATATCTTTGAAAGTCCTGCCATTTAGAAATTCAGGTAAAACTTTACAATAAAAAAAAAAAAAATCTAAATATTGAGAAAATCACCTTTAAAGTTGTCCAAATGAAGTTCTTAGAAATGCATATAACTAATCTAAAATTAAGTTTTGATATATTTACGGTAGGAACTTTACAAAATATCATCATGATCTTTACTTAATATCCTAATGATTTTTGGCATAAAAGAAAAATCAATCATTTGACCCATACAATGAATTTTTACCTATTGCTATAAATATACCCGGGCTACTTAAGATTGATTTTGTGGTCCAGGGTCACATTTGGATTTAAAACTAATCTCAAGCATATAATAATCATAAGCTTTTAGATCAATATAAGCTTTAAGATCAGTCATGCATCCAAACTTTTGTCTGGTATTGTACATCCTGTGATTTCGGTGAGGATTCGTGTTGTTGGTTTCTCATTGACCTTGAGCTCTGGAGTCCTTATGGCTTTTGGCAGGAGCACCGGACAGGGCTGCTAGTTGCAGTCGAATCAAGATTTGAGAAGAATCGCCCTGTCAAACGTGTGTTGTGCGAGGCGTGTACGCGTGTTTTTTGTGTGTGGGGGGTCAGAGTATCAGGGTTTAAATCCCAGTGAAGATGTTTTTGGCCTTGATCACCATCCCGATCGATTCTTGGCTGATTCACTCTCAGATATGTCTTATTTTATTAGTAGCTTCAGCCTTCCACAGGCCCATTCACGCGTGATCAATACGACGGCCAGGACGGGACATATTTTTCTCATTTTTAGTGCCTTAACGCTATTTAACCGTGTCATCTGATAAATGAGTGGCCGTCCCAAAACGCTGATTTTCTATTGATTTCTCCCTCAATCTCAACACCCTTTGCCCCGTCACTCCTACATTGTTTGTATGTCCAGTTATCAGCCCATATCCCTCCACCTTTAAAAGACTGCGCTGTCTACTTCCTTTACCCACAAACCCATTCTGTGTCCGACCAAAGTGCCGCTTGAAGGATTAGTAGAGGAACATTATAAAATGGATCTAGTTAATGCATTTGTCTTTTAATGCAACTCTTTAATCATTTAATATATACTTCTGATGAACTACATTTGTGCGTTTAAATTAAACAAAAAGCTTTTATTAGAATGTTGTATGTCTTCTTTCAAATGTTACAACCCTAAGATATGAAATTTTTAAATTAATTAAATAATAAATAACATGTACTATTATTTAATATACTCATTTGCAGCGTTTGGCGAAGATAATTTTAAAAATATTTTTTAAATGCATGACAATATTGAATTACTCTCTAAAAACGTAACTAATTGCATTACTTTTACTTTTTCTCTCATCTGGGCTGGACTTTCTTGTTTGTTTTTTAATATAAAAAAGTTCTATATTTGGCAAATGTAAAGCCCTTTTACACCTTTCACAAGTACCATTATTAATTTGAAAAATCAGAACTCAGATATTTTCTTGTAAATCAAAAAGTAATGTGTTACATTACAAGTTACTTAAAAGTAATCTGATTACATAACTTGCATTACTTGTAATGCATTACCCCCTAAACTGTTTTAAAGCATGTTAACTTGTCTGGTGAAACACAGTGACTTACAATGTCTGATATATATGACTAGTTCTACTACGTTTCTGGATATGGATATGAGCTCAGATCACAACGAATACACACTCTTTCTCTCACACACACTCAACTGGATCTGTTCTTGCATTATTAATGCTAAATTAAAGCTGCCGCTGTCTCCTGTCTTGAGCACAGTAATACATATTGATCCTTTCATTACCAAAGAACCTCCATAAAGTTCTTTACATATTGCTGAGGCATTCTGGGTGAAACTGCAGATAAACAGATCCAATCACACTTGATGCATGCCATACGTTTCCCGAGTCAAAGTGGCGCGGATCAATTTGGATATTTTGTGAACGGAACAAAATTTAACCCGATTGGTTTTTACAAAAATGCATTTGCCAAATGAATAAAGCTGCATTAATGCTCATCAAGAGAAGAATTTCATGGCTTCTCTACAGGTTTACAAGTGAGTATCTCTGAATACCTGCAGCAGAGCCATAAACACACATTATGTAGTCCAATAACAGCACCTCGCGTGGGTTTTATTAGACCTTTCAACCCTTATATAATGGGTTAAGTGATAAAGTGACATTTACTGCCCACTCGCCAGGTTACACGCGGAGCACAGAGCAATAACACGCTGCCGGCAGGGCGGACTTTCCATTAACATTGACTGCAGAACAAAGTGGAGTTTGTTTTAAAACTACTTATTGCAGCACTGAACCGCTAAACCAGCAAACCAGACCAGACCGACCAGGCTAACAACAGAAAACCAGCTTAGTCTGGTTTTACATAACAAATTTTTGTTATGTATTATGAAGTTCATCCACGTGTAATGGATTGTTGTAAAAGAAACAAATGTGTGGACTTGGTTCAGTTTTTTTTAGTTGTTAATTAGATTCTGAAATGCGAGTGTTGTACTCAAAAACAAAGGTAGATGAAAGTTAGCTTACAGGTCAGAAATTTGCAAGATAAAAAAATGAATGAATGAAAACTAAATGAAGTCCAGTATACACGTCACCAGCTGGAATTCAGCATTTCACTGGAGTTATGACATAATGATGAGGTCACATGGATGAATCATTTACAATAAGATTAATAACATGCATTTAGCAAAGAGGTTTAATTTCTGGTGGCTATTTTGGTTATTCCTGTAATTTATTCTAGATAGAATAAACAGAGCATCAGCAAAATTACAATTAATGCATTTTTATTCTTCTTATTATTATACAGTTTTCTAAATTGTATTATTATTATACTAGAATAATAGACCTCTAAATGTTAAAATAAAAATAAAAAAATCAAGATAACTAATGTTTTTAAACATTTTTTAATTTTAGTTTTAGGTATTTTAGTCCATCAAGATAAAATGAAAATGCTAAATGTTTTTACACTATTAAAAAAGTTGGTAAAAATAAAGTCCAATGTGTTAATATGAAGAAACTTTGCAAATTGGTCAAAAGGTGCAAATTGGTCAAATTGGTCAAAAATTGATCAAAGGTGTTTTCCTCATATTTTGACATATATTACATATTGTATTGTTGTGGGTTAAAGGAATTATCTGTAAAATGAATAAAAATGTCCTGGCAGAAAATTACCAGTACCTTTTTTTTAGTTAGTTACTTTTGTTCGTTGTTTTGTGTTTATTTGTTTGTTTTTGTTTTTTGTTTAGTTTTTCAAGTAGTGATTTGTTTGTTTTGGTTTCAGTTTTAGTTAACTATCCACCTTTTTCCTGAACAGGAAAGTCTCGCCTGACTGGAACAATGCATTTCCGGTCTCTGGTGTTTCTAGTCAGATTAACAAGCCAATAATATTTTCTGAGCCAATAATTTAAGGTTAAACCTATGAAAAAAAAGTGCGATAGTTTCATCACTTTACAGTGTTGCAATGACCGTCTTTTTGCAGTAACTCAACTGTCGTAGTTTAATGAGTGAAAAGACATGAAGTGACTCAAGGTTAGCTGCACTGAAAACAGACGATTTACACAGCTCCTGATGGGGGTTAATTATACTGATAAAGTTTTAGTTTCATTAATTCACCTTGTCTTTTTTACCCCATTTTAACATGGACTTCTATGGAGACCGGCACACGAGAGCACAAAACGGAAGTTAGAATCCATCATGGCAGCGTGCGTCAGTTAGCGGATAACAATGCTCAATGTTCATTTTTTGTTTAAAAAAATGTTTGAAAACAAGCAGCTTGATAAGCAGAAATGCCATAACTATTTTATCCATTGGTGGACGGGGGGACAAAATGGTTGAAAACTACCGTTCAAGAGGTTTGTGCTCCTCCAGCTTTAGCTAGCAATTAACACCAGTGGTTTTGGTATTCAGGTGTAAACATACCTTTTAATTTTGGCCATGTGTACTTTACCTGACGAAGAAACTCCTTGAAGAGCGAAAGAGCTGTTTGTGAACTTTTTCAGAAGAAAAAGCGGCAAGAAATGTGTAACTACAGCGAACCCTAAAGTTAATCAGTGAATTCTGAGGTAACAAATTTAGCTAGCTGCTAACGTCAACATGGTCTAAACACATCATGATTTTATGTAGCGTCTCTCTCGAAAGTACATAGCTACTTTCCCGCTTTCAGCACACGATATGCGAATTGCGAAGCGGTGATATCGCGCGGACTAGACACGCTTGTGGATTGCCGGCTCCACCTTGTGGCGGTTTCCCGCCTCTACGTCTATCCACAGACGGGCATTAATCATAACCAGGGGAGTGTAAAATTCAATTGCCTCCCTCTATCCATTTGGAGTGTAGAAGCCTGAAGGCCAGCCTTGTACTTCACCTGAGAGAGAAAGAGAGGGAAAATAAATAAATAAAGAAGAAGAAGCCTCTGCCTACACTTCATCAGAAGCCCCTACTCCATAATAAATGGAGTGTCTCTGCGGTGGAGTTGTGCCATCAGAAACTCGCCCTCTCTCTATCCATTTAATTCCAGCGGCGGAGGGAAGGGTCAGGGTAGGAGCATCGCGCCGCAGTGAAACTCCGCGCCGCCTGCTTCCCTCAGTCATGCTGTAAACTACCTTTTAGGAATTGTTTCTCAATAAGAAATGATCAGTCCATTTATCTGCGGCAGACGGAACTGTCTCTTCGCCCAGACCTCCAATATTTTTCGTTTGACCTGATCAGGGCAATAAACTAGAGCGAGACACTTTCGATTTGTCACCGGCCCGAGAGCCGCGGCGCCTCGACGACTGATTACATCCCTCTCCACACGTGCGCGCACGCGCGCCCACACACGCCGAGAAATTCATTCAACTCCAACTCCTCCCATCCACACACACACACACACCTCCGTCTTATGATCTACAGCTAACAAAATACTTCATAATAGCGGCTATTGGATGCTGATTTACCACAGCTTCCTACATGGGGTTTATTTATCATCAGGTTTTACAAAAAAAATAATTATTTATGCATGTCATTTCATTCTCAGTTTATTCATTTTTGTCATGATTAGATGTTATAATTAAAATCGACTAATATTATCAATCATGTTTTTAAAGTGTGCATCCATTAAGAACAACAGAGCTTTAATCATATATATATTTTTTTAAAATGATCCAAATGCATATTAAGAGGTTTCGTATGAACTCAAATCCCAGGTATTTATGCGTCTTTCTTTCGCTCGGAGGTACATTAGCCTAAGGACATTAGAGGACATTATAACTGTTTTTAATAAAGTACACCTCTGTTGTTGTCAATCCGTGTTGGACTGCTGAAAATATCAGTTTTACCAGACAAACAACAAGATGCGTTGTGGTGGTGGTTTCTCCAAGCTGTTATCACGTTTAGATAAATTAATGAATTAAACTAAATATGATAGTAAACAACATAGCTAAGAATTAAACAACTAACAAAACGAAGAAGCTGCTGCTAATGTCAGATCTGATCGTGTGTGTGTGTGTGTGTGTTGTATACGGTGCTCATCTCGTGTCATATCTTTCCCGAGGGGCTCGTGAGAATCCATGTTTCTTCCTTGCAGACCGATTTGAGGACTAAGCAAGGACTGTCAGAGACACTTTTTCATGCTGCCAGTGTGAACCACCAGTCTTCAAATGTCTCTCCAACAGAGAGAATTACTCAGTGTTGCATCTATTTCTACTTAAATATGAAGCTAAAAGTATCACTGTTACATAATGGAGCATTGTGGGTTTTCTGAACAATAAAAATTTTGCCTTCCTGTTAGTTATTTTAATTTCGTTAGAATTCCAATTATCTTTATTTGGTTTATTGTTACATATGAAAATATAGTAACAGTTACAGTGTTGGGAAGGCTACTGTGGAAATGTAATAGGCTACAGATTACAAGTTAACCTGTTTAAAATGTAATAAGTAGTGTAACTATTTCAATTACTTTATTAATGTAACTGATTACATTTGATTTTTTTTTTCTTAACTGTTAATCATTTTCAAACATTTAAAGCAGGCTGGGTTAACCTTACAGTAGTACTCAACATTGTTTACTGGCAGACTTTCAACATCCTTCATCGCTTGAATTGAGATTATAAAAAAATAATTTTAAACCACAGCGACCACAGAATCAGACTTTAGCACCTCTTTTTACTTTGAGATCATTCTGAGGATAAATACTGATTTAAAATCACAACAAGATATAGTTTGATAGCTAAGATACTGTTTTTGAAATCAAATATGAAATAAAACAGTTATTAAATAAGCACACGTCCTATTCTGTGTCCTAAACTCAACACTGGTGTCTCATATTTTAAAGCAGTCAATGCAGTCTTGAAAAGAGGTCAATCAAATCTGTATGTGTGTGAAAATATTCCGATTTTGTAATCATTTTCATAAGTAACTGTAATTTAATTACGTATTGTTTCTCAGTAACTGTAACAGATTACAGTTACATTTATTTTGTAATGAAATTACGTAATTCCGTTACATGTAACTAGTTATTCCAAAACACTGAATAGATAAGATCTTGATACAAGGAAATTGAGGAACTGCATGTATTTACATCAAAATACCACCTCTTATTTTAATCACTTCAAGCACTAAAAATGACTAATTTAGCATTAATAATTAATATGCAAATATTTAAAGCATTAAGCCATTTAACACTGATATGACAGCTTAAATAATCATGTGACACTGAAGACTGGAGTAATGATGTTGAAAAGTCAGCTTTATCAGCACATGAATAAATTACATTTAGGCTATATATACAAATAGAAGACAGCTATTTTTTTAAAAAAATGTAATAACATTTCACAATATTACTACTTTTAACTAAAAATAAATGCAGCCTTGGTGAGCATATCAGACTTCTTTAAAAACATTTCTTTTTTTAAAAATCCTACTGACCCCAAACCTTGTACTGAACTGAAAGTGTCTCTAAAGACTCCAATGTGTGGTTATTTCAGATCTACAGATATTAGCACATGCTAGAAAAACAGAACTGTTCATAATCAGATTAAATGTTTCTCTGAGTTTGTCTGAATCAGACTCATGTGTTCCTCTGACCAACACTGACACCTTCTGGCCAATCACACACTTGTTTTAATCAGGAAGTCCTAAAACATGAAAATATCTACAAAATATCTATAAGCATTTCCAAAGATGCTACACGATCACTGTTATTATGCTGCTAATTTGCATGCTATCAACACAAAAACAAAACCAGAACTCTTTAATTATGTACAGTCATGTGAAAAAGTTAGGACAGGCCATGTTGAATTTCATGGCTTTCTGTATCAGGACATAATAAAAAATGATCTGGTCCTTGGCAGGTCTTAAATTTGGAAAATAAATCGTCAGATAAACATCATCACATGACATATTACACTGTGTCATTATTTATTTAACAAAAATACAGCCAAGAGGGAAAAATTAGGGCAACTGCCTGTAGATCCACTTTTTAGCAGCAATAACTTGAAGCATTCATTTTCTGTGTGACTTTATCAGTCTCTCACATCGTTCTGGAGGAATTTGGACCACTCTTCTTTTTAACGTTGCTCCAGTTTATTGAGGTTTGTGGGCATTTGAGTCAGGATGAGCTCTGGACTTGGACTGGGCTGTCGCAACACCTTGATTCTTTTCTTTTCAGCCATTCTGTTGTAGATTTGCTGGTGTGCTTGGGATCATTGTCCTGTTGCATGACCCAATTTTGGCCCAACATTAGATGTTGGACAAATGCCTTCGCATTTGACTCTAGAATACTTTGATATACAGATATACAAGTTCATGGCCAACTCAATGAATGTGAGGTGCTCAGGTCCTGTGGCTACAAAGCAAGCCCAAAATGATCAGCCCTCCTCCAGCATGCTTGTCTTTTGGTATGAGGTGTTTGTGCTGATATGCTCTTTAGGTTTTCACCAAACCTGGTGCTGTGTATTATGGCCAAACATCTCCACTTCGGTCTCGTCTGTTCAAAGGACATTCTAGAAGACTTGTGTTTTGTTCAGATGCAACTTTGCAGACCTAAACTGTGCAGCAATGTTTCTTTTTTTAGATAGAAGAGTCTTTCTTCTGCCAAGCCTTCCAAACCCATTTTTGTTCCACATTTTTCTAATGGTATTGTCATGAACTTTATCATGTAACATGTTAACTGGTGTAGTTCTTGGGTTGTCTGCCGTTTCTCTGAGCTTTACATGGTCTGATCTTGGAGTAAATTTTCTGGGACGTCCACTTGTGAATAAACTTCAAATTGTTTGGAGATGGCCGTATTACTCTTCTCTGATTGATGGCAGCAACAGTTGCTTCTCTAAGATGATTGCTGATGTCTTACTCCTTGGCATTGTGTTAACACACACCTGAAGGCTCCAGACCAGCAAACTGCCAAAGCTTATGCTTTTATAGAGGCGCTCAGACTTGCTGATGATCAGTTAATCAAAGGTATTTGATCAGCAGTGCTCGACTGTTATTTACCCTCTTAATTCCAATGTTAACAGTAAGGGCGTCCTAACTTTGTCACACATGGTTTTTCCATTTTGGCTTTATTTTTGTTCAGTAAATAATGACATGGTGCGATTTGTCATGTGGTGTTGTTCATATGAGGTTTTAGTTTTGAAATTTTAATACCAGCCAAGGACCATTTTTTTTTTAATGATGTCCTGATACGGAAAACCACTGAATTCAATAGGGTGTCCTAACTTTTTCACATGACTGTATGTTATATATGAAGAGTTCAGATGCAAAACCAGCTAAAAGTCATCTCAGTCAAAAATGATGTAATGATAGTGAGTGAATGCTCCTGACACATAGTATACATCCATTAAATACTTTTTCTTCAAACTCGCTAAATTCCAGCCTCAGCCCAATCAGAAGTACCAGTATTTACATAGAAACCTATACAAACTAGCCAGAAAGAAATGCTCATTTTACAGAGATACGTCAGATGGATTTAGAGGCTTTCACATTTGAACTCTTCATATGAATGTAGATATACAGAAGGAGTAGATTTCTGAGAGACTCCTGTTCCCTTACTGGCAGTTTTGATATTTTACCAGCATCACTTTCATACAAATCCAAACCACATAGTTTTCCACCGTTTCCTTTTTTATATATACACACAGAAGGGAGATTGGTGCTGGTCGGTCATCAGATAATAGGGTCAAACAAGCAATTATGGAAGTAGGGATGAAACCATAAATTTGTTGTGAATAGGGTAGAGGGTAAAGAACAGAAATATAGCAAAATATATGAGAAATGCAGAAATGTTTATTTATAATAATTATCCAAATCATGCGTGACCGTACAGTTGATATGCCAGCAAAAGACATGGTATAGCATATACATTGCCATATGGCTATATATATTATACAGGCACTGAAAAATATATTTTTTTTAATATTTGTGGACCCTGAAGGTTATGAGATGTATCCGAGATACTAATAAAGTTAAAGGAATGTTTATTATTGCAAAATAACTCATGAAATAGTTATTTGAAGTTAAATCGAGATTTACCATGGACTCAACCGTACGATAGCATTTTATAAAAAAACATTAATTGAAAAAAAAGTGTCTATTTATTAGATGTCTAATAAGAATGTAATGTTAAATAATTTTTTATTAGCTCCTTTTAGGAGTGAAAGTTAAAGGGTTAAAGAACCATTTTTTTCTTACCTTTTTATAATCTGAAGAACCTTCGTTCACCACAAAGAACCTTTTGTGAAACAGAAAGGTTCTTCAGACGTTAAAGGTTCTTTATGGAACCATTTAGACAAAAAATGTTCTTCTATGGCATTGTGAAGCACCTTGATTTTTAAGTGTATTTAAAAACAGACCTCAGATAGACTTTATGAACATTAGACTTTATTTAGACCGTATCTGCCGCACAGAGCTCTGGAACAGCACATTTGGACAGAGTCAAGAGTCGGGTATGATTACATGTTGCACATTAATGACAGTTTATTTGATTTCCACCACAAATAACTGCACTGCTGTGAAACTACTTGAGATCTGTATTGTTTGAAGACATGCAAGAACATTTAAACTCTATCATATTCAGCTAATGTGACCGCATCGGACTGCGTCAGCAGCTAAATGTACACTACTCAAGGCTACTGAACTGACTACATATACTGTATAACCACAAATATTGTCTTGGAGACATTTGGTAATAATGTTACAGAAGTAACTTTGAAAGTAGATTTTAACTACTTTTTTTTTTTTGGATTTAATAAAGTAAGGATCAAAGAAACCAACATGTCACAGTAAAACGAAACATCACATCACAAACATTGCCAAAACATCACATTATGACAGAGGCTCCGCCTCCACCCACATGATTGGCACCTCAGCCTTCCTATTAAACGCCACACCCAGAATGTGGCTGGTGGAGGGTTGCCATATCCTCTGTTAGCACCCCATTGACTTTAATATGAAAGAAGCTCCTCCCTGAGGCGTCTCATTCGCTGTGCTATTTACTCACCACATTTAACTAGACATGGCTGATCTTTCCTAAATGAGACCTTACACTACACGATGAAATGAATAATTACACCTAATAACACAGTTTTTAGGCCAGAGGTGCATAACAAGGCTACTTTATGGGGACCTCTATATATAGTATATCAAAAAATGGCACTTTTTTTGTCACATGCTTACTACAATTGATTTCACATTCCAAATACATCAGGAAATGGTCTACGGATTTATAATATTTGGCACATAATGGTTAAAAGGCCACTACGTTTGAGCTACACAGTATTTCTCCAATGAGGGTTTGAAATAACTGGTAAAAAATAGCTTATTATAGTAATATTACGATTATCGTTGAGGATAGGGGTTCGTGCGATGTTGTAAAGCTGTACATTTATATCAATCCATCCATCCATCCATCCAGTCATTCTCTCACTCTCAAACGGTAAACAACAAAATCACAGTCAGGTTATTCCAATGGCTCTCCACCTTCACTAAAAAGCTATTAAATAATACAAAGATGACCATGACCGCATAAATATATCATGTACATTTGTATATACAAAATAACACAGTGTTCCTTTTGCCTTCCAGCTGCAATAAACACCAAAGTGTGCATTGTGTACATAACAGCTCCTTTAGCTTTAGAGGAGCCGTTCCTTAAGATCTTTCTTTATCTATGGCATGTTGTTCAGGAATACTGAGTCCGTCGGCACCTGCAGGTGTGACTGTAGCTCAGCTCAGAAGACTTTGGCCCGTTTGCTGTTCAGAGACCCGTGCTACAAGACAAATGAGAGAGACAGAGATGTGAAAAGCCATTCCATTGTTTTTCTATGTAAATACATGCTAGACGGATGGATATGATCATTTCGCTCATGTCTTTTTTAGAGTCTCGCATTTGTGCGCCACGTTTTTGACACCGTGTCAAGTTGAAAGAATTTTTTACATGGAGCATTGCTCATCGATGTCAGTTCCAAAACAGTGGACCAATCAGAAGACCCCAAAGGCGGGGCTAGGGTTTGTTTACGATAGTAAGTTGGCATGGCAACTGTTTTATTTGACGGCAACATGGCACTTTTTTAAAAACCAAGTGCTTGCATTTTTGGACGCAATCACGTGTTCTGTGTGAATGACCCCAAGCCTGTTTTTGTATTAAAAAAAAAGCTATGTAGCAAAGAGCTTTCATAATTAAAGGAACTGGCTTGTATCTTTGCGATCGTCTTTCCTAATAATGTGCTAGTTAGCAAGTTTAGTGGCTAAACACGGCTAAATGCGGCTAAAGTAAACAGGCTCGTCACTCCACAGAGAGAACAGAGGGGCGGGGCGAGCAGAGCTCATTTGCATTTAAAGCAGCCTCGACCAGAATGAGATGATTTTTGCAGAGCTGATTTTGACAAGGTAAAAAGGGTGTTGTTTTACACAACCATTGAGAATTTTTAATCAAAGCATATTATAGACTTTTCATTAAGACCCTGAAGAATCATATCAACCTGTGGAAAATGGGCATCCGATGATCCCTTTAAAGGTGGGAATGTTTCTCAGGTGGAAAATTTTTTCAAAGCAGTTGAAATTCTGGTTATGCATGCACTTCTATTCATAAAAAAGTAATACTTTAATTCATAAAAAACGCATTAAATAATCAAAAGTGACACTAAAGACCTTTATAATGTTGCAAAAGATTTCTGTTTCAGATGCTGATTTTTTTAAACCTATTCATTAAAGAATCTTAAAAAATATATCATTGTTTGCACAAAAAAATTAACTGTTTCCAACACTGATAATAAAAACACTGATAATGTGTGACACTGAAGACTGAAGTAATGATGCTGAAAATTCAGTTATATTCAGTTACAGTTATTTTAAATTAATAATAAATTAATAATATTTTACAATATTACTGTTATCACTAGGGATGCACCGATAGGATTTTTTTTGGCCGATACCGAACAACTATTGTCTGATTCCGATACCGATATTGGTCAATTGCATAAAGCAGGGCTTAAAAATGAGTTTCTCTGTATTATTTCCGTTCTGAAACTGGTTTGAGCAAAAAAAAAATACTGGTTAATAACGTTATTTTTAAAACTTTTTTATTATTAATAAAAATAACAATAATATAGTACAGCATTTTCTTTACTCAAAAAGAAAAAAAAAAACATCTGGTATCCTATCTTGTGTAGTCATAGCCAGAGCCGTTGAGAAACACAGTCATAGCCAAAGCGAAACTGAACCCTACTTCTCTCATTCTGCAAAAAACCAAATGTTTCTATATTCGCAACATATCTGGATGCTAGAATATTATTTATTATGTAAACTATAGGCTATATTCTTCACTCGCATTATTGATGTAAAACATCACTCTTCACATAGGCTATAACAGCAGTGAGATGCTGGTCACGCTAAACTATACTAGAAACTATTTAAACTGAGCGGTGTAACCTTTTATTTTTCTTTTACTGTATTTTAATTTGATAACGAACAGGCTGTGATGTCAAGGTAGCAAAAATATGTTGTGTGTGCATGAGGCGTGAGTTTTCCTGCTAAGCATTGTTTTCCCGTCTGTTACTCCGTGATTTACAGTCATACTAACGCTGGCTGGTCATACAGATAGAAGCAAAACATCAGTCAAAACGGTACAGTTTTTGCAAAATAAAGAAAACAGCTTTCTGCCGTTTCCTTTTCGTGAACTTGGGAGTGTGTTACTATAATCTGAAACTCAGCACAATTTCTTCTTTTGTTTTGATATATTTGATATTTCATGTTTTCTCTGTTCACAGAAGCACTGCAGGTGTGTGATGGGAATCCATGTTTTACACTATTTTGCCATTTTTGCTGGTCTCAAACACAAAAAACTGCATATTACCCTACCTGCCATTCATTTTCACTTAAATGTAGACCTAATGCTTGACAGTTCGTGACATATCCTCGGGTAAACCAACGCTGGAGAATTGCCATTGTGATTTTCTATGATGAATTCACAGCTGAGCGTGGACATTTCACAAATATTTGGTACAGATTATTTTGTTTTGGCAAGCATTTCATTATTTTACCCAGAAAAATGAATCAAAATCAATTAATCAAAAATTGGCTGATAAATATCGGCGGCCGATACATCGGAGCATCCCTAGTTATCACTATATTTTTTAATCTAAATAAATTAAGCTTTGGCGAGACTTTTTTTCTTATTAAAAAATATTATTGAATGTAGTTTTGAACGGAATATAAGTGTGTTTTCAATCCAGACTAAAGCTGACTCTAGATCCGCTCATCCACCCACACATCCTGTGTCAGCAAGTTTGTGTGTTGTTCTCACCTTGGCCTGTTTGTAAAAGTGAGGCGCCAACTCCACCAGCCAGGAGGACTCGACCGCCGTCACGTCCCTCATGTAGTACTTGCTGGTCTGAACCACCTCATTGAAGACGACCCTGAGACACGTCCCAAAGCAAACAGTCAATATTTGATGAAAAACAAAGAACTGAAATAAGCACCATTAATTCCACTGGGCTTTATTTAAGTACCATTTTGGGGGCTTTTCTCCATACAGTACCGAATCAGGGTGAATGTACAGTTCTCTGTCATCACGGAGAGTCCTGGACAATGTTAGAAGAACAGAAGATTAGTCAGACAACATTAGAAGATCAGTGACATACAAAAAACCAGTGTTAGGGGTAATGCATTACAAGTAATACACACTATGTAATTAAATTACTTTTTTTCAAGTAACTAGTAATGCATTACTTTTTAATATCTGAGTTACTTTTTAAAATAAGCAACTTTGTTTTCCCATGTATTGACTGGCAGTTCTCCTGTCCTCATGTTGAGAGAAACCAGGAGTTAGTGCAGAGGCGTTGTGGGTGCTGCGTAAACATGATGCTTAGTATAGACCTAGACTAAATATCAACATGCATTTACTCATCTCACTTGCACAAAAAACAGATTCAGTGTTACTCAAATATGTTAACACAGATATCCTTTGTTTGAGCTGCGCCCTCTACTGTACAGACGTGCATTTACATTTCCTTCAGTTTGAGGCTTATTCATTTCACTCTGGGTGTGACAGGGCTTTTACATTTGCCAAAAATACTAAAAATGAGCTTTTTTATATTAACAACAAACAAGTAAGCCCAGCCCAAATTTAAAAAAAGTAATGCAAAAGTAACATAACACATTACTATCCATAAAAAGTAACTAGGTAATGTAATTAGTTACTTTTTTAAGGAGCAACACAATGCAATGGGAGTAATGCATCACTTTTACAAAGTAACTTTGCCCAACACTGCAAAAGACACATTTATGGCTGGAACAGTCAGGTTAGTGAGGAAACATAAATGTGACCCTGGACCACAAAACCAGTCCTAAGTGTCTTTAAAACTGAGATTTATACATCATCTAAAAGCTGAATAAATAAGCAATATTTGACTAAGATAAAACTGTTTGAAAATCTTGAATCTGAGGGTGCAAAAAAATCGGAATATTGAGAAAAATCGCCTTTAAAGTTGTCCAAATGAAGCTCTTAGCAATGCATATTACTAATCAAAAATTACGTTTTGATATATTTACGGTAGGAAATTTACAAAATATCCTTATGGAACATGATCTTTATTTATTATCCCAATCAATTCTAGCATAAAAGAAAAACTGGTAATTTTGACCCATACAATGTATTATTGGCTATTGCTACAAATATACCTGTGCTACTTAAGACTGGTTTTGTGGTCCAGGGTCACAAATAAGGATGAATGAACCAACCTGTAGGAGCCGGAGTGATGCATTCGGGCTGCATTCGCAAAAAATCCAGACACAATACATCTGAGAATCACATCCGGATCACCTTGAGAACAGACAGAAGAGAAATCTCTAAACCCTTATGAAAATAGGGTCACATGATGACAAACTCATATGACATTTAAAGTGGTCATCGGATGCAAAGTTCACTTTTTCATGTTGTTTGAACATTAATGTGTGTTGTCAGTGTATGTACAAATCTACCCTATAATGATAAAAAACCATGCAGTGGTTTTTAATTAATCTGTAAAAATAATATCCCCTTTTTCAAATCAAGCCTTTTTCTGACGTCGCACCGACAGGCATCTGAGACCTCAGACCTCAGACCTCAGACCCGCCCTACATCAGCTGTAACAGTCCAGTAACCTCCATTGTTTTGATGCTGGAGCAGGGATGTAAGTTAGACAAGAATATCTCAGATTGAGTGATTGAGGTGTTGTGTTGCTGGACGTAATAATGAACGTAGTGGTCGTCATTTACTCCCGACATCTGAGCCGCTGAAGATGCAGTGGATTACATTTGTTTGTAAATTGAATGCGCCTCCCGATCTACATAAATGTGTCTATGTTCGCGCGAATTATTCGTGATCCAGCTTCACTTACAGCAGAAGTGAGTATGAAGGTTTTTTAATGAATCTCTGCGATCGCCTTTCCTAATAATGTGCTAGTTAGCAAGTTTAGTGGCTAAATGCAGCTAAAGTAAACAGGCTCGTCACTCCACAGAGAGAACAGAGGGGCGGGGCGAGCAGAGCTCATTTGCATTTAAAGGAACAATCCCTCAGAATGGGATGATTTTTGCAGAGCTGATTTTGACAAGGTAAAAAAGTTGTTGTTTTACACAACCATTGAGAATTTTTAACAACAGTATATTATAGACTTTTCATTAAGACCCTAAAGAATCATATCAACTTGTGGAAAATGGGCATCTGATGACCCCTTTAAGTCTGAGGATGAAACAAGTTGCCATTATGACAAATCGATAATATGAAAATATGAACAAACTGACAATATGGTCTGATGGTAAGATAAACTAGTATGAAAACTGACAGAGCAGCACTAGAAAATCAAAGCTGATGGGAAAATGTAATAATGTCATGCAGATTTTGTTGGTGAAGAGAAATGACGACTCACCTTCACTAGAGGTCCGAGGCACCTTGAACTTGTTGAGGAGGTGTCGCAGCTGCTCCCGTACGGCCGTGGCCCGGAGGAGCCCTTTGTAGTTGAGGAAATGATCCTGACACCACTGAGAGCTCTTCTGATGCTGTGAGAACACATGTGATGCTTTATAGGCTGGACCAATAAATACCAAAACACCATCGCAGACAACCTTTATCCAAATGTCACATTATTTTAATTTGTGGTTGTCAAACAGGGGGCCTCTACAATCTGACAAGGGGGCTTTAAGATGTCTTAAAATCAGGGCTGCACGATTAAATGAAATAAAACTGAAACTGCAATATATCTCAGTGCAATTATCAAACTGCAAAGGCTGTGAGTTAAATAAAGACGTGCTGTTTCAGAGTGAAGCATGGCACTGTGTTCATTTATATGTGAGCAGATAAATGGAGATTTCAAATCCATTAACATATTTACTGACATATCTCTTAAGTCTAAAACTTTATTTGGATTATTTCTTTATTGCACATTGCACATTTCTTAACATTATGCCTAAAATATGTTTTAACTACATTATTTATGAGGATTGTATGATCTCTGCACATTACTATGTAAATGTATTTGTAATATACTTAGTACAAAATAAATGTATTTTAAATATATTTGAGCTTGTTGTTGTATTTTTCCACTAGGGAGAGCAATTCAGTTCACAATACATGATGCTACAATATATAAATATATAATAAAAAGTAAAAACACAATAGTGTTAATATACTTGCATGTATGTATACTATTTATATATTAGTATACATTATAGTTTTGATTTTGAAGCTTTTATTTTTATATTTTCAATATTTCATTTCAAAAGTTTTAGTTTAAGTCATTTTAATATTTTTATTTTTATTAGTTTTATGGTTCCTTATATTCTTACATTTCACTTTTTTTTATTCCAGTTTTTAGTCATTTTTGTACTTCAGTCTGAACTTGTTTATTTCAGTTATTTCATTTCTAATTTTAGGTTTAGGTTTTTTAAGTTATAATATTTATCTAATCTAATATTCCTATTCTATTTAATTTCAGCCTTATTTAAAATCACCAAAAACAATTTTTAAATATTTTGACAACAATAACACACTGCATAGTACAGGTGTGAATTATATTTCTGCCAAACAAGCAAGCACATCAAATGCAAAAAAAACTAAAACTAAAAATTAAAAATTAAAAAAAAGAAAGAAAAAAAGAAAAATGCTATTACTATTTTTTATCAGAAGTTTTCCCCAAATCTTGAAGTTATACTCATAATTATTTAAAATAAGACAAAATGATTAAAAACAAAAGGTATTTCTTTAATTAATCCTTTTTTTTTTTTTTTTTTAAAAAGAACCAGGGTTCCCACAAAACATTTTAAGAGTGATTCCTAGACCTAGAAATGTCATGCACATAAATGCAATTTTAAAAAGCAATGGGCATATTTATAAAGACTATACATATTTGTAGTTACGCCAAGCTCTAAAATATTTTATCAGGTAGAAATAAATATTGATAAATGAAATGAGTGAAAAATATTTTTAAAATCCCTATCCAGTAAATCACAAACAACTGAAAAAGTCATTTAAATGTTTACGTTTTATTATTATTATTGATTATAAAGAGTGAGATCCCTGAAAAACAACTTCAAGAATGCTAAAACGGTATCATTTTTAAGTGTAATAAGTTTATTTGTTTAATATGTGCACTCTTAATTTAAAAGTTTTTTTTTTTTTTTAACAAAGCAATAAATATTGTTGTGAACAATTGAGGATACTGAAGTCAAAAAGGTTTAGAATCTAAATGCAAATGCAAAAAGCTTTTTTAAAGCAGTAAAAGTGAATTTAAGTGAGCTGATCAGTTACCTTTATGAAAGCCTCATAAACATTCAGCATGGTGAGATGATCACCTTCAGCCACAGCAAACTTCCTGTGCTCCCGCGCCTGACGACACATGAACACACACATCAATAAAAGGTTTACCGGTTCAGATGAATTCAAATGCTTTAAAATCAACAACAGACTAGAAATAAAACATACAGCTGACTTCTTCTGGTTGTGGGGCGCTACGAAAATGTTTTGTATTTGCATCATGGCTGCTATGGTGACAATCTCCTTGGAGCAGCCGAAGTTTCCTGATTCCAGCAGCATCTTGGCAAACATGGGGCTGAGAGGAAACTCGGCCATCCGCACACCCATGGGGTCAGTGAGACGCCCGTACTGATCCAGACCTATCAGAGCGAGAGCTTATAAGAACACATTCAGATCATACACCAGAGGTCAAACAAGAAAAGGTTTGTTGTTCTACCTCCAAGAGCGTAGAGCAGCTCCAGGGCCTGAACCATGGACTGAGCAGGAGGAGGCTGAAACACAAACATACCATTGCTCAAACGCAGAACAACACTTGACAGAACAACTAGCTGTGATATACAGCAGGTGTCACTCACAGACAGGAAGTTGAAACGCAGCACATTGTCGATGCCCAGAGCTTTGAGCTGCAGGATGACTGGAGCCAGATTCGAGCGCTGCATCTCAGGAACCGTCGACTCGGGCAACTTCTCAAAGTCCTCCTCTGACAGAGAGAGAAGCACAAAAGAAGTATAAAGTATACAGTATACTACAATATACTGTAAGTACAGTAGAGTCCACTGTTGTCGTTTAGCACAGTTTAACTGGCCTACAGTGCTGTGGGGCAGAACTGAATTGAAAATATCTTTAAATCCCCTTCCAGGTATGTACAATTGTATAATGAAGAATTCAGTATTATGATGAAACCAAACTTTTTTAAAATGACTATTTAATAAATCATTTACTAATTATGTTTTTATTTATATAATAAATGTTTTTATTTTAAAGGAACACTCCACTTTTTTTCAAAATAGGCTCATTTTCCAACTCCCCTAGAGTAAAAAAGAGTTTTACCGTTTTCGAATCCATTCAGCCGATCTCCGGCGGTAGCACTTTTAGCATAGCTTAGCATAGATCATTGAATCTGATTAGACCGTTAGCTCTCACTCAAAAATGACCAAAGAGTTTCGATATTTTTCCTATTTAAAACTTGACTCTTCTGTAGTTACGTCGTGTACTAAGACTGACGAAAAATGAAAAGTTGCGATTTTCTACGTCGATATGACTAGGAACTATACTCTCATTTCGATGTAATAATCAAGGAACTTTGCTGCCGTACCATGGGTGCAGCAGACGCAATGATATTACACAGCTGTCAACTCTGCATCTACACAAACTTAGTGCCGGTCACTTTCAGGCGCTGTGTAATATCATTGCGCCTCCTGCACCCATGGTACGGCAGCAAAGTTCCTTGATTATTACGCCGAAATGAGAGTATAGTTCCTAGCCATATCGGTCTAGAAAATCTTTTCATTTTCAACTTTTCATTTTCCATCAGTCTTAGTACACGATGTAACTACAGAAGAGTCAAGTTTTAAATAGGAAAAATATTGTCATTATATATGGTCATTTTTGAGTGAGATGCTATCGGTCTCATCAGATTCAATGATCTATGCTAGGCTATGCTTTGTGGTTGTAAACAATCCCAGCCAGGGTAGAACGGTCTTATCTAGTGAAACGATTGGTTATTTTCATTAAAAAAAATACAATTTAAATACTTTTTAATCTCAAACGCTCGTCTTGTCTTTCTCTCCCTGAACTCTGTGTATTCTGACTCAAGACAGTTAGGGTATTTCGAGAAACTCCAATCATATTTTCTCCCTCAACTTCAAAAATCATTTCAAAATCATCCTACATCACTGCAGAAGTACAGACACAGTCTTTGCAAAGTGAACATGCAAAGAAGATCAAACACCCTTAACAAAAAAGGTAAAACAGTGATATAGGACGATATTGAAGTTGAGGGAGAACATGAGATGGGAGATTTTCGACATACACTAACTGTCATGAACCAGAACAAAAACAGTCCAGACAGAGTAAGAGAAGACGAGCGTTTGACATTAAAAAGTATATAAATTGTATTATTTTTATAAAAATAACTGATCGTTTCGCTAGATAAGACCCTTCTTCCTCAGCTGGGATCGTTTACAACCGCATTTGTGATCGTTTGAAGCCGCATTTAAACTGTATTTTGGAAGTTCAAACTTGCAGCACCATATCAGTCCATTATATGGAGAAAAATCCTGAAATTTTTTTTGACTGAATAAAGAAAGACACGAACATCTTGGATGACACGGGGGTGAGTACATTATCTGTAAATCGTTGTTCTGGAAGTGGACTTCTCCTTTAAGCAGCACAACTGTTGCTAACATTGATAATAAATCAGCATATTACAATGATTTCTGAAGGATCATGTGACACTGAAGACTGGAGTAATGATGCTGAAAATTGAGTTTTGATCACAGGAATAAATCACATTTTATCACATTTTATTACATAGAAAACAGCTACTTTACACTGAAATATTATTTCACAATATTCTTATCACATAAATAAAAAAAAAAACATTAAAAATCTTACTCTTAAAAACTGGATAGATAGATAGATACATTGATATAGATATATTTATTTATTTATTTTAAAATATTTATATGTATTTTATAATATATATATTTTACTAACTTATGATATTTTTGTATGACAGCACCGTACCTGTATAGAGGCGGAAACACTTCCCTGCGCGGTTTCTCCCGGCTCTTCCTGCTCTCTGACAGGCGGAGGCTTTGGAGATGGGTGTAACGATCAGAGACTCGATCGCTGTGCGTGGATTATACGCCCTCAGCTTCACAAACGCGCAGTCAATCACAAACACCACGCCGTTAATGGTGATGGACGTCTCGGCTATATTGGTGGCAACCACCACCTGAAAAAGAAACAAACAATCGTCAAGAAAATCCACCGTAGCTCTGAGAATATACGGTCATGTGTCCTGATTCTCCAGTTTAACTAAGTTAAATGATTTCATGGTTTCATACAATAATATATCAGTCTATGCTCATGTTCAGTGTGCATTTGCACCTTTCTGACAGTAGGGGGCATCCTCTCAAACACTCTCATCTGTTCGTTATAGGGCAGGCCGGCGTACATTGGCAGCACACACAGGTGCTTCTTCATGCCGTAACGGGACAAAGTCCGGGCCTGTTCCTGGAGCATAGACACCACCTTCTCCACCTCCTCCTGACGAACGATTAAGCAGAAATGCAAAAAAACATCAGGGGTGCACATTCTATAAGACCATTTTAGGTGCTGCATTACAGAACAAATCTACACAAATGTGACTCATTTTCCCCCAGCACACACACACCTGTCCTGTGAGAAAAGCCAGTACATCTCCATCATCCTCCGTCTCGTGGATCTTCATCACGGTTTCCACCGTAGCTTTCACATAGTCTGGTACAGGACTAGAGACAAACACCTCGTCACTTTTATTATATAAAACAGAGAGAAACTCATTTCTCACAGGACTGACTTTATGTGAATATAAGCTTTACCTGACAGTGTAGAAAATATCCACAGGAAAAGTTCGGCCCTCGACCGTCAGAATTGCACAGGTGTCTTTATTTGGGTCTCCAGACTCATTTAGGTTGAAGAAATCATGAAATTTCTATGAGAGAAAGAATATTTGTCATGTATCCGATGTAGATAAACTGCACCTCATTAACACTGGCTTCACAGCCACAGGCCGCAGCAGTGATCGACTGATACAGACCACTAGCTGACCACTCAGATTATCAGTAATCATGTGGCCGATTATCATGAACACTCAGATGATTAAAGAAACCAAAAACAGCTTTGAGAAGAAATGATATGGCTTTTTTCTGTTTTAAAATACTTCAATAATAATACACACTCTCTTTCAAAACATTAGGGTTGTTAAAGGATTAGTCCACTTCCAAAACAATGATTCACATATAATGTACTCACCCCCTTGTCATCCACGATGTTCATGTCTTCAGTCGTAAAGAAATTATGTTTTTTGAGGAAAACATTTCAGTATTTTTCTCCATATAATGGACTGATATGGTGCCCCGATTTTGAACTTCCAAAATGCAGTTTAAATGCAGCTTCAAATGATCCCAAATGTGTTTGTAAATGATCCCAGTTGAGGAAGAAGGGTCTCATCTAGTGAAACGATCTGTTATTTTCATTTAAAAAATATAATTGAAATACTTTTTAATCTCAAACGCTCGTCTTGTCTTTCTCTCCCTGAACTCTGTGTATTCTGGCTCAAGACAGTTAGGGTATGTTGAAAAACTCCAATAGTATTTTCTCCCTCAACTTCAAAAATCATTTCAAAATCATCCTACATCGCTGCAGAAGTACAGACACAGTGTTTGCAAAGTGAACATGCAAAGAAGATCAAACACCCTTAACAAAAAAGGTAAAACAGTGATATAGGACGATTTTGAAGTTGAGGGAGAACATGAGATGGGAGTTTTTCGACATACACTAACTGACATGAACCAGAACAAAAACAGAGTTCAGGATAAGATGAGCGTTTGACATTAAGAAGTATTTAAATTGTATCATTTTTATAAAAATAACAGATCGTTTCGCTAGATAAGACCCTTCTTCCTCAGCTGGGATCGTTTACAACCGCATTTGTGATCGCTTGAAGCTGCATTAAACTGAATTTTGGAAGTTCAAATTCGGGGCACCATATCAGTCCATTATATGGAGAAAAATCCTGAAATGTTTTCCTCAACAAACATAATTCCTTTACGACTGAAGACAGAAAGACATGAACATCTTGGAATGACAAGGGGGTGAGTACATTATATGTGAATCTTTGTTTTGGAAGTGGACTCCTCTTTTAATACTGTGTGTGGTGACCTGGATGATCTACGACTGTTTTTTTGTTTTGTTTTGTGATGGTTGCTGGCTGTCTTTTCACACTGAGGAAACTGAGGGACTCAAACACAACTATTAAAAAAAGGTTCACGATGCATTAACAGCCAGGGGTGAAAACTTTTGAACAGGATGAAGATGTCCAAATTTTTCTTGTTTTGTTGAAATATCATTTTTTTCTATTTAGTACTGCCCTTCGGAAGCAACAGAAGATACTTGCATGTTTCCCAGAAGACAAATTAAATACAATTTACTAGGGATGCACGATATTATCGGACTGATATCGGAATCGGCCGATAATGACTTAAAATGTAAATATCGGCATCGGCCCGATATGAAAAATTATGCCGATATGTCTTGCCGATAAGATGAATATGTTAACTCGCATGTGCTGAGGGTGTGCTAGATCATGTCAGCAGTATAGCTCATTCTTGAAGCAAAGTTTTGACTGAATGAGGAGTAGATTCACTGTTTTGGATCGCTGCATTTAAACTGAGAACGCACATACAGAATGATGCATAGCAATAGCGCGTGCAGTGGCAGCAGCGGCTATAGGAGAAAGCGCGCCGTTGTTCCATTTGGGATCATTTACTGTTGCCTGTTTCATATCCAGTCACTAGATTGCTAAATGCACATTTAAATGGTTTTATGGTGCTCTTTGTTGTAATTTGACACCCAATGGCTATGTTTGCACATGACATGATCTGCATTTAAAATAAAAAATAATTACGGCGCGCGGTCAGTGAATTCTCTTTCTCCGGCGGCGCAACGGCAAAACACACTGTTGCTCATATGAAACATTTTTCGTAAATATTATGACACAAGTGAGGTACAAAGCATTCTTTCTAAGTTAAATAATAGGTTAGCAGGCAAATGTTAGTAGCGACCATGCTTTTGGATTCATGCCGTTCGACCCCATACATTTAAAACCATAAGCGGCTATGTGTTCTGTTTTCCCGGTTGGTCACGAATTGCCACAAACTTAATAATATTTATAGTTTCTTTTCACATATCATCCTCGTCTCACCCTGTAATTTCGCAGGTTTATTTTTTTGTCATTTACTTTTAATCCATGTTGTCGTATCTTTTATGGTGGTAAACTGCGGGTGGGAAATAAAATATTTCGTGGCAATAAATTAAGAATTCGTTAATACGACTTTTTAATTCGTTCCCTTATTTTACAAATTAATAAATTAATAAATCGTAGGAACTAATTAACAAGTTGTAGGAAATAATTATGTCCTTTTCGTGTTCCGCAGCCCTGTCAAAGCACAGTGCACGGTAAAAAAATATTAGAAATTATAATTAAACATGACTTAGTGACTACATTTTAAAATTTTTTTTTTAAATGTGCAAGTTAAAATTTGACGTGGTCGCATTTGTGCGAGTGCCTGATCTGCAGTGCTGAAGCGTCTGCTCCATACAGCGGGAGTTACAGAGTTACCAAGCCGTGGCATATTCAGGATTTCACTGATCACGCGAAGGGTAGTTTACACGCTTCGGGTGTAGAGCCTGGTTTGTATTTGTAGTGTCAGCACGAGTCCGGTGGTGACGGCAAAAATGACGCGACTATTCTGGAAACGATGGCGGACGGAGGATTTGGTTTTCGACTAGGGTAAAAGACCACTTGTTAAACCAGAGAAGGTAAACATGGTGGCATTCTTGTGCAAAAAAAGTGTACTGTTTTGCCAGTTGGTCACGAATTGCGACATAACTTAATAATATTTTTATTTACCCAAATCCTCACCCTTTCATTTCTTAGGTTTATTTTCTTGTCATTCACTTTTAATCCATGTTTTCGTATCTCTTACTGTGATAAATTGCGGGTGGGAAATAAAATATTTCGTGGGAATAAATTCGTTAATAATAAATTCTACAAATTAATTCGTTCCCTCATTTTACAAACTAATAAATTAATAGATCGTAGGAACGAATTAAGAAGTTGTCGCATTGAATTATGTCCTGTTCATGTCCCGCAAAGCACCCTCACAGTCACCCAGTTTAGTTCTACTTTTCTTTTTGTTTTTGTTTTGAAATGTTGTTTTCAGATTGGGAATTCGAAAGTGAAAGCATCCGAAGTTCAGCATGAAACATAGCAAAAGTGAACTTAATTCACAAAATTCAGATCATAAATAAGCTAGCCTGCTGATGAAAAAGAAGGGATTGAATGTAAACCACTCATTACTATTTATTTAATCCTAACAAACAAGTTATTGTTAAAAACTAACTTTCCAAAAAAAAATATATATATATATATATATCGGTATCGGTATCGGCCAAAACGAGATGAAAAATATCGGCATATCGGATATCGGCAAAAATCCAATATCGTGCATCTCTACAATTTACCTTGATCTTTCAATTCAAAATATTTTCAAATATGCAAAAGATGCAAAAAAAACTGAAGAATCTGCAGGACATGGAGGATTTTTCTGAAGAGCAGTGCTCAGTTTAACTGTTCAGAACAAACAAGGGACTCATGAACAATCATCACAAAGCAAACAAACAAACAAAAAAAAAACAGTCGTAGATCATCCAGGAAACCACACAGTATTAAGAACCAAGGGTTCCCAAATTTTGAAGGGGATTTTTAAATAATTTCAGCCTTTTTTTTTTCTTGTGGCCTATGTGTAAGCATATTTTATGTAAAATATCTTACTCAGGACATACTAAATAAAAACATAACATGCATTTTGTATGATCCCTCTTATTTTGTTAAAATGATTCACATTTTCACAGAGTCTGCAAGGGGTTCCCAAACTTCCACTGTATGTTGTTTCGTTTTTACATAAATATATCTGTAACGCTGGATGGCAATGTAACATTATTTCACCCATATGATGTAGTCTGAGGTCAGATTTACCTTGGCATCCAGAGTGGCTGAGGCTACAATCAAACGCAGGTCTCTGCGCTTCTTCTGAATCTGTAAAAAGAGCAAAAACAATGAGAAGAAAAATCTCTCACAAACGCTAATTTGACAGACGATACACACAGCAAATAAAGAGCAAACCTTCTTCAGGAGGCCGATGGCGATGTCAGTGTAAAGCGTTCGCTCGTGAGCTTCATCCAGCATGATCACACTACAGCAAAACAAACCATGACAGCATCAGAAATCAGCCGTCACCTGTAAATCTCTCAGTAAACATCAGCACTGCTGTTTTACCTGTACTTCTTCAGCAGAGGGTCAGACATCATCTCCCGAACCAACATCCCATCTGTCAGAAACTGAGAGACAGAGATAACAGGAAGTCAAAGACGGGTACTCTTTAAAAACAACATACCGTAACACTAATAAACGAGCGTGTGTCTGTACCTTAATGCGTGTGGCGTGAGGATCAGAGCAGTCATCGAAGCGGATGGTGTAGCCCACCTCATGCCCAAGAAACGCCCCGCGCTCCTCTGCCACGCGACTGGCCACCTGTGAGCACACAAACACGTACTGTACAGACACCGGCCCACCACAGACACTCACAATCACGAATGAACCAAAGACAAGAGTTTACATACAGATGTGGCTGCCACACGTCGAGGTTGAGTCACACCGATCACCTTCCCGTCTGCCGCCCATCCAGCCTCCAGCAGATACTGTAATAATTTCATTTCATTTCAGTCAAGCAAATTTGCCAAATAAAATGATTGATGACCCTTAAGGACATTGATTGATTCCAGAAAAGCTTTGCGTCTGATGGCCGACGCTGGACAAACCTGTGGGATTTGTGTGCTTTTTCCAGATCCTGTTTCTCCAACAATCACCACAGTCTGGAAACTCTCCACCAGATACAGGATGTTGTTTCTGTGCTGGATGCAAAAAACACACACATCATTTATAAATGCAGAAGATGCACTGAAAAAAATCGCAAAATAAAGCAATTTAAAAAAAAAAAAGTTAAATTGTCACATCTACTTGAAAAAGTCAAATATAGCAACAGTTTGCATTTATTGCATAACATGCTACAAAAAAGAATCACTAAAAACACTGTGTATATATGTGCGTGTATATATATATATGTATACAGAATTATAGTACAGATTTAATTTAGATTATGATTTATAGATAGTAGTTTTTTAAAGTAAAAAAATAAATATAAACATAAATATAGAAAATAATATAATAATAATAAAAATCTCTCTTTTTTTTTCAAAAAAAGAAAAGAAAAGAAAAGAAAAAAAAAAGAATTCTATATTTTCTTATAAACCATAAAATATGTTATTACCAACTGCATTATTTAATATGCCTATTTGGCTAAAATTGGCCAAAAAGTTTTTCTACTGTATTTCACTTTAAACTCCTCATAATACCATGCACAATACAAACAATATCACAAAATTTGAAGTAAAAGAAAAAAATTATAATAATTGTGTTAAAGTACACACCAGTTTTTACTGTTAACTAATTAATTAAAATAAAATAAAATAAAATACTTCATTCAAAGAAGTGGAAAATACCACCGGGGTCTTGGCAAATAACTGAAAAAGTTTATGCTGAAGTATTAAAATTACTAAAACAAAAACTGAAATACATTAGAGCTATATATATATATATATATATATATATATATATACATACATACACTAAATGTGTTTTACATTTACATTTAGATATTTAGCAGACACTTTTATCGAAAGCGACTTACAAAGGAGGACAATAGAAGTAATCAAAATCAACAAAAGAGCGATAACATGCAAGTGATATTACAAAGTCTCAGTTTGCGTATTACACGTAACAAGATTTTTTTTATAATTATATAATAAAAAGAAAACAGATAGAACATAAAAGAAAAAGCAAGCTAGTGTTAGAGGCTTTTTTTTGTTTTTGTTAACTGTATAATAAATAAATAGAAAAAAATAGGTAGAATATAAAAAGAACAGAGAAGCTAGTTTGTTTTTGTTTTGTTTTTTTAAGAAAACAAGCAGTAAGTAAATTAATAGAGTATAAGTCTAAAAGGGATTTTAATAAAGAATAGAATTAGAATAGAGATTGCTAGAGTCAGAGGGTCAAATAAAGATGGAAGAGATGTGTTTTTTAACCGATTCTTGAAGATGACTAAGGACTGTTCGGATTGAGTTTTGAATGCTATTAAATGTGTACTGAAAATTAAATGTGTTTTGAATGTTTAAAAATATGAAAAATCAAAAAAAATTAAACAGTGCCTTGGCAAATAATTGAAATAAGTTTATGCTGAAGTACTAAAATTATAAAACAAAAAACTGAAATAAAATAAAATTAAAGCTCTCTCTCTCTCTCTCTCTACATATATATATAGCAAATAAAATATATTATACAAATAAAAACTAAAAGACATTAGAGCACAACAAAGTTGTTTAAATAAATAAATAAAGCTAATTAAAAAATGAAATATTAAGCTTAAAAAACAAATGGTTACCCTGTTAGTAAGTACTATAATAGTGTATTTAATAATACTGAAATAACACCAGTCCACTGAGATCTACAGATGAATGATGTTTTTGTAGCACCTTGAAGACGGGCAGTCTCTGCCTCTGTTTCTCTATAGACAGAGTGGTGTGTGGGTTAAAGATGATGGGGGAGCCGGTGGTCTCAGTGGACAGATCTCTCTCCTCACACACACCTGGAGCCTCTGCGCCTGTAAGAGCCACAGATCATCAGCCCTTACACACACACACATGACAACAACACACTCACACACACAGCATCATGTTGATCACTGTCACCCGCAGCATCAGATTCAGCGCAGTCTGGAATCTCTCGATACATTTTGCTCGTCAGAGAGAATCACGACATTTTAACGCTTATTAACGTGATAACTTCTGTGCGTGTTATGTCATGTTTCTGTGATATGATGTATGTGGCACGTAATAGCGTTATATAGTCCTGCAGCACTGCAGTCAGTCACACACTAATACATCAAATACACGCTTGAAAACGGTCAGAAAACAACACGCAGCACGTCTTTACTGTGTAGTACTATCACGAGACAAAATATGAATCAACGTGTTAGGATAACTCAGCGATATGTGATATGAATTTTACCGGGTTTCCAGAATTTCATGGTGGAGTGGGGCGCCGCCATGATGCACTACGTCATTTACCTCAGTGATGTCATTCACCCGACGCGTCAACGCGCCTTCAACACTAGAGGACGACAAAGTCACGATCAACTCGTTTGGTCTCTTTTTTTCTTCTTTTCTTTTCTTTTCTTTTCTTTTTTTATTATTGACAAGAACAAATGAACTCATTTGGTCTCGATACTGTGAGTTCTTCATATGTGACCCTGGACCGCAAAACCAGCCGTAAGTAGCACAGATATATGTAGCAATAGTCAAATTAGTCAAATTAGTCAAAATAGTCAAAATTATATTTTTTTTCTTTTATGCCAAAAAACATTAGGATATTAATGAGGAATATATCAATTAGTGAGTAAATATATCGAAACTTAATTTTTGATTAGTAATATGCATTGCTAAGAACTTCATTTGGACAACATTAGAGGCGATTTTCTCAATATGTTTGTTTATTTATGTATTTAGCACCCTCAAATTACACATTTTCAAATACTTGTATCTCAGCCAAATATTGTCCTATAGTAAAACCACAAATCAATGAAAAGCTTATTTATTACTTCAAACAATTGACCCTTATGACTGGTTTTGTGGTCCAGGGTCAAATATTATGATGTCAAAGTGCTTTTAATAAAATAAATAGATTTAAAGATACAAATGTAAACATATTTTATGAAAAAATCTCTTAATTAAGAATTACAATATAAGAAAATAAGATAATTACAATTACAATATAAAATGTAATGAACTTTTAAAACGGTTTTAATGATTAAGATTTGTACACTAGTGTGGAAAAAAATTAAAGTTTTCTTGAAAATAATTCAAATTTTTTGAAATATGAAAAAATTAGCTTCAATACAAAAAAGTAGGCTACATCTGTGGTTAATGTGCTTTAAACTAGATTTTGCCTTTTCTTCTCAGGTCTCACTCAGGTCACTGGGTCACAATGTGTCTTTGACCCAATAATAAATGTATATATACACTGCCATTCAAACATTTAGAATCATCAAGGATGTTTTTTAAAGAAGTCTCTTATGCTCATCAAAGTTACATTTATTTGATCAAAAATACAGAAAAAAGTAATATTATGAAATATTGCAATTTAAAATAACATTTTAATATTACTATACTTCAAAATATAATTTCTTTCTTTGATGCGAAGCTGAATTTTCAGCATCATTACTCCAGTCTTCAGTGTCACATGATCTTTCAGAAATCATTATAATATGCTGATTTATTATCAGTGTTGGAAACAGTTGTGCTGCTTAATTTGTTTGTTGTTGTTTTTGGACCTGTGATCCTTTTTTCATGATTTTTTGATGAATAAAAAGTTAAAACAAATGGCATTTATTCAACATAGAAATCTTTCCTAACATTATAGCTATCACTTTTTTATCAATTGAACACATCCTTGCAGGCGAAAAGTACAATACAAAGAAAAAATGTATTGACCCCAAAGTTTGAACAGTATTGTACAGTTACAAAAAAAATTCTACTTTAAATAAATGCTGTTCTTTTTAACGGTTTATTCATCAGAGAATCCTGAAAAACAAAAAATCAAGACATCTTTTAAAAAAAAAAAAAATTAAATCTCAAAATGTTTAAACATTTAAAACTTTAAAAAAAGTTTTCTCTCTCTTTAAATATGTACACACAAAAGAAAAAAAAACCCTATTGTTAGACAACAGCACAAGCTATTTAAACCTACTTATACTCAGAACTGGTTAATCAATCCGATGTAATAAAGTTTAATATGACATCTATACTAAGATGTGCCATCTAATTAAACTGCATATTTTTATTATGACAATAGGTCATAGATAATCATCTACAAAATAAAGAAATATAAAGACAAATACATTATCCTGAAATAAACTGAGCTGTTTTTAACTGTTAATGAACTCATTTTAATATCCATATTGGCATATTACGTCAGCTTTAAAGTTTGTTACTTTGTGTGCAACAAAAAAATACTATAGTTAATAGTAGCAATAACAACAACAGAAGACTACTTGGTTTGAAAGTGTCTTGTGAGCTGAACTACTAACAATAGACAATTGACTTGGATGTCACCACACCTTTAAGAGTTATGTATTTCATAGAAATCCAGCACTTGTCTCAATACAGTCATTAAACAAACAACTTCACTGGATTTTTCCATCGGAAGTGGAGCAGAGCGTCTGTTGAAAAGTGTGGGGCAGACAAAGCCCAGTTTGATTTTATTCTCCAAAACATTTCAGCCAGAAAATAGTCTCTACAGCCTCAGGTACATCTCATTACTCATAACAGGCATACAGATCATTCGCATTTCCGTGAATACGCTATAAAATACTGAGCAGTATGTTACATCAACAAGACATAAGAAATACTTTAATACATTATGGATTCAGTAAAATGAATTGTACAGAATTTACACTCTCCTATTTGATTTTACTGGTCATGACAGAGTAAGACAATCCGTGTTGGAAGCTAATCGTGAGACAAACTAAGAAAAACCTAAAATTAAGTTAAATCCTGCTTGATACGGCGGCAATCAAACAAGAAAAAGCAGAGAGGACGAACAGAAATAACAGTTATCAACCCATTAGCCATGGCAGTGCACTGGACAACATCAGCTTCAAAATTCAACGAGCCCTGGGTTCGAAGAAGGTTATTAACAAGTACCCATTGTACCCACGATGCACCTCTTCCTCAAGGCTCACACATGCTGCTGGTAACACATATAGACGCCTTGGAAAAGTAGCTCCTTCCAGCCCTTCCAGATCACATTAAATAAATGTCCGTCTCTGTCTCTGCAGGTTTATGGGCTTCCTGCAGTCCTCAGTCGTAGTGTAACGCCGTGTAGAAGATTATCCAAACCACCTGGAAACAAACGCACACCGTTATCACACACTTCACATTACTGGAGAATGACAACGTTAGAAACAAGCCTAAATCAAACACAAGAACAATGCCAAAACAACAACACAGGGTCATAACCAAAGGTGTAATAGTTCATTTAAAAACAACAACAAAAATATATGTTTGTATTTGTTATAATAGATTTACCGTCTATTTGTTATTTTAAAAAATGTGTAGACAGGATAATATCCATACTCTGTTACAGAATAACATTTGACAATTTGCAGGATATTTGCTATTAATACAAAAAAAAGGTGGGAAACACAAATAGGCTTTATTAATGCAAAATTTTCCCTTTTGGGATGAAATATGACTTTCTTTTCATAAAACACAGGGCACTTTTTTACCTAAATGGAAAGTAAAATACTCCTGATTTGCTTAAATTCTCATTCTTTATTTATTTTCTTTCATTAAGTCTACTCAAATTGACTAGAAAATTATCACACTGCTTACTGCACTCCCCCTGTACACTTACTGTCTGAAAGTTTGGGATCAGTAAGATTAAAATAATAATAATAATTTTATTCAGTTAGGACACATTAAATTGTGATTAAATTAATGCCGTTCCTTTGAACTTACTATTCATCTAAACATTTTAAGCAGTTTTTAAAATCAGCATATTAGAATGATTTCTGAAGGATCCTGTAACTGGAGTAATGATGCTGAAAATTCAGCTTTGATCACAGGAATAAATTACATTTAAACAGATATTCACATTTTAAAAAGTTCATTTAAATTGTAACAATTTTTCACAATATTCCTCTTTTTAATGTATTTTTGATCAAATAAATGCAGCCTTGGTGAACGAACTAAAAAAACAACCAATCCCAAACTATATGTAGTATTATGTAGTAGTGTATAATGTTTTGTTTTTAAAATAAAAAGAAATTATTTCATTCTGATGCTTATAGTTTATGAGTGTAGTTTGAACTCAACACAGAACCTACCAGTCAAAAGTTTTTGAACAGTAAGATTTAATATTTTTTAAAAGACGTCTGTTCTGCTTTTACTATTTAAAATAACTGCTTTCTATTGGAATATATGTAATTTATTCCTGTGATAAAGCTGAATTGTATCAGCATTGTTACTCCAGTCTTCAGTGTCACATGATCCTTCAGAAATCATTCTGATATGCTGATTTGCTGCTCAAGAACATTTTATTATTATTATTATTATTATTATTATTATTATTATTTAAAAGAGTTGAGCAGAATTGTTTTAGGATTCTTTGATGAATAGAAAGAGGTCAGCATTTACCTGAAGTAGAAAGCTTTTGTAACATTATACACTATACCATTCAAATTATTAGATTATTATTCAAATTATAGAAATTAATACTTTTATTTAGCAAGGACGCTTTAAATTGATCAAAAGTGATAATAAAGACATTTATAATGTTACAAAAGATTTCTATTTCGGGTAAATGCTGTTTTTCTGAACTTTCTATTCATCAAAGAAACCTGAAAAAATTCTACTCAGCTGTTTTCAACATAATAATAATAATAATAATAATAATAATAATAATAATAATAAATTGTTTTGAGCAGCAAATCAGAATATTAAAATGACTTCTGAAGAATCATGTGACTGGAGTAATGATGCTAAAAATTCAGCTATGAAATCACAGAAATAAATTACATTTTAAAATATATTCAAATAGAAAACTTATTTTAAATAGTAAATAATTTTTCAAAATTTTACTGTTGTTGTAAAGTTGTTATACTGTCTGTATTTTGGATCAAATAAATACAGGCTTGGTGTGCAGAAGAGGCTTATTTAAAAAAAAAAAATCAAAAACTTCTGACTGGTAGTGTATTTGCTCTATAGTTTTCTCCTAAAGTTTATGCTCTGTTGTAGTAAAATAAATGAATAAATTAGAATCTACTGTAAATGTTCTATATCATTTTGAGTGATTCTACAAAGCATCAGTTCAAACAGTTCAAACAGGTTGAACAAGAAAAAGCCAAACTGTATCTACCAAAAACAAAGCAAATGAAGTCATGAAGCCTTCTTTGGTGAGCTCCCATGTTCCCCCGTACTCCTCCTCATCCACCTGCTGGAAACTACTGAAGTACAAATACAGGACTCCTGCGTTGATGATACAGAATCTGCAGAAAACAAACACAGACAGACAATCATAAATCATGGATGACGACTTTATGATTTCATGAAGATCGGGTCGAGGACTTGGCTATACTCACATGGCTATTCCCAGAAACCCTTTCAGAGGTGCGACACCCCATATTACACCCAATACGACAGCGATGATTTGCCGGAACCAGTAAACAACATCTAAAAACTCATCCTGCAATAAAAAAACAAAACAATAATATATAAGAAAAGCATGAAAACTAATGTATAAAACAATCCACAAGAAAGCATAACTAATATATATATATATATATATATATATATATACACACACACACACATATACATATATATATATATATATATATATATATATATATATACAGATAGATAGATAGATAGATAGATAGATAGATATAGATATAGATAGATAGATAGATAGATAGATATAGATATAGATAGATAGATAGATAGATAGATAGATAGATAGATGAACGTTAATAAATGGGGAGCAGCACACGCCAGCAGTAATCCGTTAAAGAGCCCAATCAATCCCTACACGGGACACCTAAACCCCTGAACCCTAAACAGTGAACACCACAGCTAATCATTCATATACACACATCTGCATCTGCTAGGACACATTATAATACATACATAGTACATACATGACATGACCACAGTATGAGTTTTGGGTATAAACCAGACCTTCTCGTCCCACACTGCTTTACAGCTGATGGCTTTGCTCCATGTGGACTGCTTTACTCCTCCGTTAACCACTTGAACCTCTTCTTTCCGCTTCGAGCTGCTCGTCATGATGTTCCGTCCGTGCACACACGATAAAACACGCGATCCGTTGTCTGAACACTTGATCGGGATTGTAAAATCTTCTGCAAGCGGTCAGATTTGCTGCTTCTCGTCCCACATTGATACAGCTCAGGGAACTGGCTCTGCGCATGCGCAGCGAAGTCATGACCTTGCCATAGCATCCAATGAGCGAATGCGACGTCTACACGGTGAGCCAATCAGAGCGCAGAACTCGTGTCAGACGCATGCGTCCAGCCACTTTGCGCCCTCCACAGGTAAGCGATAATTACTGCAATATCAGAGAGCGTTAGTTAATGAATGAGTTTAGCTTCGGGTTCATTTGCATGTATGTTGTTTCTTTTACTACTAAGTGAAATGTGCATAATACATAATTTTATTTATAAGAAATGGCGGCAAAATAACTTAGAAATCGTGACATGATTTTTATTATTTATATATATTTTTTATTTTATATTGTTTTATTTTATTTATTGAAGTAAACTTTTAAGTTTTTTTTTTCGACGGCTCTTTCTTCTTGAAAATTGTGCCTTAAATATGTTTTATTATGTAGAAAATGTTACAAAAAAAGGAACAAGGCGGATTCTCGAGGCAGGGCTATATTGTAAATACAGTAAATATACTATATACAGGCCGCAAGGGGACGCTAGAGGGTCCGCGGAGAGTTTGACAGAATTTTAGAAAATTAATATATTTTGACTGCCTTTATTTTGCTTTCAAAGTCGGGCTGTTTACTTTGGATAATTAAACATGTTTGAGGCAAGCCAAAATACATAAATAAATAAATAAATAAAAAACATCTAGTAGAGAATGTCATTCTGTTTACTAAATACTGACCGGAAACCTTTCTAAAGACTATTATTATTAACGATTATTATTGAATCACCGTTATTTGAGTGCTTGATATTCCTGGTTTTGATTAAAAAGTGTATTTACAGTGAAATATGCGCTAAACAAACACAGCTCAACTGAATTAACAGCGTTTGTCTTTAGGTTATGTAACATTACTTCACTGCGTAGAAAAATGTTATTTATTTATGTATTTATTTATTTATTAATACAAGCGAATAATGTGTACATTTAAACGTGAGTATTTCTTTATTAGTGTCAAAATATAAAAGCCAGTAATATAGACAAAAACTGTCTTTACAATAGCGTGCATACAATTGTTTATACATAGGGGTTTTTACACGACAATATATGAAAAGTCATAAATCATTTTTATTGTGTTATGTTTTTATTGTGTTAGTCAGCTGTACTGTTTTATTATTATTTAATCAAAACAACCCAACTGCAGTTTGATTGATATTACGTAGAATGCAGAATAAGAAAACACGATTTTTGCAAATGAACTCTTCATATATAACATATACTGTTACATATAAAATATATATTATATAAAAATATATCCCCTTTATATTTCAGAGGGTACACGCATTAATAGATTTCAAAGCCTTTTTATTACCCCTCTTCTTTCTGCAGCATGCATAGTACATCCTGATCTTGTAGCGAATCTTTAACCGCAGAAACGCTGTGGTTATACAAATTGCACTAGCTTAATTGCTCTACATCACTGTAATTTAAGTTCTCAGAAACTTTTCCACTCGCGTGTTTCGTTTTCTCTGAGCAGAGATGACTTTTCATTCACTACAAGAAGTGCTGCAGTCGTATCTGACTATTAGTTGCTCGCAATCATCAGTATATTCCTGAGCCGATCATCAGACCTTCGGATGCCAGTGACGCATCCAGTCACATGACGCTGCTGCTGGTGACGTACAGCGTGAGTTTCTTTCCCCGTCTGTGTTTAACACACACTCACACACACTCGACTGGACATAAACAAGAGTGAAGGGCCTTTGTGTTACACTCATCACTGTATCCTCCAGCTCAAGCTGACTCGAGTTGTATTTCTTGTGTGTATGGCAGCTGAAGCAGCGCGTCTCCGACGGGATTTGGCTCGTGCGCGCGGGTGAGTTTGTGTTTGACTTTTATTGTTACACATCGACGTCACAATCTATCATTTACAGCAGCTATACTGCACTCACACATCTAAAGTGACTGACTGCTGCTCTGCGAGTGAGGGACTGTGTCTAATGGCGACAGGAAGAAGGGGTGGAGATGTAGTTTGTGGTTTTTAATATCTGATCATATTTCATAATATTAGTGTTCATACAAATTAAAGTTCATCAGAATAATGGCACACGTGTGGGATCAGATGTGGGTGAATTCCCAGTGCTGAGATCACTGAGACATGTTCAGCTAATCAGCTTGAGATAGTTTCATCTGAAAGTTCATTTATACTCTAGATCAGATGGTTGATTATCAATTTATGCATATTTCCAGACTGTCCATCCATCACTGATTTGTATTTATAATCACACTCAGAGTGTATTGTTGACATTGGACACATTTCAGTCCCTTTTTTAAGTGATTGACACTTATTTGAGCAAAAGTGATAACTGGGGCGATATTTGACGCCAGATTGACTCAAAAAACAAAACTTTTTAGTTTCCCCATGTGTCAGTTTGAAAATCTACCAATAGTACTGTTAATGTATAGTTTAGTTTGAGGAGTTTTACTAGTGTTTACACTTTAAAAGGTTAGTTTGTCCAAAAATGACAATTCTGTCATTATTACTCCCCCCTCATGTCGCTCCAAACCCGTAAGACTTTCGTTCATCTTTGGAGCACAAATTAAGATATTTTCGATGAAATCCAAGAGTTTTTTGACCCTGCATAAACAGCAGTGCAACTGAAATGCTCCCAGGCCCAGAAACGTCAAAATAGTCCATGTCAGTGGTTCAACCGTAATTTTCCAAAGCTGTAAGAATACTTTTGTGTGCAAAGAAAATGAAAATAATGACTATTCAACAATTCTTCCCCATTATCAAGAGTGTCTCTGCACGTAAACAACGCATGTGCAGAGGTATTGTCGATAATGGCACAAAAAGTATTCTCATAGCTTCAGACAATTACAGTTGAACCACTGACATGAACCGTTTTAACAATGTCCTTTCTGGTCCTTGAACATGGTGGTTGCATTGCTGTCTATACAGGGTCAGAAAGCATTCGGATTTCGTCAGAAATATCTTAATTAGTGCTCTGAAGATGAACAGTGATCTTACAGGTTGGGAACGACATGACGGAGAGTAATTAATGACAGAATTTACATTTTTGGGTCAACTCTTTAGTAGATCTTACTTGGTGTTATTAAATTGTATTATACATATTTTTTTCAGTGGGCGCCCTGCACTATAGCATCATCACTGACCGTATCAAAAAAACAAAACAAAAAAAAAACAGTCAACTAGTGTATAATTTATGAATAAATCATCCACATTTAGACTGTTTTCAGTCATTAATGTTTAGAATTAAAGAGTGAAGGGGATAAACATATAAAGAAATCGTGCTACGTCAACCCTGAGGCCAGTTTCCTGTCCTGAAGCTCAAGGCTGTCTGAGGTAAACATGCAGGCCATGGCATTTGATTCAAGGAAACAGTAGATGTAACGGATTTACCACCTTTACGACCTCTCCTCCTCAGCAAAAGGTCACAGTCAATGTAACAATGCTGTTTTACATCTCTAAATCACTGCAATTTAAGAGCTATTACCTTGAAAACAGATGTTAGGAATGACAGTCATCTGAACATCCGATTATGTTTAACATCTCTTGTTGATGCGTTTTGTTTTAACGACATTATCATTTTTCTATAACTTTAAAAATGAATAAAACCCTACATCATCCCGGGATTTTATATGCAGTCAAAGGTTTTGTTAGTATGTATTCCTGGTTTTACTTTCCTTTCCCTCTTCCCAGCTTCCAGGTGGGATTATTGCAAATCTTTCCCTTAACAAAACCTGGAAACGTTCCCTTGGCTTGGTCATGAGCGTGAAGGCGTCTGAAATCAGGACAAGGGTTGTGGGTCCCTGCGCTGTGCGTTCTAGCGGCTCTGGTCAGCAGGAGCTGGCATTGCACTGCCTCGCTGGTTAGGAGACTGTGATGTCAGCCATTTTAGGTTGGACAGCAGAGCGTGTGGTGTGCCGCCATTTTTTTTTTCCCCTCACTCTTCCATTTTTAACTGAGCCTTAACACCTTAGGTGCTGGTGACATCGAATCTGTGCCACTCTGCGTTGAAAAAGCCAAATGTTCTTTAACGGTTGGTGTTGTATTTGCAATAATAACCAAACTGAGCAAATACATGCCAAAAGTCATGCATGAATCTACCTACGCCATTGGCCTTTTTGATGCAGAGGTCTTATTTTTAATACTTCAATGTAAAACTTTTGTGAAATCCTTACTCTTTACATTGGATTTGCATGCAAAGAAACACATTTTCGCCCGAGAGGGTCAACATGCATTGGTGTGCCACTCAAACCGAGGGCTTTGACTATGGGACGCCATGCTATTGACAATGAGTGCGAACAGCCACACCTATCAAACTCAGTCTGAAATAGGATCAGGGACTGCTCTCGCCACTCGCAGCGTCCGGAAAAAACAAGCCCAGGGACAGCCAGGAACTGAACACCGTCTATGGGTTTGACCACTGTGCGTATGAGTGCGTTAGCGCGTTAATTCGGTGTGTACGTGAGTTGTGTGTAGGTGGGGTGGAGGGGGGGTTGCCATGGGGATAGTAACACACCAGTGGTGCTGACGACCCGTCTCCCTGCAGACTGGGCTGAACTTGTTGAGGGAGAGAGAGGGAATGGGGGAGGGGAGGTGAAGGCGAGCAGGGAAACCGACAGTGGGGTACATGTGTTTTCGCCAGAGCAAATGTAGTGGATAGAGATTTTAACCCCGACTAAACAAAGCCATGTTTATTGTTAATCTTCTAAAACATCCACGTGGTTCAGAATTGGTCAGGTTAGGCACTGTTGTGTTATTGTTTATTTACATGTTCTCCAGAGAGACAAAGATATTGTTTGTCCCTAGCGAGGACGAAGGCTGACTGAACAGGCCTCGAACTTTTGCCATGGCATACACTCATTTATTTCAACCTTTTAGTGTGCATTTAAGTATTGCCAAACAAGTGATCCATGACCTTTTTGTCTTAGTCAAACTCTAGTAGACTAATCCTGCTGTATTTTTTAATGCTTCATCAAGACATTATGCATATGGTCCACCTAATCTTGAATGTTTTCTACCATGGCTAAGTAGCTAACAAATTGGCGGACAATCCATAGGTATGTTCATAGCTTATTCAAGAGTCGCTCAACGCAAATGGCAGCTTGGCTCCCAGGTTGACCACTCGCTAAATAGCTCATGGTGGAACATTCCAGAGCCTTTGGAGTGAGCCAGAGAGGAGGAGGAGGAGGAGATGTGGGGGGGTAACGGCTCTGTGATTGTTGGATGAGGGTGAAGGGGGGTGTGTGAGGGGGGGGTAGGGATGGGGAATTGGTATCAAGGCAAAAAAAATTCCTTGCTGAAACACCTCACTGCTTCCTGCGACAGTTAATGGCCCCTCCCCAACTTCCCAACACATGTGTACACACACGCTCGCACCTCGGCCCAAACTTACAGGCCCAGCCCCCACTCGTCTTCTCGTCCTCGGGGTCTGACCAGCGTGATGGATGTCGGGCCCGCCTACCACGCAAACCCCTTTGTGTTGGTTATGTGACCCAGCAGCGTTGGCAGGGCCATGCCCCCTTTCGCTGAAGCGAACAGCAATGCCGAGGCAAGCTGCAATGAGGGGCATTTCCATTATTTGGGAAAAATGGGGCAGGAAGTTCCCCTGACAAGCACATGATTATCTAGAAGTACATCTTTTAAATTTTTCGCATCTTAGCATCTTTGCTTCTGGGCTCACAGAACATTTTGAGGTAATCACCTGAGCCGTTAATGCAATGGGACTAATCACTCTGAAGCTGCACGAAAATGATATCATGAATGCCAGAGTGGCTGGTGCCAACAAAAGAACATGTACAGATTGTGAAAGCTGCTGTTGTGAAAGTTTTGGTACATGACATCAGCTGCAGACAGCGAAAATAAGAAAAACATTTTTTTTTTTCACATTTCTAAGAGCCCTCCAAAAGTTGGGCACTGGAAATCTTTTAAACCACAACAAATAAATAGTTATTTGTACTGAAAAACAAAATATTCCAAGGCACTCGTGTAGAAAAAAAAGCCTTTAATGGACTGGGCTAAATCATTAAAACAATTAAAAGTGTAGATCTACGTGTTAGTTATTTGTATTTTTAATGTAGTCAGAACATATATATATATATATATATATATATATTTTTTTTAATAGTATGGCTGGGTGGTAAATCGATTGAATTTCCTTGATAAACAATAACAACAGTTCGATAAATGTTCTATTATAATATTTATGCGGCAAATGTGCTCTGATCAAAGTTCAAATTGCGGCACGGAGGGAATTTATGTAGAGCAGATGCGTTCAAGTGCTTGAATTCACTGAAGAACACAAAAGACTCGGTTTAAAGCCAGATGAAACAGCACTGATAAAAAGGAGAAACACTGTGCGCAACAATAATGCCAGAAGGCTTTTTAATCTACAAATCGCCATAATTTACCATAGATTTACTGTAGTAGCACTAACTACACAGTTATATTGTCAGAAGTGTGAGTATATTTGTGTCAAATTTTATTGCATTATTAATGTAGACATGTATTAAATGTATTGATAGAGGAGTAGTGGAATATAATTACAGTCTTTTTTGTGATTAAATAGCATTTATGCATTCATACTAAATGTATTTAGACGACTGTTTTTCATACAAATACCTAGAAACCATATTACATTTTTACCATGGTATTGAAGTGCTATATTTGTGGTTTTAACTGTTATTATCATAATCTATGGATGATACTATGGAAGAGCAATGGTTAAAAAAAAAATACCTCAAACAGTCAGAATAATTAAATTTCACCATATATAAATGCGACTGCTACATCTGCATCCTCAAGCTACTATCAAATGTGTATTTCTATGAGACAAAAAAAAAAAACTGTTATATTATTATTAATATTATCAGGTAACACAAACCTGTTTCTTGATTTGAAACAATATTACTAAGAAATTATTTTTTTCAGTTAAGATATTTATTTTGTTCAGGAAAAATGAGTGGGAAAAAGTGTGAAGAATGAAAAAAATATGAAGTATTTGTCATGTTCTGACCATAAAGAATATTTTAAAGCCACATTTAACCATCTGGTTTTTGACAACTTTCACACTGTAGCAAACTACTGCCTTTAAACTAAAAAAATTGACATTTATTGTGATAATTATCAATATCGACTGATATGAAAAAAAATGATCGTGATCTATTTAATAGCCATCAATGGAGAATAATACTTTAGTGTAATTACAGCATCTACCAGTAGGGGCTAACTAGACCGTGTTAACAGAGCAAAGCTTTCCTTTGTCCCTATGTGACATGGTAGAAATGGAGAAAGCTTGTACTGCTCTCATAAGACTCTCATAAGACTTTTCAGCTTGGATATGTACAGCTGTACAGTATTCTCTTATTGGAAGCATGTTCTCATTGTTGTTGTCCTTTCTCATTATGTGTTCTGCCTTTTGTAGCCCCATTTACAGGGTTAACTTGCAGCTAAGAAACTGTGCTGCCCTGTTCCTGGTATGTTTGCTTGCAGCAGTCTAAGATTAGTGAATTGAAAGTGACCTATATTTCTAGTAGGCCTTGGCAGTTGTAGCCATTTGAATCAGAAATCAACTGCAGTGCTTTTTTCCTGTGTGTTGTTGTTTAGTGAATGCACTGTTGTACGTGAGGATGTATGTGTATTGAAATTTATGTTTTCTCACATTTTTAGTCTGATAAAATCAACCAGGTTTGATTGATAGTATGTCATTAACTTGAACAACAAAAGTTAAACTTTTTCAGAGAGGGGATGGGGAGGTGATGGTTGTAAGAATGCTCCGTAAACAGAATGAGAGGCTATAAAAGGTTCTTTGAAAGTAGCTCAGTCATCAGAGACGGACATAAAAGCAGCTCTTCTCTTTTGTACTGTAAGTGAAAAACTGTTTAAAGATAGAAGGTCAATAGGCAGTTTTTTATTTTAGTATAATAACTAAATTGAGCTTGAGTTCTGTGGTTCTTAAAAGCTGTTGTTTTATGTCTTTACAGATGCTCTGATGCCTGAAACCATTAAGTGCATGATGATAATGTCCATCAACAAGTTCTCAGTGGATATTCTATAAGAGTGGATAACCGTAATTATTAATCAGGATTCTCCCTGGAGACTAAGTAGACAGAACCATGGCAAGCAAGAGGAAGTCGACCGTTCCATGCATGATTCCTGTAAAGGCCATGCATCTGCAGGATGACTTTGAACGGGACAGACTGTCCCCTCCATCTAAGGACATTGGCTTTTCCGTTACTGAGGAAGCCAGTGGAAAAAGCAGTCAAGGTTTGGATGAGTCCTCTGGGCAAGAAGCAGGTGATACCAATAAAGATGGTGGGATTTATACTTGCAGGCCATGTAACTTTGAGACCCAGGACCTAAATCTATTCCTTGATCATGTCTACAGTGGGCACCCAGATTTCCGCATTGACCCTTGTTTTCTTTGTGTGGATTGCGGAATAAGTGCTGCAAAATTTGAGGGGTTAGCACTGCACAATGCTCGTGTCCATCCCAGTACAATAAACACCACCCTTCAGCTCAAAAAGAAGGACAACAGAATCATAGTAGAGCAGAGTCTTTGCGTGGAACCTTGTGAAAGCGTTAGCTCTAAAGAAACGGAGATATCCATCACCAAGACGCCAATCATGAAAATGCTGAAGGGCAAATCAGAACCCAAAAGGATTGTTGTTTCTCACCCTGTTACTGATGACCCTCCCCCGTCTATTACCAAAGTGGTGGAGAAAAATGACTCTACTGCAGTTACTGTCACTCATGTGCCCACTATTGTACACAATGGAGCAGCCAGCAAAGTTGCCCTGCCATCAGCCATTCAGATTGTTAATGGCTCTGGGGCGTTGCCCATGCTGAAGACAGCTGTTACACAAGTCGTATCTGTTGTGCAGAACAGAAGTCTTAATCAACAATCTGCTCCAGTCTCCTCATCCCACTCCTCTTCGGCCTCCTCCTCATCAAGTTCTAAGAATCTTCCAAAAGTAATGATCCCTCTCAGCAGCATTCCTACCTACAATGCATCCATGGACAATAGCAGTTTCTTAAAGACATCCTTTAGCAAGTTCCCATATCCAACCAAGGCTGAGCTTTGCTACCTTACTGTAGTCACCAAGTACCCTGAGGAGCAGATCAAGATCTGGTTCACAGCACAGAGGCTGAAACAAGGAATCAGCTGGTCTCCAGAGGAAATAGAAGATGCCCGCAGAAAAATGTTCAATACAATCATACAGGCAGCACCTTCAAACGGTCAACAGCAACGTCAGACCCACCACACCACTGCTCAGCCAACTATCACAGTTCTGGGCACAACTGGCATCCCTCACATCTTGCAAGGTAGCCTGGTTAGCCAAGGAGGGGTGATTGTCACCCAGCCAATGATGGCTAATGGAATTCAGGTCAGCAGCGCCCCTGTTGCATTAGCCGTAACACCGAAACCTCAGGCTGCTGCAAAGCCGATGATGCAGGCCAGACCCGCTGCAGCCCTGGTAGCTGATAAAGGAATCAGCATGGTTTTAGGCACTGTTGGAAGCAGCAGTAGTGGAAACTGCAGTAGTAGCAGCAGCAGCAATGCTAGTACTAACAGCAGTTCAAGCAGTATTAGTAGTACTAGCAGCTTGTGTAGCCAAGCTAGTGTAATCAGTATTGGTAGCAGTAGCACTGCTAAGACAAATAGCAACAGCAATATTAAGGTCAATACACCAGGTACTAATGCCACTTGCATTAAAAGCAACGGTAATATTGTGAAAAGTGAGGGTAAAGGCAATTCTGAGGCTAGAAGCAACGTTACCATCAGGAACATCGATTCACCTGCCAGTACCACTCCGACCACGACCTCTGCATCTACAACTACAACAGATAGCGCAGTACCAAGTAAATCAGACTCTCCTATCTCTATGAACTCTCGTATATTCTCCAGCACTAACTTCCTGGACCCCAGCTTTAACAAAACCAAAAAGTCCCAGGAACAGCTGGCAGCCTTAAAGGAGAGCTTCCTCGTTAGCCAGTTTCCTAATCAAGAGGAAGTAGACCGGCTTATAAGCCTAACTGGTCTGTCTGTACGTGAAGTACGGAAATGGTTCAGTGACCGCCGCTACCATTTCCGGAATCTGAAGGGTTCAAAGTCTAGTGGAGGTCAAACTGTTACAGCTGGTGGTAGCATTTCCCAACTCGATACTCTTGCTGCTGTAGACCTCTCTGAAAACAGTACACCCCCAGAGAGGCCCAAAACCCCCCAGCAGTCGCCTCTCAGCCCCTCACACACATCATCCCCACCAACTCCAACAAGGCGGCCTCCACGACCCCCATCGCCAGATTTCACGGCTATACGGTACAAAGAGCGAGAGCCCCACCAGGTTCGCGCTTTGGAGGCCAGCTTTGCAGAGGACCCAGATCCACCTAGTGAAGAAGTCGACCGGTTAAGAACAGAAACAAAGATGACCCGCCGTGAGATCCACGGTTGGTTTGCTGAGCGACGAAAGAGGGTTGCAGCAGAGAAGAAGAAAGAAGAAGCCGAGAGGGCGGAGAGGGAAGATGATGATGCGGTGGCAGAGGAACATGGAATAACAAAGGAAACATCCAGCAATGATGAGACTCATGAAGGTGAAGATTCCTCCAAGGAAACACAAGGCAAAGATGAGAAACAGAAGGATGAGACTGGTACTGAACCAAAAGTCAACCCTATCAAAATCAATCTCAAAATGCTGAAAGTTACTGAATCCAACGGAAAAGGTGAGCCAGAAGGCAGTCAACTGAATGAGGCTACCAAGGTGCCACAGTCTGTCTCTCAGACAAGTGTTCCTCAGACCTCCCCATACCGAGGTAAGAAGACACCTGAACAGCTCCACCTGCTGAAGCAAGTATTTGCACGCACCCACTGGCCCAGTAGTCCCCAGTACAATGAGCTGATAGCTAAAACAGGCCTACCACGACCAGAGGTCGTACGTTGGTTTGGAGATTGCCGCTATGTCCTGAAGAACGGTCAGCTCAAGTGGCTCGAGAGTTACCAGACCATGGTAGATGAGGAGGACTTCCAGAAAGCTAGCATCAGCATTCTAAAGGAGCACCTAGATAAACATGGCAAACTAGATGAGACTAAGTTGGAAGAGATTGTCAAATCAAGTGGGTTAGGTGAGGAATCAATCCGGCGGTGGTTTGCAAATAAGACACCACTTTTATCGGAGGAAAAGAACTCTGAGAGCACAGGAAGTGTGATGACTGGATCATCATCTGCAACCCCAACTGAAGCTGCACAGCATCCAGACCAGGAAGATGTAAACATGGAGCAGTCAGGAAGCAGCCTAATCTGTAAGGAGCAAACCACAAAGTCAATAGTTGACATATCAACAAATACTAAACAAGGTGATTAATTTTCTGCCAACTTAGCCTTGAATTACTTTGTAGCTCATTTGAGGATGGGATTAGCCCTTAGAGCACGGTTCTCCAATCCTGCTTCTGGAGAGTTACCATCCTGCAAACTTCCATTTCAAACACATTTGCCGGTGATTATCAAGTAACCCTAAACACCCTGATTAGCTGATTTAGCTATGTTTCGTTGGGGTTGGAGCTGAAATCTGCAGGATGGTCGCTCTCTAGGAGCAGGGTTAAAGATCCCTGGCTTAGATCATGGGTCACGTTGGTTCTGGAGGGCCGATGTCTTGCAGAGTTTAGCTTCATCTTGCCTCAACACTCCTGCCTGGAAGTTTCAAGTATACCTAGTAAGACCTTGGATTAGCTAATTCAGGTGTGTTTGATTCTGGTTTAGGGTGACCAGACGTGCCATTTTCCAGGGACACCTTCTGGCCAGGATTTCTGTGTTGCCTAAAATAACAAAGTTTGGCTGTTTGCTCTGCGCAGATCAATTGTTGTGTGACATCAAAGTACCACAAGAGCGCCATAAGTACTTAGGTGTCATACAATGATCAATCTGTGCAGTGCAAACAGCCAAAACCTGTTTATTTTAGACAACGTAAAAATCCTGGCCAGAACGTGTCCCTGGAAAATGGCACGTCTTGTCACCCTATTATTGTTGGAGCTAAACTCTGCAGGACCGAGTTTGACGACCCCTGCCTTAGATAGTGTCCGGTGTGAGGTTGTTTTTGTGTTTAATATTTGTGTGTTCATTTTCGCAGAGTCTGACTGAAGAGGAGGATGGATGCATGAATGTGAAGTGATATCAGCCCATGGGATTACAGCACATGTGGCCTTTAATTAAAGGCTTTTTTAAGAAAAGAAAGACAGATTTAACTTTAACAGGAGCACTGGAGGGCACCGCTGCAAAAAAAAAAAAAAAACTCTCTCTCAATGAACTTTTCTTTTTCAACAAGAGTTACTAGCTGTCCCACTGTTTAAGACATGGTGTGGATTATCGAAGGTCAAGATGTACCCCTTCACCAGCCAGCTGCTTTTTCTATTTGGACAGGATAGAGGGGAAAACAGACCTTGTCTTTGTGAAGTAATAGACCCAAGTTGAAGTCCACGGAGAAGTTTTTCTTGGATGTGTATTTCCTAACTTTTTCTTTTTGGGAGGAATAACCATTTGTAGGGGACTTACGGTGGTACGAAGCGCAAACTGCACAGCTCTCATTGAGCCCTTTTGTAATTAAGATATGACTGACATAATTGCACCTCAGAGAGGTTGAGTTGTATGCTGTAGGTGAGCATCAATACCACAGCGTATTTTTTTTCTGAAATGTCATCGAAAGTAAAAGAAACCCTTAAAATCATGACTGTTTGTGTCAAAACAGATTCACCAGTGTGAACGCTTAGGCTTGTATGATTTTTACAAATATTATTTGCAGAATAAATTTAATATTAAAAATGGTCATGGATTTTCAGGCTTGGAAAAAAAGAGAGCATTCACTGTTCATTGTTGAATAAGTACTTTATTCTCAGGCTTGATTATGTTTCATATGAAAAGCAAAATTAAAACGTATACTTCCTCCAATATAGCATAGGCACATTACAGAAAAGGCTTGGTTTGAAAATAAGAACATTGGTAACAAAACGCTGATGCAAGAAAGCATAGAAAAAGGCATACATGTCCAACAGGGAATCTTTCGTTGATGTATATATGTATACATACACCAAGGCACATGAAAGATGATGCAAGAAAACAGCAGAAACTCATTTACAGACTGGAGAAGGGCGACAGAAGTACAAGGAAAGGGAGTAACACTGAAAACAAATCGAGGGAATGTTGGCTAATTTGGAATACATGTAAGGGAACTTGAGCGAATTCCCTCTGAAGGAGTTTGGCCTCGTCTTTTCCTCTCAAAGCTCAGGAAGTGATTATGGTCCCTGTGTCTTTCTGTAATATTTCCAGATTGCGTAATGCAAATTGCTATACAGTAATCATTGCGAAAGACAGGAAGAAAATAAAAAGGAATGACAGAATTTATGCATGCATCCAAAGGCGCAAGCCAGTTGCTTGAATTGCACATCCCTCCATGTTAATTAGCATTTCTGTAGATGCCCAATTAGGGGAACATACAACAATGTAACAATATAAATTGAGGAGTAAAATCAGGAGCATCTTTCAGACTCTGAGCTGTCATGCACAGAACCAAATAAATACGGTGACAATACTGCCATAACATAGCAGCCACAAGGCAAAAATGAGGGGGGGGAAAGGCAAACAAGCTCTCCAGAAAAATGCACCTGGACCCCATGGTCAAACGGAGAGCCAGGTGATGGAAAAAATAATGCGACGATGGCTTCCGTATATGGCTGTTAGACACTAATATTTCGCAGAACTACATGGCATGTCTATGTGTGCAGTAACATCTTAACCCCCTACTGGCTAAAACAAGAAAACTGCATGAAACTTATCAGAGCTACAATAAATATGGCCTTGTTTGTACTGTACATCAGCTGTAAATACTGAGGTTTAGCAGTCTTAGCCTGTTCATCAATTATTAGGGCAATACTATGGCATAACACAAAACTAAATGACTGCTTGGCACAAGGTCCTCGAAACATCTATAGGAAGACTGACCAAAATGCCACGGAAGAAAGATTTTTTGAGAATAATTCAACGCTTGGGGTGTTCTACTAACCCAATAAACTGAGACAGACTTATTTGGTCCCAATTTCTTACATAAACCTCCCGCACAGTCTACCTTTGGCTTTCTTTAAACGTACATCATGGTTAACACGCTACTAAATTATACATAAAATGTCCTCCCTATTTAATCTGATAAGACAATGCATAATAAAAACCCTTCAGGAACGAGACTTTTCAGTTGCTAAAATGTGGAGGAACAGTAAACGATAAATCAAAGGATAAAATGCTTTGAAATGAGATGGTCCAAGTTCTGTCTGAAAACTAAACACACAACATTTCCAATGCTCCCATAACCTTAAAACCCCACCTGAGCTGTTTGTGAATTAAAGTCCACCCGTGCAGACTGGCAAAATGTAAAACAAGGAGAGTGATATTGCTCTCTGGTCACGTGATAACGTCATAACTTTATTTTAAAACTAAATAAAGGTTGTTCTCGAGTTAAGTGTCGAAGGATGTCTTCCTGAATCTCACACAGCGACTACTTCAATGAGATCTCTCATACTGCCACCTTCCAGGTTTAAAAAAAAAAAAAATACATGGACATCCTGGGACGTGTCAAACACTTTAGTCCATCGACTCGGACACAGGGAAGAGAAAGTGTAAGAATGCGAGAAACGCAATTAAAAAGGCCAAGCCCTCATGTTAAAAACATACTCGTATAGAAAAAACCAAAACAATAACATTATGAAACAGATGTTTAAATAATAAAAATAATCTGAAATGAAATAAAAATCTGGAGTGAGAGGCTCTTTGAGAGCAGATCAGCTGCGACGCTTTTCTAACCGTCAGCAAAATGGGGCGCGCACACACACACGCACACACACACATTTATATATTTATATATAAGCCAGAGAGATAGAGTAAAGAAAAAGTATTATTACTCCATAAATGTTAACCTGGAATCGGTTTCAAAGTGATGAATGATACAGCCCCCGCTCAATTTTGAAACATCGGCCTCGTCGTCCACCCAGACGCTGTCCTTGAGTCTCACGCTGCATCAGAACACCCCCGTCCCGTCCGCCGCAGGTTCAGATTGTAGCTAAGCAGATAATTGTTCGTTTCTGTCCGTGAGCCAAAGCTCCGTTCGAGTCCCTCTGCCACTCGCGCGGCCCTGAGCGGGAGAGAGTCGCAGAGAGAGGGAGATCTGTCCGAAAACGCTGGCGATGACGATTTCCACAGAAACGGGTTTCACGGCAGTCCTTGACATCATCAGCTCTGTAGGAACCTTGTCGCTGGCCTTGCGTCCGCTCCGTCCATCTGTCGCACGCTCAGCCGCTCGGGTTACGCACGGTTGTCGGCGCTGACGCGGGCCCTGCGAAGCCTGCGAGAGAAAACGTCACGTGTTAGAATTCAACCGTGTAAGCCTGACTTTTGATCATCAGCAATCTGTGCTTGACAAGAACCAGACACTCACACAGGAAGAGACCATCTGAACCCTAATTAAACCAGCCTATTGGTCGTTTTGGAAATGTATTGTAGCAACACTGATTTCAGATTTTTCTGCATTAAACGTCAAACAGAAATAGCAATTTATATGTATTTTTTTCCAGAATTTCTCAAACTAACAATGATCACAGCCAGGGGCGACACTGGTTAGTATTGGGGGTAACGCATTACAAGTAATCAGATTACTTTTTCAAGTAACTATTAAAGTAACATGACTTTTTAATTTCCAATTAAATATCTGAGATACTTTTTCAAATAAGTAACGCAAGTTACTTTGTTTTCCCATTTATTCACTGATGGCTCTCCTGTCCCGTGCTGAGAGAAATTGGGAATGAGGTGCAGAGGCAGCTTTTGAAAGAGCTTTTACAGCAGGGATGCACAATATTATCAGACCGATATAGGAATTGGTTAATAATAGCTTTAAATGTAAATATTGGCATTGGCCCGATATGAATAATTATGCCGATATGTCTTGCCGATAAGAGGAATAACCCACATGAACTTAGTTGAATAAGTTTTTGTTAAAGGAGGAGTCCACTTCCAGAACAAGAGTTTACAGATAATGTACTCACCCCCTTGTCATCCAAGATGTTCATGTCTTTCTTTCTTCAGTCGCAAAGAAATTATGTTTTTTGAGGAAAACATTTCAGCATTTTTCTCCATATAATGAACTGATATGGTGCCCCGAGTTTGAAGTTTGAAATTGTCCTGAATCGCCGTTTTACCTTTGTTGTTAAGGGTGTTTGATCTTCTTTGCATGTTCACTTTAAAGACTGTGTCAGTACTTCTGCAGTGATGTAGGATGATTTTGAAATGATTTTTGAAGTTGAGGGAGAAAATATGATTGGAGTTTTTCGACATACACTAACTGTCTTGAGTCAGAATACACAGAGTTCAGGGAGAGTAAGACAAGACGAGCGTTTGAGATTGAAAAGTAATTAAATTGTATTATTTTTATTAAAATAACTGATCGTTTCACTAGATTAGGCCCTTCTTCCTCGGCTAAGATTGTTTACAACCGCATTTGTGATCGTTTGAAGCTGCATTTTGGAAGTTCAAACTCGGGGCACCATAGCAGTCCATTATATGGAGAAAAATGCTGAAATGTTTTCCTAAAAAAACAATTTCTTTACGACTGAAGAAAGAAAAACATGAACATCTTGGATGACAAGGGGGTGAGTAAATTATTTGTAAATTGTTGTTCTGGAAGTGAAGTTCTCCTTTAAAAACTAACCAAAATTAAAAATAATTTGCTTATAATTTCCACACAGGACAGACTTTGTGTTGTTTCCAAACAAAAGGAAATTTATCAGCATCAGCATTGGCTGTCGGCCAAAATGAGCTTAAAAATATCACCATATTGGATATCGGCAAAAATTCATTATCAAGCATCCCTATTTTACTGTTTCCAAAAATATTACTTTTGCATTTTGTTATTAAACATCAAATTAACAAGCCCAGCTCAGTATGTAATCAGATTACTTTTTCAACTAGTAGTAACGCATGACTTTTTAATTTGCAATGAAATATCTCAGTTACTTTTTCCAAGTAACGCAAGTTACTTTGTTTTCCCATTTATTCACTGATGGCTCTTCTGTCCTGTGTTGAGAATAATCGGGAATGAGGTGCAGAGGCAGTTTTTGATGTGAAAGAGCTTTTACAGTAGGGATGCATGATATTATCAGACTGATATTAGAATTGGCTGATAATGGCTTTAAAATGTAAATACAGGCATCGGCCCGATGTGAAGAATTATGCTGATATGTGTTGTCAATAAGAGGAATATCTCGCATGTGCTCAGGATGTGCTAGAGATTAGATCACGTCAGCAGCGTGACTCATTCTTGAAGCAAAGTTTCAACTGAATGATGATTGGATTCAACATTTTGGATCACTGCATTTAATCTGAGAATCCACATACAGAATGAGGCCTTCTGTGTGTGTGAGAGAGTAAATCGTAACAGCACAGTGGCAGCCTCATCCGGGTCCCAATGCCTGTTCGGTAGGGAGTTTTATTTCCGTAGGGGGCGCTGTTGGCCTACTTCTAATAAAAGTAAAATGCATGAATAACATTTAGACTGTTTCTGATCAAATAAAGCAGTAATTGATGTCATAAAATCACGAGTATGTTTTGATTTAAAGGTCAAAAGCTATAGGTTACACAAATTAAAAATCAACAACACTTCTAAATTAAATCATTTTGTATATATGCTGATTTATTCATTAATGTGTAATAGGTTACCCTTTTTTATACAAATTATGAGCTCTAAAACATTTGCAGAATTTACACAATGCTTTTGCTTTAGACTATCTACAAATGTTAAATTTTAAAATATAATGTTATGGTTACCACTGCATTAAAAAAAATAAATGTAAAAAAGTGATTAAAAATATATCTTTTTTAATTTTTAACATACTGTCATTATAAAAGAACTTCATTATTGTTTATTTAATTCTAACAAATAAGCTCTTGTTAAAAACAAACCAAAATGAAAAATAATTTGCTTATAATTTCTGTACAGGAGAGACTGTACAGACTGTACAAACAAAAGGAAATATATTGGTATCGGCATCGGCTGTCGGCCAAAATGAGCTTAAAAATAATCGCTATATTGGATATCGGCATATTGGATATCAGCAAAAATCCAATTTTGTGCATCCCTATTTTACAGTTTCCAAAAATATTACTAAACATCAAATTAGCAAGCCCAGCTCAAAAGATAAAAAGTAACGCCAAAGTAACAATGCATTACTTTCCATAAAATGTAGTAACACAATTAGTTACTTTTTATGAAGTAACAAAATATTATGATGCATTACTTTGGGAACAGATGCCCCATACCATATCAATTTAGCGCAGCCATGGAATTGTTGATATATTGTTTAACAATATATATTCATGTAATAAGTAATAGGTTACGTCTTTGTTACGTAATTTATCATTGTTGTTATGAAAACTAACAGCTGAGCGTTCCAATGCTAAATAATTACTTCTCCAAGAAAACAAAATGGGATGTTTCTGATCGAGGTCAGGTCAATGACATAACTGTAAGCCCCTCTCCGCTTAGTTACTATTGTTGCATTGGACAAACAAACAAAGTTGCTAACTGCCTTAACAATGACAGCTGTCAGTGTGAAAATCTGGTCCCAATAAGCTTTTGATACATTTTGGACACGGAAGAACCAGAGATGCCTTTCTGAACCACGAGATGACATTAACGTTCTGCTTTAGCAGATGAAAATTGTAACCTAATGAGAGTATGACTATGAATGTTAAATATTAAAATTATATTACAAATTTCATTGCCCATCCTCTCAGGACACCTGGAATGAGTGTTACACACATACTGGGTATAAACAATCTGCTCCAAGCTTCCACAGATGGTGCGTGTCCTGAGCGAGATCCAGTTCACGAACACAAAAACTTTCAAAAACAGAAACTTTAAGACTGGGTCATATCAACCAGTGATTCTATTTTCAGTAAGAGACGGTAAAAAGTGCAGGGAAAAAAATAAAAAATAAACTAGATAGTAAAGTTAATAGACAAACTTTAAGTTGGCTTGAAAAAGCCTGGCCAGAAAGTTTTTAAAGTTTAAAAAAAGTTTTAAGTTTGACTGTTTTCAATTTGAAATAGTTTTCAGTTTAAAATAATTTGAAAGATTAAAGTCTGAATGTTTTGAAGGCAATACAGTCTATTAGAAAAACAGACAGATAGGGTGTTGCTGTGTGGTCGCTAGGTTACTCAAGGTGGTTGCTAGGGTGTTGCTATGTGGTTGCTAAGGTATCCAGGGAGGTTGCTAGGCAGTTTCTAGGGTAATCAGTGTGGTTTGCTAGAGTGTTTCTATGCGGTTGCTAGGGTACTCGGGGTGGTTGCTAAGGTGTTGCTAGGCGGTTTTTAGGGTTCTCAGGGTGGTTGCTATGGTGTTGCTTAGGCGGTTGCTAGGGTACTCAGGATGGCTGCTATGGTGTTGCTAGGCGGTTGCTATGCTACCTGAGGTGGTTGCTAAGGAAATCATAAGCAAGTTACTAGCATGTTTCTAGCATGATTAACATGTTAATAGCATGTTGCTAACATGATTATCAAGTTACTAGCATGTTGCTAAAATGTTTTTAACATGATTAGCATGTTACTAACATGATTATCAAATTACTAGCATGTTTCTAGCATGATTAGCAAGTTACTAGCATGTTTCTAGCATGATTAGCATGTTTCTAGCATTAGCATGTTTCTAACATGATTCTACCATGATAAGCAAGATACTGGCATGATTCTAGCATGATTAGGAAGTTACTAGCATGTTTCATGCATGATTAGCATGTTTCTAACATGATTAGCATGTTACTAGCATGTTTCTAGCATGATTAACATGTTACTAACATGATTAGCAAGATACTAGAATATTTCATGAATGATTAGCATGGTACTAGCATGATTAACATGTTACTAGCATGATTAGCATGTTACTAGCATGTTTCTAACATGATTAGCAAGTTATGTTACTAGCATGATTAGCATATTACTAGCATGTTGTTAGTATAATTAGCATATTAATAGCATGTTGTTAGCATGATTAACATACAGCTAACAGGATGTAAATGGATTAGAAATAGTACATAGAAGGGAAGCTTTAGTCTCAAGGGATTCTGGGAGTTCAGATTTGAATTTTGTCAGTTGGAGTTTGAATAGTGTTGCTCATTTGAACATTCCATTAATGTAAGTCTATGGGATTTTTTGGTGGATTTGATAGTCTGGTTTACAAAAACCGTAAGCCGGATCAGTTAGAAAAGATATAGTAACCCGAGTCAGACCAGACCAGTCCTGGGCCAAGTTTGGTGGTTGTAGCTTAAAAGCTCTAGGAGGAGATACACTTTAAAATTTAGTTTTAGAAGAGGAAGTAGTAGTAGTTTAAATAGGATAACAGTAACAGTACTTTTTCAAGCCAACTTAGTAAATAGTCTGCGACTTATGTATATAGTCCTGATTGATCTGAATTTTTTTTTTCCTGTGCTGCCTATTTAGTGACAACCAGTGGAAAAAAGCCACTGAAAAGCTGAATGAACAAAAAGCAGTGCACATATTCGAAAATAAATACCCTGAAGAGTCACTTCAAACAGGAAGCGTTGCAACTCAAATCAGCAATGAAAAACAATTCAGAATCAAAGCTAGTCCACAGTATAGTAAATGTTGGAAACCACTTTGAAGTTATTCTTAAAACCTACACGAGACACACCATGAGCCAAAGAGAGACTCTCAGACATTTCAGTACTGAACATTAAACGGGTCATTCATGTAGATTTGGACAAGTTAATTTCAGTTCATTGCTCTGATGCCATGTCTGGTGGAGGATTATGCCATATACACATCTTTAAACCAAGCGTACCTCCTATTCTCGTGGTCCAACAGCGCCTCCTGTGACACTCTGAAGTCATCCAGCGGGGACTGGTACCGGGCCTCGAACGAGCCCTCCCGACCGCGATATCCCAGCGCCTGACCCGGAGACGAGGGCAGGGGTGACATGGAGGCCGTGGAGGAAACGGAGCTGGTGTCCCCCATACGCTCCCGGCCCACCTGCATGGCCATGGCCACCGCCCCCGCCGCCGAGAACGGACTCAACATCTCACCGTTCTCATGCTGCGGAAGAAAGCCAGGTGTTTATTACGATACAGCACGCTCATTTAGTTGTGCGTTTCTACAAACTATGATCCCCACCCTTCCTCTGATGATGTCCATGTGCACCAGCAGAGACGCCAACTCCAGATCCTCACTGTAGCTATTCTTCAGCGGGACCGACCGGTAGCCTACACACAGACATTAGTGACTTAGTGATCTTAGAGGGCATGAGTTCCTTGGAGTTCCCGTACCTGTTGGAGAGTCGTACCTGTTTTGAGGCAGTTGATGGGGAACGTTGCCTGGGCGAGAAAGTTCTGGTCGTTGAACATGTCGATTTCATAGACCACGAAGCGAAGGAAGGCAAAGGAAGGATTGCACACGGTGAATCGGAAGGGTTTCCTGGGCCAGGTGGGGTTCAGACCGTTGTCCGCTGAGAGTAAAACAGGTCAATCTTTTAGTGATCCCACAAACCTCCACAGAATTAGTTCTTATGTGTTGTAAAAGATGTTTGCATTTGCACCTCACCTTCAGAGTCTGTCCTCAGCTTGGCGTTGTCATATTCTGCTCCACAAACTTCTATCTCGATGAGAGGGCAAACGATACCTCGACCGTGTTTGGGCAGGTGGCGCGCTCCCAAAACCTAAAATACACCAACGTTCAGTTTCCTTCATTAGCAACTACTTGGTCACTCTCACATGATCATCATTGGCTGATGAACAGTTTCCACCTAAGTGAAAAGAAGCGCAGTCTGAAGACCAAAAACATTGTATGTGTCGTTTAGTACGTGCTTGGCTTCTGGTTGCTAAAAACACAATGCCATCTAATGGTAACATTATGTAAAAGAATCTTTTTAAGAATCTTTAGTCATTTTTGTTTTCAGAATCTTTAAGTCTTAAATCTTAGTCAGAATCTTAAATCTTTATTTATTTACAATTTTAGAATCTTTTTAAGAATCTTCAGTTATTTGCCTTTTTGAATCTTAAGAATCATTTTTGTTTTTAGAATCTTTTTTTTTTAATCTTCAGCTATTTGCATAGTTAGAATCTTTAGTCATTTGCATTTTTAGAATCGTTTTGAGAATCATTAGTCATTTAAATGTTTTTTTTTTTTTTTTGATGAAATCATTTTTTTTAAATCATAAAATAAGTCATCAAAAAAGTGAATTTCCGACCAAAACAAGAACAAATATCTGTCAGTGGGCTCAGATAAACAACAATTCAAAGGGAAAAAGTTCACACCCTATTGACAGAAATGTGTATTTTTAAGCATAAACTCCATTTTGTTCAGTTTCACAAAACTTTACATGTTTAACTTGCATCTCAAGTAAATGTATCTTGATTTAAGGATGTTTGTATTGGAAGACAACATAGAAATACTGAAAAAGACATTACTTTTTTGCAGTGCATACCAGAATTAATGCCTGACTTCATAAATCTAAGACTTACTGCTCTGATTTAAGACCATTTTTGGCCTAAATTTGTGGAAGGACAAATGTAGATTCTGTCATTAATTACTCGCCCTCATGTCGTTCCAAATAACCCATAAGACCTTCGTTCATCTTCAGAACACAAATTAAGACATTTTTGATGAAATCCAAGAGCTTTTTGACCCTCCACAGTTATTAATGCAGCTGACACGTTCAAGACCCAGGAAAATAGTAAGGACATTGTTAAAATAGTCCATGTGACATCAGTGTTCAACCTTTATTTCATGAAGCTATGAGAATACTTTCTGTGAACAAAGAAAACAAAATTAACTTTATCTACCTATTTCTTCTCAAAGAAGAAATTGTTTAATAAATGTATTTTTAATTTTCTTTGCGCACAAAAAGTATTTTCATAATTTCAGCTTCACTTGCGTTGCTCTTGGATTTTTAACAAAAACCTCTCAATTTGTGTTCCAAAGACGAATGAAAGTCTTACAGGTCTGGAACAACATGAGGCTGAGTAATTAATGACCGAATTTTAATTTTTGGGTGAACCGTAGTGTTTCATGCATGTGTACCTCTATGCAGAGCGTGATGGGCTCCACTCCTCTCAGAGAGTGCCGGTCGAACGGGTCAAAGCTGTCGTCTCTCATGATCGACGGCTGCAGTACGTAACCGCTCCTGCCGTTCAGCATGAAGAGAGCCTGATTCATCTGCATGGGCTTATCTGCAGAGAAATGATCACTCTGTTAAACAACAGGACGCACACAGCGGAGGAAAAGAGGACAGGACCGAGAGCCGTGGCTCTGTTCTCACCTGCGGTCTGGAAGTTAAGAGCCACCAGCTGACTGCCACACAGCCACATGGGTAACGGGTCATAGTTGGACGAGTCCAGGCGCTGACCGCGAGGGTAGATCCGCGACAGCTGTAGCCGGTTGTACTGCAAGAACTTCTTTCCTTTGATACGGTTCACGTACTTCTCCGCTTTGGTCTCGGGAAACGAGGACATGTCCCGGAAACAGGCCCGCTCCGTCCCGATTTCTATAGGAGACAGAGAATGAATCAGGAATCAACGTAATCTGCATTAGGCATCAAAAGCTTGAATTCAAAAGTGTTGGACGTCTTACTGTCTTCATCAAAAGGAACCGGTCGGCAGTAGATGACGAGGTCTGACAGCTCTAAAGCGATCTTCTTTCTTCTTTCCATCATTTTACCCTCCTCAAGCTGATGGACAACAAATAATCTTCAGTCAATAACACTGTCACGCAGTATATGTAAATAAAACTTTGTTAGGAAACTCCATATATCTTAGATAATCATTAGTCATATTAAACATCTTATTACAGTTACACCTGTTTGACATGATTTGCAAGCACAAATTAGCATTCAGAAAAGCTGGGCAGAGGTTTAGTAACAGGTGGTGAGGTCCGTTATTGTGTTAGTGTAGAGGAGGAGATATCGCGTATCGTAGCCGACCTTAGCTTCAGAGGTCATGGTGACCTCCCGTATCTTCATCACCCAGTCCTTCAGCTCGTCCTGTGAATTGGCTGCGATGTCCAGCACTGGGCCGGTGCGGGGTGAAGCGACAGGCACCAGAGAGAAGACGAATTGTCTGCTGCCCTTCCCTTCTTGTCTGACCACTACAGGACAGACACAAGATGTACTCATACACTCAAGACAACAAACATGCAACTCCTGCAATCCACATATTTCTGATCTGAATCAGGATGTTCAGTGAGGGAGAAAATATGGCAGGAATTAATTAAATTAATTTATGGTCAAAAAAAAAAAAAAAAAGGAGTGTCTATGAACAATATTTGTAGAAGCAATAATGAAAAAATAAAGGGGTTTGGTGACGTCAGCCAAAAAGAAAACAGATTTCAGTTCATGCAAATGCACTAAATCTGAGAGTGAGAGCAAGAGAGAAATAGATTATAATATAATATAAAACTATATATTATAAACTATACTATAATAAACTATAAACTGAATTTCTCATTTTCATTTAGTGTAAGATGAAGTACTAAAATAAACTTAACCATAAAAATTATATGAAAACAACTAACAGACCTTTCTCTAAAATTAAAAATATATATATTAAAAACTATAACAGTACATCAATGATATTAAAATAGGGTTGAGCTATATCTCTCTTATTATTGTATTACATGGGGAAAAAATCCAGTAAATTAATGAAAAAAAAAAAAAAAAAATCAATAATTTAACAATAACAACAACAACAACAACAACGATAAATAAATACAAATATTATTAATTAATAGTTATATTAAATACATGCATATAAATAACATTACAGTATTTATTCATCTTTGTTAATGTTAATTAACAAAAATACAGTGGTTCATTGTTAGTTCAGTGCATTATCTAATGTTAACAAACACAACTTGTGATTTTAATAATGCATTAGCATGTTGAAATTAACATAAGGTTAATAAATGCTGTAGAAGTGTTGTTCATTCTTAGTTCATGTTAACCAATGAAACTTATTGTAAAGTGTTAAAAAACTATACTATAATAAACCTAAACAAAAATTATAGAAAAACAAACTAATAGAAATGACAAATATAACATCAATAAAACTTTTACTAAAACTATAATAGTATATCATACTAAAACAGTTAGGGTTTTTAAAAATTGTTTAAAAAAAAATATACCTCACTGTAGTACAAGAAACAAATCCAGTAAATTAATGTAAAAAATAACATCCATAATTAAATTTAATAATAACTAATATTAACTACAACCATAGAAATAAATGTTCGTTACTTGAAATAACAAATGATAACTAAGGTTATCATTAGGTTATCATCAAAAAAAAAAAGAAAGAAAAGAGAAAAAAAAAAAAACTTGTATTCATTGAGCTTAACTTGATGTACTAGAAATTGGAAAAAAAAAAAAAAAAAAAAAAAAAAAAAAAAACAAACAAAGAAACTATACAGACATTTTTTAAAAACATAAATACCAAAAACTTTATTAAATTAAACTCATAATTACTCCAGTCTTCAGTGTCACATGATCCTTCATAAATCAGTCTAATATACTAATTTTTTAATCAATATTGAAAACATTGGAACCTGTGATAAAGGATCCTTTGATCAATAAAAGGTTAAAAAGAACCGCATTTATTTAAAAACAGAAAGGTTTTCTAACAATATACACTACTGTTCAAATGTCTGGGGTCAGTACATTTTTATTCTTTCTTTTTTTGAAAAAAAAAAAAAAAATCTTTTATTCACCAAGGATGTGTTAAATTAATAAAAAGTGATAGCTTAGATTTACATTGTTAGAAAATACTTATATTTTGAAAAAAAAGAAATGCTGTTCTTTTTAATTTGTTATTCAAAGAATAAAATATTATACATAAAAATATAATATACAAATACATAAAAAAGGCAGCACAACTGTTTCTAACATTGATAACTCTAATAATAAATCAGAATATTAGAATGATTTCTGAAGGATCATGTGACACTGAAGACTGGAGTAATGATGCAGAAAATTCAGCTTTGACCACAGGAATAAATTATATTTTAGAGTACATTAAAATAAAAAACATTATTTTGTATTGTATTAACATTTTGCAATATTACTGTTTTTTTCTGTATTTTTGATCAAATAAATACAGCCTAAATGAGCATATGAGACTTCTTTAAAAAACAAGAAAAGTCTTACTGATCCCAACCTTTTGAGCAGTAGTGTGGCCAAAATGTCCTCATTATACTGTGCTATTTATTTATTCACTTTTTTACACCACACCAGTTTCAAGGCTATTTTCACTATATTGTGAAATACTTCTGACAACCCACTAGTGAGGACTAGTTACTGGTCCTCACTAGTTTAAAGAAAAGCAAAAAAAAAAAAAAGCCAAAAGATGTTGTTGATGTAAATCTAGTGTTAGTTCAGGGGTAGAGGATAATATCATAATATAATATCAGGAAAATATCATTAACCTGACAGAAAAATCAATGGACGTCAATGCAATGTCCTCACCAACACAGTGAAACAAATGTGTGTGCGGGTCTTTATAAGGGTCTCAAACAGTGATCTCATGATGTGTATCAGGGAAGAGGAGCGCACACACACTCACCAATCTGACAGGAAGACACGTCCACACTTCCTCTCAGGAGATCTCCCAGAGGACTGTTCTCTGTGGCCTGCTGAGCGCGTGTGGAGAGCAGAGAGAGAACCGGGGTAAAGGTCGGAGCCCAGAGCGCCTCTGACACAACACAACAACAACAAACACAAACACACGCGTCTGACACAAACGCGCTCGACTCACAGATCGGTCGGGCTCCACGGCCGTCGGGCTGATTTCCTCCACGTAATTCGCAGGGAACCACAGTTGCTTCTTACCGCCGTAGTCTCCCTTCCACCTGTGTGGACAACACAAACACACAAACGCTTGTTTTCAGGCTCCACGTGGCGTTTGTGAACCAAATCAAGACTGAAACAGAGAAACAGGCTCCAAAAACAAACACACAAAACAGATAATGCAAGTAAAAACAGGCTTTGGCACATACATGAGACTTTCCGGCTAGTTACACATTGATGTTAGACATTCAAAAAGTGCATGGCATTGATTGCAATATATAAAAAATAAAAGATAAAAAATAATTTGGGTGCTCAACAATAATAGCTCACAACACTGGATTATTATAAACACACTGCAGTTTCATCATCTGTCACTTTAAAGTCTGGTGGATTCTGATCGGCTATTTTTATCGTTCATCAGCTGGAAAAAAAGTTGTTCTGAAGTCATTTCAATGATATTGTTCCTCTGTGTTGTTATTGTTAGACAAAGTCTCAGGTCAGACATCACTTATCTTTAGTTTAGTTCACCTCATCCATCTAATCACTGGCCCTTATCTAGCACTTCTGTTTTCTACAACTACTTCTTCAATTCAGTATTTCTGCTTCTTTAGAGCAAAGTTTAGCACTATATTTGTTTTTGTTTACATTAGTGACAGAAAGCTACATTCCTAGAAACTCACATTGCTCACAGAAATGGTTTATTATTGACTACAGATTTAAAATCTGCTGTAGCTTCTGTTGCTAGTCGGATCATCCCTCAACAGTGCGCACACTACAAGAGCATCAGACGTAAACTATGATCTGCTCACAGACGATATGCTTGATCGCTATTGTGTGCACTTGATGTGACTGACATGAAGTTTGTTCACTTTTGTTTTAAAACAAATCAGGATTATCAGGATAACTAAAACCATAAAAATAACAATTGATAACTAAAATAAAAAAAATAAAATAAAAAAAAAGGGAAAAAGTCTACTTGATGTACTAAAATAACAAAAACTATAGACTTTTTTTTTTTTTTTAAAAAAAAAAAAAAAAAAAAAGACAAAAACAAATACTAAAACTTTAAAATAAACATAAAAGCATAAACACTAAAATCTAATTGAAAATATTAAGAAAAACTATAATAGTATCTCAATTACATGAAAAAAAGATAAAAGGTTGGTTTATTGAAGTTGATTTATGTACTTTCTAAACAAACCAAAAACACAACACCAGTCAAAAGTTTTTGAACAGAAAGATTTTTAATGTTTTTTTTTAAGAAGTCTGTTCTGCTCACATCTGCATTTATTCGATACAAAGTACAGAAAAAAAAAAAACAGTAAAATTCTGAAATATTTTTACTATTTAAAATAACTGTTTTCTATTTAAATATATTTTAAAATGTAATTTATTCCTGTGATTTCAAAAGCTGAATTTTTAGCATCATTACTCCAGTCACATGATCCTTCAGAAATCATTTTAATATTCTGATTTGTGGCTCAAAACATTTTTTTTTCTTTTCTTTTATTTATTAATTAATTAATTATTATTATTATTATTATTATTATTATTACAGCTAAGTATAATTTTTTCAGGTTTCTTTGATGAATTTAAAGTTCAGAAGAATAGCATTTATCTAAAAGAGAAATCATTTGTAACATTATAAATGTCTTTTTCATCTCAATTTAAAGAATCCTTGCTAAATAAAAGTATTGCTTTCTATAAAAATAAATAAATAAAATGTATTAATTAATGCCTCCAAGCTTTTAAATGGTATAGTGTATAATGCTGCAAAAGCTTATTTCAGATAAATGCTAATCTTTGGATCTTTCTATTCAAAGTATCCTGAAAAAAAAAAAAAAAACAACTTTACTTTAACTGTTTTAATTATTGATAATAATAATAATAATAATAATAATAAATGTTTCTTGAACAGCAAATCAAAATAGAATGATTTCTGAAGGATCATGTGACACTGAAGACTGGAGTAATGATGCTGAAAATTCAGCTTTGATCACAGAAATAAATTACATTTTAAGATATTCTATTTATATTTACTACATTTTAAATAGTAAAAAATATTTTACAATATTACTGATTTACTGTATATTTGGATTAAATAAATGCACGCTTGATGAGCAGAAGAGACTTCTTTAAATAACATTAAAAATCTTTTATTTTGTTTTTATTTTATCTATGTTATTTGAATTTTTTTTTCTCAGGTTGAATTGGCCGCTGTGTATATTGACAGTGTCTTGTTCTCACCAGCCTCCTTCCTGTTTGTCCACATTCTGAATGATGGCGTTCTTACTGAAGGAAAGCTCATCGTCACGCTGGGCTTTGTATTCATACATGGCTCGTACTGTGCACTGCTCATACACACAAACACACAGAACCGTCACACACTAAACTGAACAGTATGACAAACCCATGTTGCAGCTGGAGAGCAGAGGTACCTTAAATGTGGGCATCTGATTGGCTTCCACATAGAATCCGGGGTTACGGCCCTCATACAGAGACCCATAATCAGGCTCCTGCAGACACACAGAAATAGAAAGACCTTTCCCTTTAACCCCGTTCACACAAAAACCACCTGACAGTGAGAGCTGACTGAACAAGACTGACAAAACCACAACAGCTCACAGATCTAGTGCAACAACCTGCGAACAAATAATGGAACGGCAGTTTTCAAGAAAGACTGTAAAAGAAATTGTTGCTATTAATAAATCATTAACTACAACTTTTGCCTTAACAAACTCCTAATTTGCTGCTTATTATCAGTTAGTAATGTAGCTGTTAAGTTTAGGTACTGGATAGGATTAGGGATGTAGAATATGGTCATGCAGAATATGTGCTTTATAAGTACTAATAAACAGCCAATATGTTAATAATAGGGATAAGCACCTCGTCAATAGAGAAAATTGGTCCCTCTACTAAAGTTCTACCAATACTTATCTTTCAGCCTACTACTGTTTTTTAAGACTTCATTCATTCTTTACTTAAGGGTAACACTTTAGTTTAGGAACCATTTCACAATGTTAACTAGTTGCTTATTACCATGCCTATTATTAACCTATTGGCTGTTTATTAGTACTTATAAAGCAGATATTCTGCGTGAACATATTCTACAACTACCAACAACTTCACTAACAACTACCTCACTAACTATTAATAAGCAGAAAATTAGGAGTTTACTGAGGCAAAAGCCGTCATTAATGGTTTGTTAAAGGAGAAATTCACTTCCAGAACAAAAATTGACAGAAAATGTACTCACCCTCTTGTCATCCAAGATGTCCAAGGCTTTCTTTCACATCATACTGAAATAGTTTTCAGGATTTTTCTCCATACAGCTTCAAAGGCTCTAAACGATTCCAGCCAAGGAAGAAGGGTCTTATCTAGCAAAACGATTGGTTATTTTCTAAATTTATATACTTTTTAACCTCAAACACTCGTCTTGTCTAGCTCTGCGTGAACTCTGGTTCAACAGTTAGGGTATGTCGGCTCTGGACAGTTAGTGTATGTCAAAAAACTCCCATCTCATTTTCTCCTCCAACTTCAAAATCATCCTACATCGCTGCAGAAGTACCGACCCAGTGTTTACAAAGTGAACATCCAAAGAAGATTAAACACCCTTTTAAAACAGCAATGCAGGACGATTTTGAAGTTAGAGGAGAAAATGAGATGGGAGTTACACTAATACACATCGCAGAGCTAGACAAGACGAGTGTTTGAGGTTAAAAAGAATAATTGTCATTTTTTAAATAACCAATCGTTTTGCTAGATAAGTCCTTCTTCCTCGGCTGGGATCGTTTAGAGTCCTTTAAAGCCGCATTTAAACTACATTGTGCAAGTTCAAACTCGTGGGCACCACAGAAGTCCATTATATGGACATCCTGAAATGTTTTCCTCAAAAAACTATTTCTTTACGACTGAAGAAACAAACAAAAACAAAAAAAAAACTTGAACATCTTGGATGAGAAGCAAGTGTGTTCTCCTTTAATAATGAGAACTGAACCTTAAAGTGTGACCAACTGAAGAATTTAAATTCTTAAAAAGAATGCTGAAGTTTGGATAATCTCAAACTTATATTCCAAAAGTAAGCTATTTAACAAATTTACTGGGATGTATCAAATTAACTGTTGCTATCAGGCATTACAACAAAACACTACCTATACATAACACTAATAATAATTGAAACAAATGATCTATCATGACCACAATGATTGTCATGATTACATGATTTAACTTTTTTTTTGGATTTAAGATTCAGTAACAACTCTATGAAAACATCAAACAGACCAATTATACGTTTGTAAACATTCATGGGAGTCTCTTCAGCGCTTAGAACTGTACATATATTATGAGATTCTGGAACGTTTGACCTCCTAACTGAAGATCTTTTTACAAATACAAATAAAAACAGTACAAATAAGAAATAGTCTAAACAAAAAATAGTCCTATTAAGTGCAAACAATAAGTGCAGTCATAATCAAAGTAGGCTACTCTCTCAATATTCAAAGTGCAAATAGAGACCAAGCATGATACAGAGCTATAGACAACTACACTAGCCTACATACAAATAACAGCCTAGATGTGTTATGTAGCCTAATTTGCGCGCATTGGGGACAAGCTCTCTAAACGCGGGATATTAAAATTGCTTTTGAATACGCGTGCGCGTTTTACTTTCGGTTTCGTTTTAACGATCGCGCGAATTGTCGGCGGTGCTGAGCGTGCACACAATATAAGACATTAATTTAACAAAATAATTTGAAACTGGGGGGGACACAAATGGGATTTTGAAAAGTGGGGGGACATGTGCCCCCTGTCCCCAGTGGAAATGACACCCCGGTGTTTACGTGAAACTTTTTAAAAACGCAAGGGAAAAACGTTGTTGTGTAAACGTAGCCTTAGTTTAGGGACCAATTCTCACTATTACCTATGATTTTCCCTCAATAAACTCCTATTTGCTGCTTAATAATAGTTACTAAGATAGTTAAGGTATGAGGCAGGGATTTAGTACTAATAGACCTTACTCACATTTCCGGGTTTCTCATAGCGGAAGTCGTCATAGTTGGGTAAAATCCGAGAGCAGTGAATTTGAGAGTACCACAAATATATTTTTTACATTCCCATTTACTCAAATAGCAAAAGAAAAACTACACGATAGTGTTTTTACGACTTTCAATCAAAGGAAAAAATTGAGAGAGACTGATATCGGCAGTCAGAAGAGAGAACAATATCAAATTTACCGTCCCTCACATAGACTCGGCATTAGAAACGCACTCGCATAGCGTTAACTATTTTTTGTAACTTCATGAAAAGGTGATTTAATACAAAGTATAGTGTTATAAATGTACATACATATTTTTAAAAATCTAAATATAAAAAAGTTTAAAGGATTTATGATGACGATGACCGTTAAAACGCGTCATCACGGGCTCGTGCAAAGGGTCCATAAAACATACATGCTAATAGGCAACGAGTTAATAGTGAGAACCAGTCACTGAACTAAAGTGTAAAGAAGTGTTAAAATATTCAAATAGTTATATTTAAGGACGAACTTCTTAGAGATTACAGAAGAGTCCGCTGGACTGATATAAACCTGTACCCTGTGACTCCTGGAAACGTCTTAAAACCAACTAATCCCATTAGAGCTGTGAGGATTTCAGTCAGATCTGGTCAACTGTGTGCAAAGTACATATCAGTCTGTTTTTGTGCAGTGCCACACCGCAGTAGGTTTACATTTGTCGTCTCATTACTAATTTCAGACTAACCACATTCTCAGAAACTAATACACACCCCTTAAGTCTGAAGGAAGTCAACTAAACACGGGCCCCTCTCACTAACACTTATTTTAACAGCACCCACACACCAAACATCAAGATTTCAGTATGCATGGGGTCAGATCACCTATATGCATTGCAAAGCCCATATTTTAAGTTTCTACAGGAGGTGTGCAGCCTCCAGCAGTTTAATTAATTATCTAATTATTTCAGTCTAGAAATTCAAAAGCGCTTTATGATTAAAGGGACAGTACACCCAAACATGAAACTTCTGTCATTCTGTTCTCATTTGCAATAAAACTGTATGACGGATTTTTTTTTCTGTGAAACAAAATATATTTTGAGATTCTCCATACAAATGAAGTCAGTTTGGTTTACAAGACTTTCATGTCTTGTTTTAAAATATCTTGGCTGAGGGTGAGTAAAGTGACGACAGAATTTAAATTTGTAGGTGGACTTTCCCTTTAACAACGGATGAGGTGTAACGGGTCACTCACAGCAGTGCCGATCTTCTCCAGTGTTTCCTCATTGATGGGGTAGCGTAGCTTCATCTTACGGTACAGTGGATGTTTCTCATAGTAACTGATTAAATCTACTAAACTGTCAAACTCAGAGGTGCCCAAAACCACCGTCTGTCCCTCCTGCTGCACGCGGCAGTGCTTTATCTTGCCCTCCGCCCTGAGAGAGCGAACGAAAAGAGGGGAAAAAGAAGAGAGTGAGGAAAAACTGCAGAAACAAGGACACAATAAAACATGAAAGCCGGAGTCTGGATCTCACCGGAAGGAAATGGCGAAAGAGTTGAATTCTGTTCTCTTCCTAACGAGGAAAGCCCCGTCACGCGGGACTCTCATCAACATGTTTTCAGCCTGACTGCGGGACAGACACGCGTGGTACCACCTGCACGGAAAACACACACAACACACGCTGAAATTAGAAGGGAAAACACAGGGAGGACAGGAAGCAGCACACAAACCCCTGCCTCAGACCTGCTGCTGCTGTTCTTTCCCCACGACATGTACTCTACCATTCACAAGGATACAAACAAACAAACCACTTTTATTCAGCAAGGAAGAATTAAACTGATCAGTAAAGACATCTGTAATGTTACAAAAGCCATTTTGTATTCATATTCATCCACGAATCATGAAATAAAATGTATGTTTCTACAAAAATATTAAAGAGCAGAAATGTTTCTTGAGCAGCAAATCAGCACATCAGAATGATTTCTGAAGGATCATGCGACACTGGAGTAGTAGATATATATAGATATATATATATATAGATATAGTAAAATGTCATTCAGAATAACAATAGCATATTTACATCAAAAAAAAAAAAAAATCAGTTAATGACATGTTAAAAGACAAATTACTTTCACCCCAAACACTAATTAGTTGTAATTCTACATTTGCCACTATCCTAGGTTTTGCCTGTTTGTCAGTAAGAATTTTTTACTCATTTAAAACACAATGAAATTTAATATGCTCCCTATATTCTTTTACATATTTTAATATGTACAAGTCAGAATAAGCATGTTATTTGAATTTTTACATAAATATTGTTTTACACTGAATAACAATGTAACATTATATCAACCAAATTTTGACATTTTATTCTCCAAAAACGTAGTTGAAACCTTAAAAGTAGACACTTTACTTACATTTAATGTAGGGCTGTCAAACGAGTAAACGTAATTAATCGCATACAAAGTAAAAGTTTGAGTATGCCAAATATATGTGTGTGTACTGTGTGTAATTATTACACACACATACATACATATACATATACATATATATACATATACATATATATATATATATATATATATATATATATATA